>BRZM01000069.1:3299603-3820559 GCA_033238685.1 Lates japonicus
TTACCTGTATATTTTTTCGATGTATGAGGCAGGGATGTAGCCAGTTTCCCCAGCTGCAGCGGACCCCAACCACCAGTGTTTGTTGCTCTCTCCAGGATTGGGAAGCTTTCCTCCGGCCGCGAAGTGCAGCGAGTTGGGCTCCGCGGATCGGAAGGCGTACGGGAACCGGTACATACTTTTAATGGAACTTCAACGCGCCGAAATGAGCCGAAACGGTGTCCGAAGATAAGGGGTGTCCGAGTGGAAGGATCTGCTCAGTCGGAGGTGATTTAAAGAAGCTATGAAGGCATGGCCACGGCGGACCACTGCTGCCTATTTACAATGTAACTGCTCGATCATCTGACCCGTGACAGTTGCCAGTAAACACCGCAGGGGGGCGCTGTGACGCCCTGAACACGCCCCCCAGGCATTTTAATCAAACACAGAATAAAGAGCTGCGTCAGAAAATATACAATATTTGATGAGCCTTTGCTGAAAATCTTATTTGTAAAGGCGCTTTTGATTTGCATATAATACTGGTTTTTACTTTATATTGTTGAGATTTAGTAACAGTCCCTTAGACATTATATTATAGGCACTATATACATTTTATAATACTCAGTATTACACTCATCAGATGTACATACGCCAATATAATTGAACAGTTAATTAATTATCATGAAATATGTCAACAATAAAGTCTGTTGAGACTTTAAAAGGCGCAGAAACAAATAAAGATTAAAATAAAAGCCATATATTATATTTATTATATGGACACGTTTTAGTGCAAGGTTTGGATATGATAAGGGAAATATCTGGGGCCAGAAGTCACACTTTCCCCCTTATTTCAATTAAAGGAATAAAATGACACATTTTCTAATGGTACGCACATAATGTGTGTATATTAGCAAGGACATCAGAACTAGCATTAACTGGTAACAGTTTTTTTTAAACGTATTTGCTTTGATTTGAGCTTTTTGTTCAACCGGATAAAAAATTATGCTAGAAATACAAAATATAATAATTTCTAATATAATATACCACGATAGTCTAACAGATGAAATGATTTGAAAAGCTTTGTTCGATTTTTCGTTGTACAACACCGGAAACGAGCGGCCGGTGTCTCACAGAACTGTGTCCCCCTCTGAGTGTCGCCGGGTGGTTTTGTCCGTCAACATGTCCGGTGTGATGTGCACCAGATTCCTCCTTCAGAGATCAACACACGGGTTTCTCTTCTCCTCCAGGGCGGGACCCGCTTTCACAAGGTAGGATGGTGTTTTATTTAAGGCCTGTGATTCATTTAGACTGAAAGAAAAAAGAAAACCAACCTCAGAGCGGTCGGTTAAATAACTGTCCCACAGTATGACTTCCCTCCTCTCAGTGTGGAGCCTGCGAGACGAGGATATTAAAAAGTCATGGTTTCATAATGAAAGGCTGAACTATCACAGGAGTTAGTTTTATTAAACAGAGGTAATAAAGGTTTTTAAGTCATATGTTGTGTTTTTTAATTATTCCCATATTAAACACATTACTACAACAACTGTCACAGTCATGTTGTGTGTGGGTTTACACTGTAGGTTAATTTATATCCTGGCCTGGACCAAACTATTCTTATTGTGACTGAGGGATCCTGTACAGTACAGTTAGAACTGCTTGGAGACCAGAGCTGCAATCAACCATAAATTTTACTGTCAGTTTATCTATGTCTTTGCCTATCACTATCTATTTCACTATCACTATCAATCGATTAATATCTTAATTATTATCTTTCTCATTAACTGACCAGTCATCAGGTCTAGAGGCTGTTGGCTGTAGCCAGGCATCTTCAGAAAACAGTGACGTATTTACAGATGTCAACAACTGGAATGAAAAACCGTTTGATAACAATAAAATCAAAAATATATAAAATATTTGTAACTTTTTTCAGTTTGTCTTTGAGGTTCTGTCTGACTCTTTATCATATTGTTGACACCTGTGATGATCACTTGTTCTGAGGATGCATATATTGTTGACTTTGACTACAGCCTGTTGCAGATTATATGTAGATATCATTTTTAGATATGTACCTGTATTGTGATGTTTGTTGGTGCTGTTTTATGCCTGATGAAGATCTGATTGATCAAAACGTTGCTCAGCATCAGTGATTTAAGAAGCACTGTGGAAGAAAAGAACAGTCCTGACTTTGTCCAGCACCTGATGAACAGGGGTGTTTTTTATTTTTTCAATGTGCATAATGTTTTTTCCTCTATTATAACTCCCAAGATTTCCACTTGGCACCAGCCCTAATTCTGTTTACCCATCAGACAACATCTCTGGCTCCATCTGGTGGAGTCAGTCATTACATTCACACTTTTTTCAGACCAGGTCACCTCATGAGGCCTGTGCTGTGCTGCTTTAACAAACCAGCTGGTGAGACAGCAGCTGAGCAGAAAATGCAGTCCGTCACATCTCAGACACAAAGCATTGCTGAACTTGCTCTGATTTTTTGTCATAGTCAGGAATAAAAGTGTGAGAACATGATGAAATTTGCCGCAGTTCCTTAGACCAGCAGAAATGTTTGTTTCTTGGCTGCCTCTTTTCTGCAGAAGCAGGCCTAAAGCTTTTGGCTGTCGGCCCTGTCAGTAGGTTGGCAGTAGATTTCTGGCTTTTAAACTGGGCCATATGGCAGCAGTTCTGCAGTGCAGGCTGTTTCTGTTTAATGCAAAGTGATGGAGATACAGAGATAAGACCGGTGCAGTAAAAACATAAATTCTTAGACTGTTTCATACCCACAGTTTTTCAGGTCACAAGCGCTCTTTGTAATAATAATACTGACAATAAATGATAGAGAAGAATCAGACTTGTGCACTTAATATTTTGTTATTGGTTCTAACTGAGTTTCTCTGTCTCCGATTCCAGCCCGTTTCTGTCTCGTGGTCACAGACTGGGACCCAGTGATGATGAGATGTACCAGCGGACCACATTGTCCATCATGAAGAAGGAGCTGGGCAGTGGGATCATGATCCACAGTTACAGTCCCAGAGGATTCAACATCGACGGCAATAAGGTGTTCGGACCCTGCGCTGTGCTGCCTCCTGCCATCCTGCAGTGGAATGTGAGAGAAATATCCAAACTACCTTCACAAGCCACAGATTGTTTCTTTTGCATTCAATTTAAACAACTTTCTGTGTGGTTTTTATGGTTTTAAATCACTCTTTTCTGCAGGTTGGCAGCTACAAAGACATCACAGAGGAAAGTGTCTCGCTCTTCCACATGCTTGAACCAAGAATAGGTAAAAAAAAAAAAAACAACAGAATAACAAAAACAGATTGGGGACAAATTAAAGAAAAAACAACATGAAGTGTGTTAGTGAGGTGTTGAGCGCAGCTTCAATAACTCTTAGAATTATCTACAAGTATCTAGAGCCATTCTTCCAAAAGATATTCCCTCATTTGGTGTTTTGATGATGTTGGTGGGGAGCAATGTTTCATATGTCAATCTAAAATTTCCTATAGCTGTGATACTGGGTTGAGATCTGGTGATTGTGGAGACCTTAAACCGCTATTTACATCATCTTCATGCTCATCAAACCGTTTAGTGTCCCCTCATGTCCTGTACGGAAGCATCTGCATGCAGTTATTTAAGTTTTTCCTTGATTTTGTCACTCTTCTAGGTTCATATAGGGTGTATGTAACTGAAAAAAAACATGTCTTGATGCATGTCATTCGACTCATTTTCCTGTTGTTTGTGCAGAGATTCTTGTACTGGGCACAGGCGCACGGCTTGAACGAATTAACCCCTCGGTCCTCGCCCTACTCAAGAGTAAAGGCATCTCTGTGGAGGTGCAAGACACGGTAAAGTATGCCCAGATATCAGTGTAAAAAATGCATATGAAAGACTTACTCTGACATCGACAGGAAGACTTTCTGACCACCAGACCTTTAATGCTAATCGTGCTGCCCTAATTTTCCTCATTTTTTTCATCTCTGCTGTTTTTCAGCCAAATGCATGTGCAACCTTCAACTTCCTGACTAGTGAGCGAAGACTGGCAGCTGCTGGTCTGATCCCTCCACCTGTCAGCACAGCCCTGGAAGTAACACAGGAATAAGTGCAGTGACGTACTGTGAGATGGTTATTTTTCTTCTGCACTGATCCCCCAAAGGAACAAAAACAGTGACCTCCACCTTCAATATCTGGCTACAACAGATATTTTATAGATTAATGTGTTGGGAGCAGTCATCCATTGATCTGAAGCAAACTGAGCATTGAGCTGATGATTGGAGATTTTTGTCAAAAGTACAAACAGACATTTTATTATAGCTTCGTGTATTGATTTCTTCAAGCATTTGTACTGCTTTGAGATCTACATGCAGTGTGTGTGTGTGTGTGTGTGTGTGTAGGTGTGTGGGTGTGTGTGTATTCAAGTGCTCAGGTTTATGTAGTCAAGTGAGGACACCAGTGACAGAGAATTAGACCATAATAAAGTGCAGCTGTATTCTTGTACAGAAATACTGTGAGTATAAAATATATTTAAATGCTTTACATGTACAGTATTGTGCATTTAATGTGTTTTCATGTATAGCATAAATGTATAACAAGACCAACCTCGGAGACTGTATTTTTTCATTTTAAATAGACACAGTGAAAGGTTGATGTCATCTGTGCAGCAGATAAAAAGGATCTGTCTGCAAAAAAAAAAAAAGAGTAAAATATCATATGTATGAATATGTTCCAACTCTGCCTGAGGTGTTGGTGGTGACTGTCCTTCATTTAGATAAGCCTCTTATATCTGTGCGTCTGTGCGTCCTCTGTCTCGCGCTGCCACCGACAAGCCGCCTGTGCGCAGCATATGACATAATTCAATGGCTTTGTCCTTCTCTAACATAAGCTCCATAGATAAGAGAATCCACAAATCCTCTACACATCACTGTGAATCATCTCTAATCATCTGCCTCAGTGCCACATGCCCCAGCGTCAGTCTGACCGTTTAAATCCCCGTCGATCACGTAGCATGCTGCTTGATTACTTTCACCTGCTGCTGCTGAAAAACACTCGCACTGTTTGGTGCTTAAAGGATAAATATGGATATGTACAGTTAAAATAGTGGCTGTTAGGTCACCTTGGTCCATGTGTCAAGTGGCATTGATGGTTATAGAGTATTACTGTACCGTGTCTCAAACCAAAACAATGCAGATGCAGATGGATGGAACTCGAAATGATTAGACAAAAGACAGAAGTTTTCTCCAAACTGTTCGTCAACATCATCATATTTTATAGATTCACAAAAGGGAGAAATTATACCAAACAAATTACAGGGAGAAAACATCCAACATTTACATAGTACACTCACAATCCAGTGTACGTGCTACGTAACACCGTCTGACCAGTTATTTGGTCCTGATGTTGGAAGTCTTCATCAGTCATCGTCAGAGTTGTGAGACTGGTGCCTCTGTGATCCTCCGAAGCAGAGCTCTGCTCCTGTGATCCGGCGGTACAGGTCTTTGATGTCCTCACATTCAGACTCAAAGTGGTTTGTAGCATCACATGAGCGGGACACGAATATCTAGCGAGGGAAGAGGACAGAGGAGAAATCTGTTGCCAACACTGGACCCATCACACTCCTCATCCTTTTAAAAGAAAATCATTTACTTATCTCTTTTCTGTTGGAGGAATACTCTCATTACCTGACTCTTTTTTCCATCTTCGTTGGGAACTAGCAGGTTGCTGATTGAAACAAATCTAGATTCGAGGTGGTGACAGGAAACAACATAAGTTAAATATTGTTTAAAATGTAATTTTTCTGACATAACAATAGAAGACAAACTGTAAAACTAATGACTAAGAACTGTCACTAACTTCTGAGCGATTGGCTCGAGGAGCTCCAACCCAGGATGAACTTCCTTCTCTGGGTCGCTGGTTTCTACGGTCGTGCTCACTGTGGCAATGTACATCCCATCTGAGGCCACATTGTGAGCATATGACACTACGGATATGTAAATGTCTGCGTGGAGAAACAAAGAGGGAGTAGTCCATGCATTATAAGACAGTGTGATCATCTTTTCAAAAAATTCAACCAAAATCAGACATAATACCTGATTTCCTGTTGAGTTGAGCTTGAGGGATGATGATGTGGCAGGAGTTGGCCTCATGGGTGTTTTTAACTGGATGATTTAATAAACAGATGATCCTTATGACCCGCCCCACTTTCCTCACTCGATTGGGAACATAGCTGGGATCACAGATTAGCTGTTTACAGTGGAACAGCTGTTAAAGACAGAGAAAATACAAATTCACTGAGCGCCTCCGCCACATTTTGATCCAGTGCCTCCACCACTGTTTTTTTCTTCATCTTCTCTTACCTTCCCCTCAGATTTCACTGCGTTTACTTTGCCGTTTTCCATCACAATCTCATCCACTGCTCTGTTCAGCAGGAAGGTTCCTCCATACTCTGCGCTCAGTCTGAAACACACAGAGGCAGGATGGGTAACGTCAACCAAACATACTGACTGGTGTGAATCCCCAAATGTTTCCATAAACATTGGGGACCATAAACATCTAGAGGTTGCTGGTAGCTGCACTGATTGTAATGAGAGGTCAAACTCTTTTTCCAGACTGTATTGAAGAAAAACTGAGTATTTGTTTTTTGATCTGATAAAAACCTTCAAAAATATTGATACAATGCTCAGAACTAGTGTGAATATAACCTGGCAAATCCCTGTGGTAGTTCTCCCAGGCCATACACAGGGTAGAGGTATGGACTGGTGTTGTGTCGGGACAAAGACTCGGAGTACAGCCTGATCCGTCTGATGGTTTCCACACAGGGCTGGTCCAGGTAACTGCAGGGACACCGGGTGACAGTAAATGAGATCAGGCAGGTTTTAACCTGAAGTATCATCTGCCAGGAAAAGTTCCTGTTCCTGTGACTGACCTGTCACTGCTGTGTAAGGCTATGGCGTGACCTGTGAACTCCATAACGTCTAATCCCAGGTCATAGCGGCAGAAAAGGTCCCGTGTGGTGGTTTTGTTAGGATCCACGTCCTGATAGGTCCGAGGGTTTCTCACGTCAAAGTTCAGGGCGAAGAGCAGCAGCTTCCTGAACCTTCTCTTGTCAAACATGCCCATCAGATCTGAAACATTGTGTTTTTGTTAAACATTATCAAACATAACAAATAAATGTGCATGTAAAATTATTTAATAACAGAGCGTCACCTGAAGCTTGGGCTTCTTCCTCTGTGGCAGGGACTTTGTGCAGTTTCCCTGCTTTGTATACATAGTTGCCCTCGACGACTTTGAAGTCCAGATACCGAGTAACCTCAGTGTGCACCAAGATTTTCACCAGCTGGCCTAATGCAAACAGACAGCACTCATGTTAACTCATTTAGACTAATGCAAACAGAACATACTGCACACTTAAGACAAATAAAACTGAGCTCTCACCATGGGCAAGAAAAAATTTGGGGATGAGGTCAACATTCCACTCTTTCCCTCGGCCCATAGATTTAGCAGGACCTCGGACCTTAAAGTTCTTGTACAGCTGTAAATGTAGAAACATACTAGAAAATAAACACCACCAATCATCAGTGGTAAGATGCATGTCTGCTTATGTTGCTGTCTGTGTGAACACACCTCCTCAAGGGGAGAAATGGATGCACTCTCTCCTCCATGGTAGGGATTTTTGTCAATGTGAAGAACCTTTTTCCCACTTTGAGACATCAAACCAGAGAGGATGCATTCCTGAGACAGACAGAGGACAAGCTAGTTAGTAGGTCAGATGGTGTCAGAATCACTTAAAGTGCAGGGCAGCAGTGGGCCGTGTGCACCCACAGACCAGGATGAGTACAATGATGTCATTTAATAAATCCCTTTAACAGCAAACAGGAGCTTAGAGGGTCTGCATGTTGATCAAGTAAAAGAAGAATTTCACTAATAGACAAACTTTACTATCACTTATTGAGAGGAATTATAGCGAAGGAGAAATTGAAAGAACTGATGATTTAGTAATTGTTAAGGCAACAAGTACAAAACATAAATGTGTGTCTCTGCATCTGTGCTTGAAGAATAATTTAATGATGGTAATGGACAATTATTGTGAGGGATCTTTTTTTTGTTTAGCACATTCCAATAAAAGATAAGTGTCGGTCATGGCACTACTTGACCTTTTGTCAAATGGATCAAGGCAACTGAGAAAACAGAACTTGCAGTGACATTTAAATTGAGTTACACCTGTAATAAGCAGATTTTGATGTGAATTAAGTGGAAATATCATGTGATTGTTGCAGAAAATTAGTGTTTTTTGCATTTACAGTTTATCTAAATGCAAGACTAGACAACAAAATCCATGTTTTTTGCAGCCTTTAATCAATTAAATAGATGCCAGTTACTGCGTTCCTTTGAAGTTGTCTGAGTGGCTCCACAGTACTATCCTGTAAACTGACATACAGGTGACTCATACAGGTGGCTATGTATTTTATATTAAATGCAAGTTTTCTTACCTTAAGTCCAGTCCCAAGCACTATGATATCATATTCCTGCATCCTAACACTCGCTCCACTTGATCCTCAGTGCCTCACTGAGTCCCAGTGCTTTTCCTGAGTGCAGTCTGTTGTTGGTTTATGTGTGTGTGTGTGTGTGTGAGTATGTGTGTGTGTGTGTGTGTGTGTGTATACATGTGTGTGTGTGCATGTGTGTGTGTGTGGGCATGTATACAGAGCAAGACACAAGTATGATGATGAAGTGCTTTGTGTTCCCCTTTGCAATAATCCTCTTAAAGATTGGCACATATATGCAACGCTGTGTGTGTGTCTGTGTGTGTGTGTGTGTGTGTGTGTGTGCAAGAGAGAGAGAGAATGAGAGAGACTGACTTAAAGAGGTGGGGTTTCCCAGTCACTGCAGATTGATGTATTAGATGAAGATCATGCCATCAGTGGTGAAAGAAGTATTCAGATCCCTTACCTGAGTTAAAGTATTAATAAAGTAAAATTAAACAGTGTAAGAGTACTCTTACAAGTTAAAGTCCCTCATTCAAAATCCTCCTTAGGTGAAAGTATGGAAATATTGGCGACAAAATGTGGTAAAGTATGAAAGAATTGTGTATTGTGTAAAAAAAAAACTTGTGTAAAATGGCTAAAAGAACTGTATTTATCATATAATTGGACTGGATTCACTGACGTTTACATGCATATTTTATAAAATGATCATGATATCAATATAATTTACTAACTAAATATTTAACTGAAAAGTACCAGAAGTACAAGAACCTCAGATGTATACTTAAATACAGTATTTCAGTAAATGTACTAGATTATATTCCACCAATGGCATAATTTCAACAGTATCAAACCTCAGTCACACGCCTTGTTCTGGCTGACCCGCTACATAAACTCCATTACCCACCATACCTTGCGACGAACGTGTTGCGCTCGTTATTACTACAACAGCATTCCAGCGGCGTGGGTGGAAATACAAAGGTGTGTCACGCTCCGACTCCGCCTCCCCGGGAGAGTTCCGGGATACGCCGTGTAAAAATTAGAGCGGACCCTGTGTGAAGTAGCCGTTGGTGTGTCAGTGCTCTCCAGGCTGCTGGCATCTTCGTGTTCTTCAACTTCACTGTTTAACTGTGGAGCTGAACAAGTTAGAGAAATGTCTTCAGCACAGGCAGTAAGTGTTTCATTTAAACAGCTTTGGTTTCTTTTCTCAAACAAAAACTCCTCCTGGGTGTCGTTATGCTGCTAACGTTACCGGTTAGCACCTTAACTACCTCCTTTCTCAGCCTCAGTTTACAGTATGAAGCATAAAGCTACTAACATCTTTACAGGCACTTCACTTACAGCCTACCCTCGGTTGTTGAAATTCTTGTACTTGTTACATGTTACAGCAATTCATTACGTTTTCCTGATAACTTTTTTCCCGCCGATAAATGAAAATGAGCGTAGGGAGTAAAATTAGCACAGAACAAAAGAGGTGTGTCACAGCTAAAGTCTGTGACATGGTACATAGTTTTTGACCAACCTTAAATTTGCATGGTACTTTCACTTAACTATTTCTAATATCGGAAGTATCTGATGAAATGAGTCTGTCTCAAATGCACGTAAACAAAGAAGTTGACCTCACTCACTGTTTACAAAAAAAGCAAATCTCTCTAGGAATATGTGGGAATCAAAAAATCTTAATTTGTGGGTAAATTATGTAAACGTGATCATAAAATATTTAATTTAAGTGCATTTAGATATAGATTTCACCATACATACTGACTGAGTGATTCATTGTTTTATGTGAGAAAAAGTGCTCTCTGTCAGATTGTGTTTGGGTAATAGTCAAATAATTGTACCAGAAAGTGACTCTTGGCAGTGATCTAATATTCTGAATTATTCTGTTTTACTAAATCATATAATAATTAAACATTTATTTGAATTTATTGTGATACACATGAAGTTATCAGCAAAGAAGGGTCTCACTCATTCCTTTAGTGGAGTCAAATCTGAATCCTCAATCCAGAATAACCAGAAACTTAAGTTTATTAGAGAGGAATTTATTCTAATTACTTGATTGGTCCAGGTAAAGTCACACATTTAATTTGATGTTAGTTGTGTTTATTGCTGACATTAAACTTCAGTTGTTTTTGCATGTTTGTCTCAGTTTTCAGGTACAGACCCAAACCAACACAAGCGTGTAACTGCTCGGTCTAACCCTGGATTCCTGGAGCGATTAGGTGAAACTGCAGGAGGAACACTTGTTGGTGTCGGACTCTTCTTCCTCTCAATTTATGTTCTCTTCACCAACGAGGTAAGAACCACACTCAAGTGTATCACATCAGTCTGCACTCGGGGTTGAATTGTCGTGTAATGTTCTCTGTAACGGTTTCTCTCTTCAGGGACGAGCTCTGCAAACAGCATCTTCTCTGGATGAAGGTCTCTCTCAGGTTGTGTCGTTGGGGCCTTACCTCAGCCTTGATCTGCAGAACAACAACCGTTTAGTTCACCTGTCTGCACAGCTCCACACTTTACAGGTAGGTTCTACTATTGATTTAAATTCTCTGTTGTGTCAAACTGTTTCCCCCCCATCAACCATAATAAATTATCAAGCAAATAACTGTGACTAGACTTTACAAAAGTCTACATTTGACCCTCTAACAATTTCATGTCTGTTTAATACATCCAAGTCTTAGCTTCTGGTTTTTTACGTTAAAGCTCACATTTGTTACTTATTTTTCTTAAGATATTGTCACTTGTATGGTGGAGTGTGGTTATTTAGTATAAGAGAGTCTGCCTTTGGAATAAGACCTCCAAAACAAAAACAACAAACCCCGCATGTATGTGAATTAAATAAATCTTCATATGGATCTAAGTTTCTGTGGACACGAGATCATGGGACACATGCAAACTAAACAGCAGAGGGAACAGGAAATGGATCCTGAGTCAACAGACTTTGTTACGGTCATACATATATATTACAAGTATTTCAGTTAACATCATTACTGAAATACTGAATTAAAGCCTTTATATGTTCAAAGACATTAAAAAAGTTCTAAAATGACCTGCAGCTCCTCATAAGAAGCTTTACCAGGTTGGTAAATTTTACTTCCGGTGATTCATCGTCTGCTTGTGTTTGTGCAGCCGCTGCATGACCCCAACTACAGAGTGGTGGTGCAGGCAGTGAAGCTGAAGAGGCAGGTGGAGATGTATCAGTGGGTGGAGTACCAGGAGAGCAGGTGAGGCTGTTGTCTTGCATGTCAGCACTCAGGGTGGGGTCAGGTGTAAAAAATGTTGGCTGTAATACAGAATATTCTCAGACTGAAGACAAAGGAGTTTGTCACTGTGATTAATTTCAGGGACTACCAGGAGAACGGGGAAACAAAAACTGAGACGACGTACAGCTACAGTGAGTAACCTGGTGGTCTTTGGTAACAACGTGGCCTTGTTGAAGTTCTGTACATGTTGTGAAACTGATGTGAAGCACTGTGATTCCTTTTCTTCAGACACCGAGTGGAAATCGGAGTTGGTCAACAGTCGTAATTTTGATAAGGAGATTGGTCACCAGAACCCAAGGTACTGCAGCACTTTCGAGACTATTTTGTTGTGGAATCCAAAATAATTTTCTGTGCGCTTTATTTTTTAATGTAACCTTTATTCCAGTGCCATGGCAGTGGAGAGTGTGGAGGTTGTGGCTCCTGAAGTCAGAGTTGGGCCTTTCATTCTGTCTAAAGGTATCTCCAGTGTCTGAATAATCTAACATAAAAGCACTGCATACAGAAACTGTTTCTCAAACTGTTGAGATTCACCACTCGTTGTCCTCAGGCTTGGTGGAGCAGATAAATAACTTCAAGACGCTGAGTTTGAAGAATTTCAACGCCTTAAACTTGGACCCTTTTCTCAGCATTGACGATGATTATTTCTATCACACCCAGTACCCACGCAGGCCGGAGGTGAGTATTAAGATATTCACTTCTCCCACATAATCTGCACTTACTGAATTGTTATTATTTGTTTGGTTTTATTCATAAGGTCGGGGATGTGCGTGTGAGATTCTCCTACGCTGGACTGAGTGGTGAGACGTCTCCACTCGGCTCTGCTCAAATTGTGAGTATCCGTTATCATGACTTTGTCAATGAATAATTGACTTTAAGCTTTTCTGCACCATGTCATTACTGATGTAATACATATCTGTTAGTGTTTAAAACACACATCCATCAGTTCCAGCCTCTAAAAGGAGAGGATTTGTTGTATTTTGATGTACATCATTGTAAACTGAATGTCTTTGTCTATCTGAGACTTGTAAAGATAATTCTCTGACATTTTATTGACTAAATGCTCAACAGTTGCTGTTGCAGATTCAAGAAGACTAGTACTATTTTTGGAATATTGAAGCTTGGCTGCATGTAATTATTGATTAATCTGCATGTTATTTTTTAAACAATGAATCAATGATCAAAATATTTGCTGGTTCTGACTATTGAGTGACTAATTGATTAATTGCTCCAGCCCTAAATGACACTGTTGGTTTCCACAGTGCTCATACTGTTTCAGCTCTTCAGCCACTGGACAAACATGAACTGTTTTTCAGGTCAGTATTGTGGCCATGCAGAGAGGGGAGCAGCTGATGCCTTTTAAAACCAAGTCAGGAGACACTCTGGAGATCCTGTACCTGGAGGAGCTCACTGCAGAGGTCACTCTGGATTTTATTTCTCTTTTTTTGATGCTGTTGTTCAGAGAAAAGTGAAATATGTTCTAATTACCACACGCCTGGTTCACATTTTCTGCTTTGCTCGGATACTTGATGCAGCTGTGTTGTCTGTAGGAGGTGTTTGCGAGGGAACATCAGTATAATAGTATGAAGACGTGGGGACTCAGGGCTGCAGGGTGGGCCCTCATGTGCATTAGTATTCAGCTGACCATGCGTATCATCTACACACTGGGTAAACACTCACTCACTTCCACACCACCCATGCCTTTCATTCATCCCTGCGCCTGTCATTCATATTCTGTCTGCTCTGTGCCTGCAGTGGACTGGGTTCCTATCCTCAGAGAGCTGGTGTCTGTGGGGCTGAAGATCTTCGCCCTGTGCGTCTCCTGCTCTCTGTCTCTCCTCACCATCGGAGTAGGTTGGCTTTTTTACCGACCGTTAGTGGCGGCAGCTCTGGGAGCACTAGCTCTGCTCCCAGTGCTTCTCGCCCGCTCAGGGCTTCCAGCCAAGAAGAATGAATGACTATTGCACTGATGATTATCACAGTAGTTACAGATGGCTGGCTGTAACGGTCCATCAGAGGTGTGAGACAGTATCATGCAGCTGGATTTTCCACAGCAGGGTTTCCAACTGTACAGGACTTCCTTTCTTGGGTTTAACCGACTATCTATGAGATTAATTGTGTTTTGCTTTTAGTAAGTACAGTAGCAGGTTTAGTCCACCGTCCATCAGTGTTAAAGTGGATTTGAACATTTGAAAATATTGGTTCTCACTGTCTTCTCATCCTGATAATATATTCAAGTACATACAGAAATCCTTGCAGCCACACTGCTGATGTTGTCCTGTCAGACACGAGTGGAAGCTGTTTGTTGTTGCGTTTAGATCTGTTGTTATCAGACGTGGCCTTTCAAATCCTCACTGTTCTCATTCGATACACTGCTGCTCAGGGAGCAACATAAAATCACTGTAGTGTCATTTTTACTGTAAATAGAAATCACCAAAGACCCTCTGCAGAACTGAGACTCACTTGCCACTTTATTAGTTACATTTTATTAGACTAATGCAATCCTATACAAAAGCCCCATGACAAATCTTCATGAAGGCACAGTTTTCAGTGTTAAATATTAACCTGAACATTATAGATTTGTCACAGGGCTGTTGTTAGATTGCATTTGTTTAACTAGGTGTACCTAATAAACTGCTAAAGTAAGTTCTTTATGTATAGTATCTTCATATGTAATCTATTTCCATTTTATCACCAACACTTGAGGGAATATTGTGTTTGCATTTTCAAAATAATACGTTGCGTTTCTCATCAGGGAATTTTTCTGAAGTTGAAAAATTAACAACTTGAGGTAAATTATGAATAAAATTCACATACTTCTAAGTTGAAAAAGTGATGAATGCCACTGTTTCTTTAAAACCACTCCATCTTCACAAAAATCTTGGTACCAAAGTGGGGATCTGCAATTTTGTTCTATTGTTTGACTGCAGCTTATGTTAAATAAAGCACTTTTTGTGTCTTATCAACCTCAGACCTTAACGACTTCTGGCTCATGTTTTCAATCAAAGTTCAAGTCAAGTTGTTGTGGAAGTACAGAGGCCAACAAGTTGAGCATCGACACTCGGTAATTTAGAAATTGTGTAGTTTGTGCAATGTCTCACTCGGTACATACTGTGTCTTATTAACTAACTTGAGGGATTCTTAATAAAAAATTTTGTTCACAATGTAGATTTATCACCAAAGAGCGGCTTGTATTCATTTACAGTGCCTGCTGTATTTTCTAAGTGCCCTTGAGCTTGCACTGTGGCTGACCTGGGACCCTGACCCCAACTCTGAAACGCATACGCACAAACATCAGCATCAAATTTCATGAACACGCTGAAAAAGTTTTACCCCTGTAAACGCTTTGCCTCAGCTTTGTGTAAAACCTTTATTCTGACTATAATTCACTGGGTTAACTGTCACTCAGTGATTTGACAAGCAAGTGATGCAAATGATCGAGATTCTTACAAAGTAATTTATTACACAAAACACTAAGTTTCCATTTGCGTTTTAACAAAATGAGTTTCCAGTCTCATATTGTGCATGTGATCATAATGCACATATAGGATTTGTATATGAAGCGCACAAACAAATTTCGACTTCATGTGTGCATCAGTTTGTTGAAATAATTAAAGGACTACGGGTCACAGTGTACAGGTACTTCACCCTAGTTGGCTGTGGAAACATTCCTCAGATCAGCAGGCAGTGCTTAAGCACTTAACTGTAGTTGGCAGGTACGACACAACAGGTCCCCTGGCTGACCTCTTTGATTACATGTTGATAAAGGAGGTTTCATTATGGCAAATTTACTCATGTTAAAGTACAAAAAAGTATTTTCCATTACCTCAAAATTGAATACTGACAGAACCTGACTACTTTTGCTTAAGACAAAAAAAAAAAAAAAAGTAAAAGCATTACACCTTTAGTAAAAACTGGGGAGAACAGTCTTTTGTGTGGGTGTGTTTGGGGGGTAGGTTTGACCTAATGCTCCTTCTTCTTTCCCCCTGTAGGAAGCAGTCCCCGTGCCCCCCGTTTACAGTAGGACACATTTACTGCTCTTCTTTCCCCGCCTGGCTTGTAGTGCAGCCCTGGTGGCCATCTCGAAAACTTCCCTCACACCATCCTTTGTTTTTGCAGAGCACTCCATGTATCCAAAGGCACCGATCCTGTTAGCCATGTCCCGTCCATCCTCTGGTTTCACAGGCTCCTGAAGGAGAAAAGGTAAAGAGGAGTTTTAACAAACATGCATTCATCAGTAGCTGAGTGTAAATGTGTTTATGTGTGTTCTGAATTTTTTACCTGCTTCATTTTGGCGAGCTCCCTTCGGGTGTGCTCGTCATTACGCAGGTCCTTTTTATTTCCCACCAGTATAATGGGAACATTAGGGCAGAAGTGTTTCACCTCAGGGGTCCACTTCTCAGGGATGTTCTCTGAATGAGGGGGAGGAAAGACACCAGTCAAGGCAGAGACACGACTGTACAGCAGCTGCAACAGACTTCATTACACCTGAAAAACTTCCTACAGCAAAAGGTGATAACGTTAAAGGTCTTCTTCTTTTCTTTAGTGTTTTGTTTGGAAAAACAACTTAAACTACACTTTAGATTAGAGGATACATGTAGGTGAGATGAGCTGGTCTAGACTTGAATTAAGGAGAGCAGAAAATCATCAGACGGAGACATTAGTTTACAATGAGTCATGTTGCACAGATTCCTTATCAGTTTATTAATAGGATAAATGCATCGGTAACTATACATTTGTGACATATAGAAATGAGCAAAGAGAGCCACATGGTGTGATACAGAGGAGGAGTATGTTAGGAGTATGCCCTCTGGGTTCTCTCCTAATTATTTAACAAGATACCAGTTAATTGAAACAACACTTAAAGTGTGGCTGCACTTTCTAATTTCTTTTGTCACAAATTCCTTGGTTGCATTTCGATTAAATTTACCTGAGAAAGACAACAATAATGTACAATAAACATCAACATACATATCAGAGCTCCCTGTCGTCACTTACCAAGACTGTCAGGACTGTCGATGGAGAAGCACATGAGAATGACATCAGTGTCTGGATAAGAGAGCGGACGCAGTCTGTCGTAGTCTTCCTGACCTGCTGTATCCCAGAGGGCTAACTCGACCTGTCACGAGAGTTAACAAGTAATCAACCACATGAAGCTGAACCATGTTCAGAATGCTTGTAGGTATAGGTTTGACATTATACTGTTCTAATGAGTGCATCCACAGCACTATCCTGTATTCAGAAATAATCATGGGGCACATAAAAACCACACCCTGTTTGCAACGACTCTAACCACCTGAAAACGATATTTTGATAACATCCTGCAAATTTCTTAATTTGAATGTTGTTATGGATTGATGTCAGGCGTTAATACTAGGACTTAGACACTACTTAGTACCTCTTAAATTGTAGCCATTTTAAGGGCACTCTGAAGGACACTCAGAATTCAGACACATTAATAAAATATACTATATTGTAATTAGGGACTGATTTTGGACAGATTCAAATTTATTTTGATTATCACTTAACACACATCCTCCATAAGCTTTTCATCAAATTCAATCATCAAGATGAGTGAGGTTTATTCATATAATTCAAATCACACACAACCTGCACCACTGTGAGTGGGAGGAAGTGGAAAGTACATACAACCAGCACTCAGCTTGTTGAAATCATAATCAGGTGACAAGTTGCACAATGCTGATTCTGGTCTGAGCTGCAAGAAGAGCAAAATAATGCATACCTGTTTGCTGTCAACTTCAATGTCAGCCACGTAGTTCTCGAAGACTGTGGGCACATAGACCTCTGGAAACTGGTCCTTACTGAACACAATGAGCAGACAGGTCTTCCCACAGGCTCCATCTCCCACTATGACCAGCTTTTTCCTGATTGCCGCCATAGCTGCAGACAAGACAGAGAAAACGGCAAAGGTTACGCCATGAGAATATTTTATCTTTAACAACAGGGAGGGACGTTTTATTGCATTCAGGCATTATGCAACAACTACCACCACTGCCACGGTGAGAGACGATGAGCAGCGGTAACCTTCAGCTGTGTTGACACAACGCCAGACCCGTCTGAAACCAACACCCGAGGCTAGCTGTTTAGCTTACAACACTGGGGCTGTTTGCACTCAGTCAGTCAACTATACAGTAGGTTGTGTACACGTAAAGACACACGAACAGCACAGAAAGGCAGAGAGTTCACATCTCTTTACTTGACGTGAAATGTTAAGCGAGAGTAGGAACCTTTTTCCACGATGGTACATTTCCGCTCCAGTATTTCAGACCCACCCCGGCATCAAGCTCGACTAATTATCCCGTCAAACGTTTGTCCCGCATCACCATTATTGCAGTGACTAAACTAACATAAGAGTAAACGTGCTGTTGGTTGGTACCGACATAAAATTGTGAATCGCTGCAGTGCTGGCTGACTTAGATTTTAACAAGCAAGGAGGATGTTCTGTTTACAAAAGACTTGACGCTAGCTAGTGTGGCTAACCAGCTAGCGCTAGCCGGATGTGCGGCTACTGCACTAAGTTTAAGGTATTATTCAAACGTGGTGCCGGATACATGTACAATACTTATAATATACTTCATTTAATGCCACATCAGTGTTCGAGATTCCTTGCTAACCACTCAGCCAAACCTCGCGTTTTTCCTTTGAATCACAAACCGGTACGGCTAGCTAACCAGGCTTAGCTTAGCATAACGGAAGTCAATGCTACTTTATCGGTTCGTTAGCTAGCTGGCTAGCGTAGGCACGATATCGGAAGGAAATATAGGTTAATTAAATATATTTAACGATATTATGGCCAGTGTAACAAACTGACAAGACAATTAAACTTCACTCTTCGTGTTAGTCTTATATTCTTACCTACCGATTGGTTTAAAATGTGTTCAAATGGTCTCCAAGTAGTGCTTTGTTGGCCTCCGTCGCTGTTCCCTGACTGCGCCGCTGCTGCTGCTGAAGGATTAACAGGAGGGAAGTGACCGAGGGGCGGAGAGAGGAAAACAATACACTGCTGTACAAACATTATAAATTACACTTCACACATATAATACATTATTATAATCATCAGTAGTATATATGGTTCAAATGTTGCATGCTTTAAAGTCCTTAATGCTTAGTATGACAGTCCATGTATTTTGTCTTACATGATAATAACTCCCTCTATACATTAAATACAACAAATCTATTTTGTTTATACTGTAGATACCCTTAGATTGTCCCATATGTAGTGCAGCGGTGGAGGACGAAGTATTCAGGTAAAAGTACAAATGCCACACAGTTAGAATACTACTTCAAATAAAAGTTGTGTATTTTAGTGTATTTAATGAAAGTATTCAGATATATCTAAACTATTAAAAGTAAAAATGTTCAGTGCATAAAAATGGTCCCTTTTACTGTTATTTATCATTAAATTATTATTACTCGTGTATAGTAGCATTATACTGTTGTGGTTGGTTGAGGTGGACCTAATTTTTCATTTCTCTTCTAAAATTCAGTTTTTATTTGTGTAAGACTGCAAGTAAAAATGATTTTTATTGTTTACTAATTTGTTGATCATTTTTCTGATTGATTGATTGATTGGTTTGTTAAACTTCACAAAACAGTGAGAAATGCAAAGCACAGTTATTCCTTGCCCAAAGTGACACGTTCACAGTACTTTTTTTTGTCCAACCAATCGTCCAAACCACAAAATTTATACAAAATAAATTTGAATTATCAAAATAAATATAAGGAAACAGAAAATCTTCACATTAGAGGCTCATCAGTCGACTTTGAACTGTTGCATTCAAGTGTCCCGGTAGGATGTGTTGGTGTGACACAATACCAGGAAGATAAGACTGAAACAGTTACTCAGAATTCAGCCGTCATTAACTTTATTATTTACACTTGTGCTTTCTGCTGTGGTATGTTTAAGTGTCTCTGTGAAAAAAAAAAGAGCTAAATTAACACAGGTCTTAACCCATAAGAGCCCAGACTTCTCCTTTTAGGAAAATTATGAATTATGGGGGATATAAAACAGACTGAATAGATCACATGTAAACATATTATATATTTATAATCAAATAATATATTTAAAATTATAGCACCATGAAAATGACTTTTCTGCATATTTGATGTTCTTTGGAAGTACTTTTACTGATGTGATATATTGAATTCCTGATCTTTACTTGTAATGGAGTTTTTTCACTCTGTGGTATTGCTGCTTTTACTTTGATCTGACCACTAAATGTTGCACATGATACTGATAAGCATCAGCTACAGCCTCTTATCTTCAGTCAGTTCTGTTCAGTGAGACGTGACACGAGGATGTTGCCGAGCACAGGTCAAAATATTTAGTCTTTTCTCAAAAGTGTTTTGATGATCCTGATCGTTTTAATGTGGACTGAGAAATGGTTTAAGCGCTTCAGACTGATAGGCCGAGGCTGAGACGAACAGAGAGAGATAGTGTGTTCTCAGTTGGTGCGACAGTGTATTAATAACTACAGCTCTTACTCTAATCCAGATAAGAGGCTTTCTCAGCACTGCTCAGTTCCACCTCGCGGAAACCAACTCAGGCGTGTTTCCATGAAAACAGCAACACTAATACCTTGCATTCATCTGAACGCTCAAGTGGCCAGTCACTAAACAGTGAAAAGAAAAGACACATTGTATAGAAAAAAAGAAAAAATTTTGGAGGTTTATTTCTCTGAAATCCACAGGCATGTATGATCCTCTTCTGATAATAACACCAGTTTGTAAACAGACATCCTTTAACAGCTAACAACAGCTTTCCATGAACAGCCTTTGATCTTCATTCTGATAATGATAAAGTGAGAGGGTCTGTTTTACTTCCTCAAATGGAAGATATCTGATTTTAGAAAAATGGATTCTGCACATAAAATACACACTGTTTGGATTTTGTGCTAGATCATGATCAAAGCAGTTGTTGTATCAGAACTTCCATAACAGAAACAATTAAGATGTGTGGACATGTTTAAAAGCTTTCTCTTTTTTCATGATGGGCATAATGGTGCCCAGACGTTCAGGAGATCACCGTTAGCTTAGCCGTGGTTCATCAGGTTCAGTGATTTTGTGAACAGTGAATAAACATTTCTCTTTGCGTACGTAAGCACCCCTGCCCCACAGTGAGTTTCAAATCAGAGAAAAACAGAAGAATTTCTGATGTTATTTCTCGCTTTTGTAGAAAAATAACTGGGACCACTGATTTAACAACATGCACGACCCTCTTGTGCTTGGTGGTAAATGGGGGCAAATAAAGAGAAAAAACAAGAACTTACGTTTTGGCATTGTAGAAATAAATGGATTTACAGTGGCAGAAATATATAAAAATATCATTCTGGAGAACAGCAGTAGCACTGTAGTAAGACTGAGCTCATTCATGAGCAGTGAGGTCACACTGACGTTTATTGTACATGAACCATTGTAATATTGTCCCTCTGTTGCCAAACTGTCCTAGATCTCACAGTGTGTGGTCATGGAGTGTGACCCTGACCCATGTTCCAGTTTCTGCGTTCTGAGGGACAGAGACCCTCATATGTGGAAAGGGTAGTCCTGCAGGTAGCGCAGCAGAGGCTTTGGGAGTGGCAGCTGCTCTGGGCAGTCTGTGTGTCTGTTGATGGTGAGGCGTGCCAGGTGCTGCAACGAAGGGAAGGCCTCTGGTTTGTGTAAGGGGTGCATCAGCTTCAGAGGGACTCCGCTGTCTTTTGCCGAGTTTGGGGCCGGGGCTGGGTCGGGCTTTGTTTTGGGGTGAATGTCATTAGACACCCGGTTCTGTGATGCAAGGCCCGAGCTTCTGTAGTGCTGTATGAGGCTGAGAACATCTGGGAAGGACTGGAGGTGAGGCAGGCCGGGGGAGATAGAGTCCAGCCAGAAACAGCCTCTGCTGTACTCTATCCGTACGCTTGTGGGTCCACAGCGGGTCTTCACCGACAGGGCCAGCATGTACTGGGGGTGAGTGCTATCCCGCACCAGGAATGTGCCCTCAGACTTTGTCAGGAGAGCTTCCCGAGCTTCACTCGCTGAGATGGAGCCCCAGTACCAGCCTGGAAAAAGACAGATAGTTTGGATTTTTTATTGTCATTTACTACATTTAGATGTGGTGAATATAGGCATTTGAATAGTGTTTGGGTTTGATTATTAAATAGTAAACTCTGTCCAATTCTTTCTCCATATCACCCCCAGTGATGACAGAGAAGGATTTTACTCAAAGACAAGAAATCAATTAATTTTACAAAAGACAAAGCGTTTTTTCCACCTTCCTCAGCTGTATTTAAAATAGCAAACGCAGGTGATTCTCCTCAGTGTCGTTAGCATAGCATCTGGCGAAGCAGTCAATTACATGACAATGTGCATCCAGCATGGGAAAATATTGGATTTGTTCAGCTACTTCTTCACACGTCAAATGTCAATAGGCGTTGCCACGATTACTGGATACCACAGTTAAAGAGCTAAAACAACATCTCTGCATGTTTGCATTTGGATTTAAAGGAGGGAAGGACGTGTGTTATTTCTACAACCCTGTAGAAGACATTTTGTGGATCTGTTTACAGCATAAAGCATATTACCCCCAGTAATCAGAATAGTACACACATTAAGAATATATAGAGTGAAGAACTGTCTGTACAGGAAGTGCAAATATGTGCATGTGTTAAAGCACTAACTCATTTACTGCTTATCATGTTGGAGTAAATTAATAAGTGTCTACCACATAAAATAAATAATGCTCATATGAGATGGACTCTATTTTCTTACTTACTTCTTCATTTAAATGAGGTTAAACGTGAAGCCTACCTGAGGTCTGTAGATACTGGAAGGTGGTGGTGATGCAGTGGAGGTCCTCTGCTGGGTCCCAGGGTGGAGGAGAGGGCTGTGGGCAGCATGAACCTCCTCGCTCCTCGTGGTGGAAAATGGCCATTGCCCGGGCAACCATTTCTGACTGACAGCAGACCTGACCGGACAGTGAGCATGTAGGAGCATTATTAACAAAATGGTCATTAAATCAAACGAGATTCTTGTGCAGGTTTATTATGTATTCTGCTCCAAAATGTCTCTCAAGCAAAGTGAATTAGAAAAACTTTCATGTCAGAAGTTAAACCTATGTTTTAGTTGCACAATTTCATTTGAAATATCATCACAATTATTGTGACCAAAATCAAACAGGCAAACAAACGAAACAAAAACTCATATTAAAACACGTAATTAACAAAAAACTACAAAAGACAATTTGTATGATAATTAATCAAACTATAAAATAACAGATTAATAACTCTGTACAGCACAGTCTTAAAATTACGCAGGCATTAGCATATTGTATTATTTACACTATATTTTCGCTAGAGTGTTAGAATAAAACAGAATTAAATAAATATTTAAGTCATTCGTTTGTTTATTTGTATATTTATTTGGATCTCTACTTGCTGTTACCAGCGCAGCTACTGTTGTTAGAGTCCAACAACAATTTCATGTGATTATATAAATAAAAGTGAAGAGAAACGGGTGAAAAATAATAATAAAGAATAATAATTAAATTAGGTGCAGAACCAGTTTAAAGCCATAATTAGCGGTGCTGCAGCACACACACTGTAAACTTACCTTAAATCAAGAAAAATCATAAGGATCGCGACCAGTTTGAAAAACAGTCCAGGGAATAAAATAAACATTCCATGTAACTATCTGTTGTAGTCATAAAAAAATAAGAGAAAATATCCCGTGAGTGTCTGCAGTCAGTGGCAGTGTGGGAGTGCAGCGGAGAGTGTGTGCTCTTTATTCAGTGAACTGCGGGACAGAAAACAGCTCAGTTCAGTTTGGACTGACGGAGGTTCCAGGAATCTGTTTCCAAGAAGGGTTTTGTGTTTCAGCGCCCGCAGTGACAGACAGGCAGTGGCCAGCAGCTTTTCTGAGCTCCGTCAATACACACACTGTCGACACACACCACTTCCTGCACACATTTCAAAATAAAATACTCTGCTGTTGCTCTCATGTAACAAATGTGGAGAAACCTGCAGCAAGAAATGATTTAAAGGCATTTTAGAGTTTTAGGTAACGCTGAGTCCAAACTCTGTGCTGAAAAGCAGGATTATGAAATGAAATGGCCACTGGAATAAATGTATGGTGAAATGAAAAAGAAGAAAAGAGAGATTTTAAAGTAAAACAGCTGAAAGTAAAGAAATATTACTTAGAATGATCTCTGCAGGATGAAATATAATGATTAGCTGTTTTAAAAAATGTATTGGATTATTTAAGTTTCATGGTTGTGTTAAATATTATGTCCATTTATGCAATAATAATAATAATAATGTCTTATTATCTGATGTATGTGTGTAAAATAACACATTACATTATCTATTCATTATTTAATCCAGCACACTGACACTTCCACTAAAGGTGTTTACAATTTACAGAAGCAGTTTTAAATTGTAGTTTTGATATACACATTATTTTAGTGACATATATGTGCACACTGTGCTGCTGTATGTGGACATGTACTTAGCTGATTTTGATTCTAATTTATTCATTTAATGTTGAACTGTAAATGAAATATGAAGCTTTAATTCTGAGCAAAATTAACTGTGACAGCACTGTGTCGTTCTAATGTAATCTTATTGTTTTTTTTTTTCTTCCATTGCCTGTTGTTCCTTGTATGCTGACTGTTTTCAACCTTTTATATTGAAGGCAAACAGCATGACTTCCGGTAATGTTTGGGTTACTGCTGTGTGCCTTGATGCAGCTGCTGGGATTAATGTGTTTAATGCTGTATTCACGTTCACTGGAATGGAAATACCTTTTTTCAGCCGTTAAACCGTATATGTGGATTATATTTTGTAGCTTGTGTGATTTAAACGTTGTGACACCGTGATTTATGACTCTATATGCACATGTCGTCCTTTACCATACACGTGTTTGCTTTCTGTCAAAACATAAACACTAATATACTGAATATACTGTCTGTTAAAATCAAATTACAGGCTCTGCAGCATGCTCTGAATGACAAAATTAAGCCAGTTGTCATGTCCTCATAAATCATCATGAGGAAAATTACTCCTGTAGTACAAATGATTGATCTGTTTTCAGAAATTAACTGAAGTGTGTCATGTCAAGTCAGTGTGTCTTCAAAGTCAGGGTCATTATCATCAACCCACGATTCCCCATGTGCAGAGATAATGACCATGGCTCGCCATTCAGCTCTGCTTTTCCAAGAAAAATGTCAGCATCAACTGTGTCTCCGTGAGCTATGAAGCAGAACACTGGCTGAAGGCTTCTGAGTAGAGAGGCAGCACCACCGACTTACACACACACAACACAGTGGCCTCTACTACTGGGCTGAAGTCCCTGCTGCACTGCTGCTGCTGGCCTGCATGACTATGGGGATATCACACAGAGTGAGAGAGAGAGAGAGAGAGAGAGAGGAATGAGGTCACTTAGGCAGCAGAAATAAAGAAACCATTTTTATTGCTAGGTCCATGTAAAACAGCCTTCATCTGAGTAGTCAGAGCCTAGTTGTGTGAAATGGAGGCGACTGGAAAAGTGATGTGGATAGTTACATGTGTTGAAGAAGTGAACCACGGGCACATACATAGGCCTACACTCGCAATGAAAAAGTTCGTCCACCTAAAACAGAATTTCACAGCCATTCTGTTGGTCTTGGCTTCAATATTAGAAATCAGAAAAGTGGATCAACAAATTGCCAAAGTGGAGAGGAGACACGAGATAGGTAATATTGTCTTTAACCTTGAGAGAAATTAGCAAATACAAACACCTTTAGAGTAATAAAACATTTATAACATCCAGTTTTCATCTGAAGTCTCACTTCAGTAAGACTCCAGAAATCTTTTCCTCCATCAAAATAGACGACATAACCTCTGCCAAAACCACTCCTTTATATTTCCAGTAGCTGCACACTGACTCAACAAATAAGATATAATATATGTTAATTAGTGAGCTTTAGGTGCCTGGTGGGCTTATTTTGCTGAACCCCTTTGGACAGAGTCAGGTTAGCTGTTTATATCATCGCCGTAGATATTGTGTATCAGCTTGTTGGCCAATCAAATCTAGACTCCATGTTTTAATGAGGCACTGCTCCATCAAATGCACATATTCTAGGCGTTTGTTCCTAAAATTCCAGCCTGATGTTTGCAGCATCTTTGGAGTTATTGGATCTCAAGCAGAATTGAGAATGAGTTCTGGATTGAAGGAAGGAAAAAAAGCTCTAGTTTTATTTTGATAGAAATTTAATATCTTAGCGTTCACTTTCTGAGCTATTTCACATTTAACAACTTAATTTCACCACAGGAAAGCATCACAGAGTGAATTCACTTTATGGTGGATCTACACTTTCCTCATTCAGTGTAGAATGTATACTTTCAGTAAAAATAAAAGAAGGAATGGCTGAAGCTAAACATTAAATAACTTAAAATCAATTCATAGATATTGGGTACGCTTTGTGTATGTACTTGTATATGTGTGTGCACGGTATCTAACTTTCCTCCCGTTCCCTGCACCCCATGTTAGGCGTTTGTTGCCTCTGCCTCCCGGTCCACACAGGGGCTTGTGAAGGCCTGCTTTGGAGTGCTCCATCCAGTGGACCTCCTCGTACAGGAAGTCTTCTATGAGTAGTCTTGATTGTCTATCTCCATCTACACACACAGGAGTCATCACACCTATGAACAAAGTACAGATAGTGTGTGCGTCATTCTATCGTGGGTGATTTTGGTGACCTGTACCTTTTGGTGACCTCAGTTGGTAGTCTCGCTCCACACCTCATCCAGTAGCTATTCTTACGGCTGGAGTACAACATCCTCTCCTTGATACCCAGGTGTACCCAGGCATTGAATAGATAAACACTGGAAGGAACATGAAATAAATGAGTTAAGATGACATTTAACACCACTGAATCAATATTTACTCTTCTTTTTTTAGCTCTATTTAGTATCTGGCTGCTAAATGTTCTAGATGTGCTTGCCTGTCTGCTGTTTTAGTGTTAGGCAAGGGAGTGTACAGTGGTTTTCTGAATTCTTCACAGAAAACAGCTGCAGTGAGGTAGACAAAACAGTGAAGTTGTAGGCCTGAAACCAAAACAATGAGCTGAAGAAGATACAAAGCGCCACCTGTAGGAAATGGCTAGCAGCAGAGTCACTGTGAGTTTATCACGGCGTGAACCCTTTGATCATTACTGATATAAAAATACTGATTAATTGCAGCTTTAAACATTGACATTTGTGTCACTTGACAAGGAGGTGAAGTTATAGGAGATTCTGAGGCACAGAGAGCAATATAAAGCTTGATATCTCCACATATGAAAGTCTGTATTTATAAGCAGAGTTTGATGTTTCTCCATCTCTGCCTCAGTCCACGCGGCTGCACTCACGCCTGGAAGGTGAGACTGTGTACTGACCCAGCGCCTCCTGCAGCTGGCCCTGGTAGGAATGTTTGAAAATGAAGAAGTAGTGCTCGAGGCGAATCTGCTTGGGAATCCTGTAGGAAGCCAAACATTGGGTCTCTGTAGGTTTTAGTGTGGACCAGCTCAATGGTCTCTCTTTCTCCATCCAGCCTCTGCAGCATAACATGCCTGGTAGAAGCTTTGTTCAGGGGTCAAGTCATGCAGCCAATTTCCTCCACTGATCACCACAGTGTGTTTCTATTTGCATGGGTTACTATTACATATTGGATTCCTGGCAGATTAGTTATAAAAGTTTTGTCAGGAGCTCCTGTGGCTGTATGGTTGATCGTTCTGTAGGCTGCTGCAGGCTCGTTTGGCCTCTTCTTTATGTGGGAATGCAAGACCTGGAAAGTCTGTGCCCTTTTGTGAAGCCAACTCCATTTGTAACCTGCAGGATTGAAAATATAAACTCTTTATTAACGTCTCTTGTTATAAAATAACATAACTACAGAGCAGAAAAATTAGTCTAGAACAGACCCTTGCACTCGTGCTGTTGGAGTCCTGGTCGTCTCGACCATCCTGTAAATAATTAAAAAGACAGTTTTTAAATCTGTCCTCCTCTCTCTTTCTTAATTCATTCACCGCCAGCTTTTCATTAGCTGCGAAATCTACCTACCCACACAACTTTATCCTCTGTGACTTTGATTCGTTGCAGTTCCTGCTCGGCTGCTGTGAGAGGAGCTGGGGAGGAGCAGGAGGACATGTGTCGCAGGTATCCCTGGAAGCACAGGTCCTCCTGCAAACAGAGAGATGGTGCTTAGACATCAGAAGAAGATTCACGGAGGAGCTGTCGTACCGGAGGGATTTTACCGACCTCGACTGTGCCGAACACCTCGTCTTTGATATGACCTCCTCCAAACTCTTTCTTCAGTGTGGCACGTGTAGCTGCGTACATCATCTTTTGCCTCACCTGGAGGATGGAGGACACAGTAAGTTTCAAACATTCTTATTAAGTGATGTTCAGTACCTTGAATTTTTATAGTCATCAGTATTTATTTTGTTTTAATCATTTTTGTGTGCTGTGTTTGGTGATGTTTGGTTTATAAATGATTGACTGACTGTTTGTACACTCTTACTTTCTGATCTGGTGATTGTCCAATTAGTGGTAATTATCATTTTCTCTAATACCATATAAACAATCTCTTTATTTCCCAAAAACAAAGTCTGGTAAAAGGCAGACACCACAAAAACAGCAAAATCATCACCTCATGTGTTGATCTTGGAGGTAACTTCATTTGAAATGAATGAGCTGGCAAATCTGATGATATGTTTTTAGCATGAGGCTTTCATCAGAGCATCAAAAATCAACATAGGTGAAAGTTTTTAGTCCTCTAGAGTTCTGCCTATTTTCACTGTTTTTGAGAGCAGATGTCATTGTTGCCCAACTGAACTTCAGTGCACTAGTTTACTCATATCAACCATCTAAAAATATCATGAATCCCTTTTTAAAATCTAACCTTTTTTCAGTAATAATAACCACAGTCTCCTGCTTATAATCTCAGCTAACACTGTTCTTGAACATCTACTTTTAGTCTCATTCTTAGAATTTGAAAGTGGCTGATCAGTCACCACGAGCGGGTCAGCGTCTCCAGACATACTGGTGATTGGTCAGGTGACCAGGCGATGAAGATCCACTCATATCCCTGTGCATTCTGGGAGTCCAGGCGATAGAGGATGTAGCACGGCTCCTGAGGCGTGAGCAGAGGAAGAAGGAACTGATCATAGTCCTTGTCCCAGCTGTTTGCAGGCTCTCTGTATGAATCTAGCACCAGCTCCTCTGTGGATAAAAAAGCGCGTCAGCAAAAACTCATCTCAGGATTTTAGAGCTCAGCTGAAAGTTTAATGATGTCAAATCCCTTTTTGAATATGAGAAGCACATCATGTTTACCATTTCTGATGATGATCTTCATTATTCTGATGGCACCTCCCCTCGCCCGGGCCAGAAACTCTTTCAGCTCAGATGTTGCTAAAGTAACCAGATATAAGGCAGACAAGTCAAAACTGAGGATGGGGGGGTTGAAAGCAAGTGAGACAGAGTTGGGTAAGTAAGAACCTGAGACTCCACTTCAGGGAGAAAATTTGATCCACTGCCAGAGAGTCACGCTATCACCTACAGTGACTCAGACTGGGCACAAAAGTCTGAAATAATCACAGAGAAACTGGAGTGTTACGGATAAAACAACCAATCATTCCTCAGTCTTCAAACCCCTCAAGGGTAGTTTGGTACTGAAAATGAGATTTGGCTATTTGTTGAACCCCCTCTCTCCTTCTCTCTCACCATGGTTACCAAACACAGCGGTCTCATAAATGATGTAAGACCAGGTGAGAAAGGTGAGAGAGGTATGCTTCCGCCAACCTGTCCCCCTACGCTCCAATTACCAAATGCCATAACACACGTATATACGTAGCACTTAAACGATCCATAAATGCCTGTAGGTGCTAAGTATCACGGTTACTGGTATCACAACACAGAACACAGACATTTTAACTGTGAATCAGTTGTATACAGGCTTATAATGTCATAGATGAGCTGCTTTTACAGTGCACAATTATCTATATTTACAGCAGGTAAATGAAATGGGTGAAATTAAGTGACCACTTCAGGATGACCTAAAAAAATCTCTTTTTTTTTTGTGAGGAAAACATTAAAACAGTTATGAGAATGCATCACAACTCAAAGGCTAAGAGGAAAATTTTTTAAAAGCACCTAAACTGAATTTGGAAACAATTTGGAGACAAGTAGACTAACATCGTTTTTTGCTCTCAGAAAAATTACAGAATTTCCCTTTAAAAAAGAAAAAGAACTCACCATTAATTCCAGTTTGGTGTGACATGTTTTGGCAGTCAGTGTTCACCGCTTCACACTCCTCTCACGCAAGAAGGTCCAGGTCTCTGTGTCCTCGCTCTTCTTGCTCAGCAGGTAGGCTGCCTCTCCAATGATGGCAGACAGATGGACCCACGCGCACCTGTGACATAAACGCCTCAAGGGCGACTCGGGAGACTCCTAACACTTGAAATACAATCTGCGGAACTGTGGCTGATGAGTAATAACGTGCCTGTCAGTGGATATGCCACCCTAACCACTGATGTAAAACTCTTTGCGTATCGATGACTGCAACTTTAAAAAAGTCTCTGCGGGGGTGCGTCTCCCAGGTCACATACTGTCCTGTCCTGTTCTGCACTGTACTGTATAGAAACCCCCTGCTCCTGACATCAGCACAGTGTTTTCAGATGCCGTCAATGTGCCACATGTAATGACTTTTTATCACTCATTCACATAGAGTGGCTGCAGCAGACGCAACGGCATGATCTCAAATTCCAGCCACCTAGTCACAGAAATGTGACACCAAGCACCAATCTGACCGCTACATTTCAACATTACCTGGACCAAGAATGGGGGGTGGGGGGTGGTTTGGGGGTATTTGTGGTCAGTACATTTTATGTATTTTGACTGACAAAGTCATAATTAAAAGCAGATACTTCAAGCAACACCTGTGCACTGTTAAAACAGGAGTTTCTTATATAAACACTGATCATCTCAAAGTCAGGAGCTCCAAACATCAGGTGTGTACACTGGAAGTTTGCTCCTAAATGGTCAGAAGAAATAAATCCATCACTGATGGCAGTAGAGAGGATAAAGAGCTTGTACAAGTAGACGGGAGTGAATGAGTGTGGAAAGTTAAGTCTGTAAAAATCTGAGTGACAAACGCTTTAAACTGTCAGAACTTCTTCCTCCGTCTCTCCGTATACACACCTTCTGTAGACACACACACACACACACTCGGAGGCTGGTGAGAGAAAGATAAGTGTGTACCTGTGAGGTTACCTGTGATGGGATCATCCATTATTCACTCAGTGGTGACTACACAACCCAAGCATCTATACATTATTCAACAGAGCCCCCACCCCACCTCCTCCTCTACTTCAGGAAGACACACTTTATGTGTAGAAAAAAAGAGAGAGAGAGAAAAACAGCCATTCATCAAACTGATTAAAGCTGCCTGCGTTTCTCTCACACCTGCATGTGTGTTCACAGATTGGTTTACTGACTGAGTGAACTTCTGTTTGCATGAGTGAGCTCACATAAGTGATGTGTCACTGTTGTGAGAACCAGCGATGCACTGATCTCATAACACATCAAGTTAAAATGATTTCGTAATATTCACTGTGTTTAACGTTGTGATGATAATACACAGTATCTTAGCTGAAACAATAAATTATTGGCAGTTACTTTGATAATTGATTAATCTTTGATGTGATTTTTCAAGCTAAATTTTCTGAACACCTTAATCCAGTCCCTCAGTTGTAAGAGTTTACTGCTTTTATTAGTCTTATGTGAAAATAAACTGAAGATCCTTCCTCATTCTCTGGCATTTTATAGCAATTATAACAAATTAAAATAAAAAAAACAATTAAAAAAATAATCATCAGACTAATCAATAATAAAAAATAATTGTAAGTTTCAGCTGTATTACAGTATAACATGATTTAGGTGATAAAAGGTGATGATAAAAGTAAGGATTACAAAAAAGGAAAAACAAAACAATAACTTTTATTTTCTATCTGAAACGATTATCATCATGATCAAGTATTGAAACAATAAAAACACAGATGAATCATCAGTTAAATTATACATGAAATGTCAAGACACAGGGATGAAAAAAAAACTTTTTTATAGGAGGTATTTTGTTGAGTCACTGCTGCATCGACCCTTTCAGAAGTTTAAAATACTGTCTGTAAAACACTTAACGTAAAACATAAAAAATACACTGTTAGGTCATGAGGTTCTTATCATGCCAACTAATGGCAGTCCGACACATTCAGGTGTCCCCGCATCACTGTGTGATGGTGATGTGACTCACTCCCTCTATAAGTCATCCACACATGGGAGCCAGAAGGTCTGTTGAGAAAACAGGAGAGGAAATTAAAAATGAGCTTCGTGTTCTTAATTGTTTGTGTAGAAGCAGTTGCTTTAGTGTGTTTGATCATCTCACCATGTTGGTGCAGGCACTGGCGAACGTCATGTATCTGGGGTTAAACTGCAGAGTGTTGATGGGTCCTGGATGTTTCCCGTCCAGCACGGCCACCTTCATCCCGCTCTCTGTGCTCCAAACATGGACCCTCCCATCCTCTGAGCCTGCACAGTAAAAAAAAAACACACAGTCAGAGCAGAGATTTCACAGGAGGGACACACATATATAAAGCTGACGTGTTTTAACTTACCAATCATGACAAACTGTGAGTCAGGAGTGAAGCAGGCCTCCAGGGAGATGCCTCTACTGTTGTTATAGCCCTTAAAATGAGCAGAGACAGGGACACTGTCAGCTCCACAACAGTAACTGTGCTAATATACAAACAGATGTAATTTAGTAGGTTTGTGGGATTGTGATTAAATAACTGTATGTCTCTTACAGAAAAAGTGTGCAGCACAGATCCATTGAAAGCATTAAGGACACGAATCATCCCTCCATTTGTAGAGATGAGAATCTGTTTCCCGTCGTTACTGAATTTGAGTCCAGTCCAGTCGCAGACGCGATTAAACCTCGTCTCAAATGAGGCAAACGGACCCTTTAACAAGGAGATAAAAACAGGTATATTATAAATACAACAGCAGCAGCACAAAGGACTCCCACACTCATGCAAACAAAGTGTGAACACACACTGAATTTGTATTTCACCTTGTCGAAAGCACGAAGGTCGTACAGTTTAATGGCCTGTGATTCCACGCCTGCGGCAAATATCAGCCCGTCAGGGTCAAAGGAACAGACAGGTTTCCCCAGTGGATTAGTCAAACCCTGAAACACACAAACAAAGAAAAAGAGCGAGAGGTTACAACAGGAAGTGTGGATTTTTGTAGAAATATGCAAAAATATTATCACAATATTTCAGCCTTCCTAATTAATGACTTGTGTTTGTCTATTCATACTTATATCTCCCCTTCCACGTAGTATTTGTTTATAATATAATATTTTACAGTGTTGTTCTCTAGCTAAGGTGTGTTGGTCCAGTTTAAAACTAAAAGGGCAGATCCATATGGTTCCTAAAGCAGGTCTGAGAACACCCAGTCGTCACAGGACAGATGCTTATTAAAAATACTATTGATTTCTATGTAGCACCCTGATGTGCAGTAATTTGGGAAGTCTTGCTCTAAAGCACAACAGCTATGGCAGCAGGTGTAATTACACATTTAAGTAACTGCCTACAGAGGACAGAGGAAGTGTCATTTTCCAGCCTGCTCGCAGACTACTCACTTGACAGTTTGGAGAGCGCAGGTCCCAGATTCGGATCGTCTTATCCAACGAACCTGAGATAAACGTATCGTCCACTGGTGACATGGAGAGAGCAATAACCCTGAAACCGTGAAATTGTTTTAGATGAGGTAAAACGAGGCAAAAATTATACCTGTGGAAATTATGCCAATAATTTATGTTTATGCTGATCAGGAATAGATTTTAAGACTAGATTTTTTTGTGTCTTTTTGACTGTAAATGCAAACATATATTTATCAGCACATTAGGATAAAGTATATTTAACAGAGGGATTAGAATAAGTACCTAACTGTCTGTGTTGTGATCATTTTGACTTATAAAAAAGGCAAGTTGTAGCTTCTTGATTAAAGGGCCACTAAACCTAAAATGCTCTCCAGTAAACAAGAGCTGGGGCACAGGAATATATGCAGTTCCTCTGTTGGTATTTGTTGACCCTGCAAATGAAAAGGATTGTGCATACTTTATTCACATTGTAGCGTCTTCTATGGAGAATACTAAACTACTTTTTTGCCTTCACACCTGTGTATATAACACTGCATTTCTCTTCTTCCTTTAGATTCAGAGTGGTCCAGGTGGTTACAGGTTCTCACCTTGCAGTGTGACCAGGGAAATACCGGATGTACTTGTTGTCGACCAGAGACAGGTATCTTATGGTATCTACAAGACACAAACCCATTTTATTTTCAAACACTAAAACATCTGTTCTCATCTTGTTGTTACTTGGTGTCAGTACTGAGTCATTACCGTCTACTTTGTTGGAGCTGTAGACCACCGTCTGTGTGTCTCCGTGTGTGTAGCGGATGAGGTCTACTCCATACTTCTTGCTGTACAGAGTCCGTTTGGGTCTGAGAGATGACAAAACATTCAGATCATAACATAACATGCTGTTGATGTACGTATGATCATAACATAACATGCTGGTAACATGCTGCTGCACCCCCATTTATAATCACACACACAGACCTTCATCTAATTTTAAAACAGTGGATGTCAAACATATGGAATCTAATGTTGTATGCATATACCTGGGTTATAAATGCATCACAACTTGAGTTCAGTCATAAAGTTTATTACAATTCTGATTATTATTATTACATTGGTCACTTACTTTCCCTCCCGGATGTCATATAACACAATGCAGTCGTCGTCGCTGCTTGATATTGCATTTTCACCATTTGGGCTGTAGTCCACACAGTTTACCTTCTGTGAGTTTTCTCTGTATGTCCTGGCGACCCTGAAACTCCGTAACACGCTGTCTGTGATCTTCATACCTCCAGCTTTGTATACTGGATATACTGTGCACAAAAACTGAAATGTGGACCACTGTTTCCTCTTCAGTGATAAAGCCTGCGAGTCATTTCTGTCGTTTGTCTGGTCGAGTAATGGCTGGATATGAATCCTCTCAGAGACTTGAGGCGGATTCAGTGTTTACATTTTCAGTAAAAACACAGAAGCGACAAAATTCACAACATGTAACGATACATCAACCAGGACTAACAAAGGGACGCTCGCTTTGTTTCTCTTTGCCCCCCAGGTGGGCGGTGTTTTACGATCATGATCATATTCAACAGCTTCAACGGGCCGGGCGGTGACGGCGTCAGGAACGAGCACAACCGAGGTTAGAGAAAAGGAAATTACGACACACCGCAGGAAATGATTGCTGTAACAAGCCAACTATTTCAGAGCTACAATAAAAACCTAGGAATCATTTTTGCTTTAGATAAGGTGCGAGAAGTTACTGTGCCTTTAGCCAAAGGTTTTGGTATGGGGTTAGGGTTAAACAGAAAATTAGATACTCAACTACCTGTAATTTACTTGGTATTTATACTAAAATCTCCAAAATGTTTGGTATTAACCTGTTTAATTTATTATCAAATTCCTATACCCAGTTTGTTATGCAAAAATCCTACCTGGACACCTGAAATATTGCATTGACTCTAAAGCTGTGAAAACTGAGTCTTTTATGGTGAATTTAACCTGTAATTTATATTTATTCTGTTATTTTTTTTTGCCCTTTAGCTGTTATATATCTCTGTTGAATTACTATTTGCGTTTTCAATGTATGAATAAATTATGGAGTCCAGAATTTGAAGTTAGTAGACTGGCAGTTTGATAAAAATTTGTCGTTAAAACTATTGTAATGTATTTTTGTATTTTCTTGCGTTTTTATTTTTGCGGAAAACGGAAAATAAATGTTGCGTGCTTTTATTCTGAAAGGTGCGACTCGGAAGTTATTAAATGACGAGCGGAGCATGCTTCCTCTGAAGTTTGTGGTTGTGTCTCTTAGCTAATGTCAAACACCTTCACGCTGTGCCACCATGAACAGCTGTAGAAGAATAGCCGGTATGGGTGACTGGACCTCCGGCCTGAACACCGTCTTCTCCCGGGTCAAACCACGGACAAACTGCCGCCGGGGTCCCGGGGCAGCACGACCCCACAGCCGGAGCCAGGCCACCGCCGCAGGAGGGAAACCTCGCCTGACAGCGATGGACCTGGCCCGGAAGGTCCAGCAGGAGAAGGCGACGCCGCAGGCTGCCGAGGCTCCGATGTCCAACCAGCAGAGGAGGGTGATGGAGCTGAAACGGTTCAGTCAGCAGCTTCAAAATGTTCATCCCAACGTGCTGGCCAAACATCTCCACAAGAGCGTGCTCTACCAGGATAAAGACATAGTGGTCATCAATAAACCCTATGGTGTCCCCGTCCGAGGTAAAACAACCAGCAGAGCTGCCTAATATTATAGATTTTGAGATAAGTCAATATAAATATAAATGTTGACATGTTGCTATGGCACTAGTCCTTTTGCAGTATCAGTGTTTGAGGTGTCTGGAGACAATTTTATCAACTAAGTGGGATCTCAAGCCTCAGCTGGACCTGAATACACGTGCATTTACTGTTGATGCTTTCTCTCAGATGACCCCAGGGTCACATCCATCTCCTCTGTGCTCCCTGTCCTTTCCAAAATGATGGACGGGATGAAGGTCAGGTCTGACTCTCAGCTGCTCCCCTGTCTGGGACTGGAGAAGGAGACGACAGGAGTTCTCCTGCTGGCCAGGAGTGAGGAGGCAGTGGAGCACATACTCAACCAGCACAGAAATAACCAACTGCAGAGAAGATACTGGTAAGATAAGGTGCGGTGATGTACGTACGTTGTCATGGTCTCACTTTACAGTAACACCACACAGTTCACACCCTGTTCACTGTTCCTTCACAGGGTCATCACAGTCGGAGTACCTGTGCCATCTGAAGGAGTGATTGACATTCCCATCATAGAGAGAGAGGTCACAGGCCCTCGGCCGCACTACAAGGTGTCTCTTCTTCTGTGGTTTTGATGCTGTAACTGTATCATTAAATCAAATGACAGGAAATGAATGCTGAATTTGATCATTTGACTATTCATATTAAGGTTCATGATTTCTCCAATCTCAATACTTATTTTTTCTTTCAGATGGCGTTAAGTCCTCTTTACAGAATGAATGATGCAGGCGATGGTGTAACCAAAGTCCGAGCTCAACGTCAAGCTCATCCCGCTGTGACCAAGTACAGAGTCCTTGACAGCAGCAGCGGCTGCAGCCTTGTGGAGCTTCAGCCTTTTACCGGTAAGAAGACGACTGTGCTTTTTGGAAACATATCAAAGTAAATTACTGACAAACTACTTTGGTAAATCTCTCTCTGTTTTTAAGGAAGAACGGGCACCTTTTGTACTTTGTTTTTTCTTGTGTCCACAGGAGTGAAGCATCAGATGAGGGTTCACATGGCATTTGCTCTGGCGTGTCCCATTCTAGGCGACCATAAATACTCCCACTGGAGCAAACTGGCACCCCAGGTAACATTTGTATTAAACAGTGGTACAGAAAGAAGGCAGCTGCACCAACAGCATGCCACCAATGCTGTAGAGACTGATGCTCACTTTAATTGGTATGTCACTGTTGTTGTTGTTGTGGGGACTAGTAGAACATGAGTGACATACCACTGATGCAGAGGAAATGATTTGAAAGTAAGAGTGGTATAACATGAGCAGCTTTTTGATGTTGATGTCTTGAGGTCAGTCAAAGGACAAACCAAGGCATAGCTGGTTTGATGGGTGGATGGTCCTTTTTAAAGATGCTGTGTTTGTGTTCATCCATACTTGAACACCAGAGTTGTCTCATTAAGAATGCCAGGACATGGTCGCTGTGAATACTGCTGCTATTTATGGTTCCAGTGTATGACTGTTTAATATGTGCAGTTATACAATATATTTGTGTTGAAGTCACACTGATTCTGTAGTCAAGGTTGTGAAGGTGAAACTTGGATTCATAGACTAAACATCCTTTTATCAGCTGCTGATATCTTAGTGCTTGTGTTTTATTCTGCCGTTGACGCCTTTGGCAGCTAAAACTGAAGAGAGGCAGGCTGTATGGCTGCAGCAGGCAGTGGGATGCACTGTGCTGCAGATGCAAACCTTTGCACTCTGTAAATACACAGTAATGTAAACCTTCACACTGTGGATTGGGCATTACTCGCATTCGCTTGAGCCAATCTGTGTCTTGTATTTAAATCTCCCTCTCACTTGTCTTGTGAAAATCACTTTTACGGTCTCATTGAACCTGAACCTTTTTAAAATGGCTTGATGTTTTGATATTAATTTAGATGTCAGATTAAGTGCAGAAATTGAGTTTGTGTTGTGTTAGGGTGCATTATTACACATAAAACGTACCCACATTTCTGCATGTGCTTGGTTACCGTTTTGTCACAACAACTAACTCAATGGTGAATTTTGGTCCACAGAAATTACCGGAAAGTGTGTTGGGAAAGCTTGGACTGGAACAAAGCAAAATCCGGTATCTTCCTCTTCACTTGCACGCTCGACAGCTGACGCTGCCGGGAGCCAGTCGACCAGACATGGACGTGTTCTGTCCTCTGCCTAAATACTTCACACAGACATTAAAACGACTGTATTTAAACCTTCCTGAAGACAAAGACAACAAATAACGACATCTTTGCTTTTTGTTCCAATTCTTCGATCCAGTGGATGTCTGCACGTAGTGGGCATCGGTTGTGAAGGATTTCAGACTGCTACACGGGGAAAAACCATTAACCGTAACCATTTAAATTAAATGGAAAATTGAAATTATATAAAGTTGGGCGGGGTTGTAGAGCTGTAAAATTATCAAACACAGAAAAGACTGTGTGGAAAATGACTGTACAGTGCTACACAACTTTTTAGTAATAAACAAGTGAACTGTATTACAACTATTTTTGTCAATGTAGTAAATCCATATTTACATATAATTTCCTCAGAGGTACCACTAAGCTATGGATGCTGTTGATGTAAGAAGTCATTTTTAAAAGGCCCACAGCTAATCCTTACTTCAAATGTCAACAGAGTTGCATTCCCACAGACAACATGGCGCATAACACTTTTCATTGTTGAACTGCTTGACACGACTCTTGATACAAGGATTAATACTGCATTAGCTAAACAAAGATGTTTCAATCTGCATATCCTGTTTAATAACCTACTATACATACATACATACAGGAGTAAGTTGGCAAAAAATCCTTGACGAGTGTTTCAATTGATAGCTTTGACCTGAGAAAAAATGTTTACAACCTCCTGCATGACTAAATATAGCACTTGATCTTGTGAATGTCTGAGGTTTGGCTCACTCAATGATCCACAAGCATAAATTATGTCATAGTTGAAAAAAAAACAGGCACAAGTTCTTCAGTTTTGAACATATCAATAACATGATCCAAAATGCAGTCAGTATACAAAACAGTCATGAAGCAGTGGTCCCTGTAACTGTCCGTTAAGATGTCATGTATCATAGCGGGACCTTAGGGAGAAGTAAGACGTGGTTGGTTGTGTGTGGCTGTGAGGTTAAGAAGTGAAGGGTTAAATATCTTCGTATACGGAGAAGACTTGATTTTTACAGGAAAATGTACCACTTCTGCTCAGCCGAGAGAGCAGCAGTACGAAAGATTGATCATGATCCAGCAGTGGCGAGACTGAAGACTCGCTTAATTTCAATTTAAAAGGTTACAGAGGCAATGGCTTGCGTAGGTAGACAGAACAGTCCACCCAATCAGTAAGAAGAGAAATTCTTGTGAGTGCATTCATGATACACTCCTCAGAAGAAGAAAATGATTGTTTCAGAAGTTGATCCATTTTTATTTGAGATGGTCAGTGATGTTTATAGAGTCAGGACAGGTACTGCATAGTCAACAATCAGCGACTGGAGAGCTAGTTCCCGTCAGTCCAGCCAGTCCCTTCAGTTTAGCTCATGTTCTCCGGACAGGCGTTGATGATATCCTGGATCTCTCGGACCACGATGATGCGAGCCAGCATGTGCTCCACTTGCTGACTCGTGAGGGGTTGCGATGAGTACCACATTGGACTGTTGGGAGCGACGACAGGCTCTGGAGTCATGTAGTATGCATCGTTACGTCCTTTAACGCTTTGAGGGCTGGAAAGGGAAAAAGGAATCAAGTTTTTTTTTCTTTTTTACTTGTGTGTGTAATCCAGCTGAGCAAGATTTCTGTCAGTGGTTGTCACTCACCATTTGAAGAGGTAAAAGTCATAAAGTTTAATGGGACAACGAAGAGGATTCTCTGGATCCTCGACCTGTTCTTCATACATGTCATCAGTTCCTGAAATAGACGTCACAAAACAAGTCAGCACCGGCAATTTCTGCAGTCAAATGCAGTGATTAATAGCATGACTTAAACATGAGGCCGAGTGTAATGAGCACCTTTCTGCGCAGCACTGTGTGGACCTTGTCCTTTGAGTAGGCGGATACTGGTTGCTTTGTCCTTGGCATTAGTAGGGTTCTTCCTCGTGTGTCTTAGGACCTTAGAGAAAGCTACTTTCATGTGCTGTTCAGGTGTTATCAGGCGGAAATACCTGCAATGGTGCAAGACACGTTTTTTTTTTTTACCACACACTGCATTTATATCTGAAATACATGTCTGTGAGAGGAATTTCAGGTCATTTAGGGTCGAGTGGCGATTACTCACTTGGTATTGAAGTACATTAGAGTTGTGAGCAGTGTGGCTGGTGAATGTGCACCAAGCTGTTTACACTCCCACAGCATTTCCTCTGTCACATGACTTGGAATGATGTAACCTGAGATGAAAACACAAAATAAGTTATTCTAATTGTCTTTTTAAAAAAAAAAAAAAAAGAAAAAAGAAAAAGAGAGACATTGATTTGCTCTTACCTAATGGATGGACACTGGGTTTCCAACCATCCAGGATGTTGTGTAAAGACCCACAGAAACGTGTGTAATATGGATCAGAGAAAATGTCATCCACACGTCCATTTTCAGTGAGATACTACAGAAGGAAACAAGCATACATATCCTCAGATAACCTTCTGGCATAGTACACAATCCTCATGTTTGAGCAGGGCAATACTGACCTTTTGTATACACAAGAAGACATAATACAGAACATCAGGTGCAAACTGCTCTTCCTCAGATCCGCGTGCCTCCTGTGTCATCAGGGACAGACCTAGGCTTAGCTCAGCTACGGCACTGGACACCAAGTCCTCTTGAAAACGCAGGGGCTGACGACCTGGACACAGGCAAAGTTATTTTCTCAGTACTATGAAGTTAACTTCTTTATTTCTGAGTTTCAAACACCATAAAAGTTATTGAGAGGTACTACATGAGCAGCTCAGGTTGACTTACGTCCTATGGGTGCAAGCTTTGTCTTCTCCTGCTTGTTTAGCTCGGCGTTTTTTCGCTTCACCCACAGACGCCAGACCTCCAGGCCCTCCTCTGGCTTTAGACAGACAGGAACCAGAATCTCTGTAGGCGGCTCAGCTTGAGCCTCCGTCTCTACTTGACCCTGCACAAGGCCAAAATAAAAACACAGTTAAAGCATTGTGGGAAAGAGAGCAGCAAGGATGAGACACGTCTCAATAATCACATGATGATAATTAGCTAGATAATAGTAAAATTAAGTAGTAATGATTCACATGTGATTTTTTCAAGAAGTCTGTCTGAGCACTGGGATTAATTTTTAAATGAACTGTTTATCCACTGTATACTTTGAGTTATGGGTAAAGAGGCTACGAAGCATGGGACAAACTCAGCTCCAGGCACAGATGTAGGTCTGCACTATGGCTGTTAGGAAAAGTTCTAACCTGCAGATGGAGCTGCTGTTCTTGTCCCTCTTCTCCTTGGCTCTGCTGTTGATTTGGGTCCCATATGTGTACCGACTGTGTAGTGTTGTAAGTCCCTCCCACAGTCTGCACTGCCACAGGGATGTGAATGTTCCCGTTCATGAACTGCGCTGGAAACAGGGTCTGCACTATTTCTTCCTGAGTCCCAGTGGAGGCCATCTGTACATCTGCAGACCGTGACGAGGAGCTGGGGGACATTTTGTCCTTACCGTTGGTTGTGGTGACTTGCACTGTGCTGTATGACTCCTGTGGTATGGCGATGTGAGTTACACCCTGCTGTTGTGGAGTGGAGTACACAGGGATGGTCCAGGTCTCACCTGTGGGACCTGTGATTGTTCCTGTAGTGCTGTACAGCTGACCGCTGTCGACTGTGAGCAAATCTGGCCGTAGGGACACGTAGCTTTGCTGCTGCCCTTGCGGGATGGCCAGAACTGTGGCCACCTGCTGACCCTGTGGAACAGCGTAGGAAACAGCTAGGGGGACATCCACCTTACGCTTCTTGGCAGGTTGGAGAACAGTTGAGACAGTGCCGGACCTCCTCTCTGCCTCCCTGGGAGAGTCCTGTTGCTGGGAGGGAGACATGGCCTCTATGGTCTGAATCTGGATCTGCTGGCCACCCTGTAGCTGAATTTGTTGTCCACCCTGTAGTTGGATCTGTTGGCCTCCTTGTAGCTGGATTTGTTGTCCACCCTGCAGTTGGATCTGCTGGCCACCTTGTAATTGAATTTGCTGCCCCCCCTGTAGCTGAATCTGTTGTCCAGCCTGGAGTTGGATTTGCTGACCCCCTGGCAGCTGAATATGCTGCGCTCCTTGTAACTGGATTTGTTGTCCTCCAGCTACAGCTGCAACCAACTGTGCCTGAATCTGTAAAATACAGTCAGCCATGTGAAAACATCAGCAGGAATCCACCACATGGATACACTTGATACGTGTGACTGAAATTAATACTGTACCTGCTGTTGTTGCTCCTCTGTGAGCTCTCCCTGCTGGATAAGCTGGGCTGTGGAGATTCCATGCAGGTCCTGCTGAGACGGGGAGGCCACCTGAAGAACCTGACCAACTGTTTGGCCCTGCTGTTCCTGGATCTGAACCTGGAGGAGAGCATGAAAAATAAACAGACCTATCAGCAAGAAATAACATACTTTACTGTTCACTGACACATTGTTAAGCACTCTTTTCTATGTAACTGAATTTAGGTGACACTGAGCTGATGTCCAAACGGCACTGCTGATAATAAAATGTGAAGCTGCACTGACACAAAATCAATAAATACTGAGTAGGTCAGACAGTCAGAGTGTATCTGGGTATTTAGTCAAAGGAGCTGTTTTTTCCCCACAGAAAATGTCACAGAACAGTATCTCATAGTGATATTTATCTGTTTATGGACACGCGTGACACACACAAGTGCAGCAGTAGAGAGAAGGTGAATGACTGATCTCACTTTAATGTGTAGCCACAGCCATTTCTCCTAACAGGTGGTAAGGAGCAGGTAGTCTAACCCCGAGTGAATGAATAAAGGACTGAGTGAATGTGTTACTTCATGAATGAACTATTAAGGTAGAGAGGGAGCTATATGCTCAAAGGAAAAAAACAAACTGATTAGCTGATAGTTTTGAACTGGAGATAATTAATCATTTCTTTTAGCTTTTCTCTGCAGCAAGTGGATTCAGGTGTCAGAGCAAAGCTACTTAACTCAAGCTGCAATTAATTTAACTTTAATGGAATCAAACACCACTCTGCCATCTCATTTGGTTTCCTCTTGACAGTGAGCAGCGGTCGTGTTTCTGGACCCCTCCGGCCCCATCTGTCTTGTGAAGTTTAAACATAGAATGAGTAACTGATACTGGCGTATAAACTAACCTGCACTTGAAGCTGCTGTTCAGACCCCTGGTGCACAGACAGTTGAGGTGAAATCTCTGCCGAGGTCACCTGTACCTGTCGTATAACATAGACATATAATAAGTGCAGTAGATTGCGCCATGTGGATGAATAGCAATAATATCATTCAACGACAATAACCATTCTAGAGAGGGTCTTACTGGGCAGGCCAGCTCTAAGAGCGATCCAGCCACCTCAGTGCTGTCTGTGTAGACACAGTTGGTACCCTGCTGCTGATACACCATGGCTGTGGTGGTGGCTGCCCCTCCCTGCTGGCTGAACTCCTGCAGCACCTCTGGGCCCTTGGCAAGACACTCCAGGAACTCCTTCATTCTGTGCTGAGGCACAGTGCGGGCCTTCTGCCGCACATATTCATCAAAGGAAACCACCCCACTCTCCTGCTCATTCATTGTCACTTTGACCTAGAAGAGAGGAGAATGGATCTTTAAACATTTGAGACTATAATCAAGTCCCAAACAGCCTACATTTAAAATAGGGTGCACTGAAATCTGAAATGAAAATGAAGAGAGGGCAGCGGTTCACACATGCACCTTCAGTTACATTAGCACGACATAATAAGCTTGAGTGTGTGATTTAAATAGCTGCTATAGGGGACGTTGGAGTAACACAAAGGGACAAAGTGCAGTTAGACTTGTAATACAGTGTCTGCTACGCTTCAATCAACTTTGGTCTAGTAATCATTATGTTCACAGATATAGCTCAAAGCTGCTCAAAAATATATACTGAGAGAGATAATTTTTCACTAAATGTTTGTGGAGCCACTCATCGAGGCACAAACAGCATGATTTCCAGACTTTCTGCACTGGCTGTCTAATAATAGTGTCTACGTTATAGCTAGTGGTTAGCAAGCTAGCTTCACAATGTTAGCAAGGCACTGTTTTGTCACAAGCCATATGGATATATGGCTGGCTAATTGTATTTAACCCCGTCAAATACAAACGTAATGACTAATTAATATATTCTGTATATATATATCACAGGATAAGTTAATTAATATTAAAAGCAACAGCCCATTCATTGCAGTAACATGACGCTAACTAACTAGCTAATCACTGTGCTAATGTTAGCTAGCTAGCTCGATGACTCCGGATCCTGTCATGCTACCTTAAATAAAACGAAATCCTCTCCTTTCCGCCAAGGCACGGTGTTTAAAACTAAAAAGCCGATAAACGTCTAACAGCTACCAGCAGCATGCCATTCACTTCGCTACATAGTGCATGTGGCAGCGGTGTAATCCCTCAAACAATGCTGTGATTAGATAAAATTAAGCAGCAGCGGTGGCGGCGGCAGCAGCAACGAGCAGGCGAGGTCTCTGACGTCTGCCTGTTTCAGGGTGAGATTCAGGCTGCTGTCCGCACGAAACAAGTTTCCTCGAGCTCCAGCAGAGCACAGATTGATTTATCCGTCAGAATCACGAGTGGTATTACTAAGGCCTCACATGCAGACGTGTGTCCTCTGTGTTTGTCCAGTGAGATATAAAATGACGGAAGTATAGGCCCCGAGAACAACGCGACTCCTCTTCAGACTGCTCTGCCCGGCGACGGCCTGTTAACAAGAGTCCCATCCCACACCATGACCAAGACCTGCAGTAATATTATTATTACTGTGTGACACACTGGAGCTGTGAAATGAAAACTGAAATTACATTCACACCGGGCACATGTACCCACTGTATGTCACAAGCTGTAATGATGCTTCATCAGATTTTATCATTTGTCTGTAATAAATGGGTCAGATCATCACCAAAATCCCTCAGATTAATAATAGGTTATCTGGAGAAATACTATATTACCTGTACATACAATTATTATCCATCACTTGTTAGTGTTTTTTATTAACTGGCCATAAAAAATGTAGGAAAATAGTAAAAGTGAAGCAATGCATTCATATGCAAATAGATAGATAGATAGATAGATAGATGAAAAACATTCATTCCAGGCTCTACTACTACTACTCTACTACTTTTATCAGACTACCTCCTCTTTATGTTACTATATCACTACACTTAACTCAGCCTCTGCAAACCATGCTCTAGGCTAAATCATTTTAAATGGACACATACGCATATAGGTACTGGATCAGTGTTAAAATGCCTTTCCAGGTTGGCTCTGGCAAAGCCTGGTAAACATTTGAATGCATGTACCTTTAACAAAATCTAACTTCCCCAGTCTGCCTTAAAGAGCCAGGCATGTGCTGCTGAGGGCCTCCCCCTGTTTGCTCCACAACAAACTGCCTCTCGCCCGTCTTAAGGTGGACCAAGACAGATGTACTGTGAGCATAGGCTATCTCCTCTACACACTGGATAGGAAAGAGTTAATTCCCACACTCACTGCAGACTATCTGAGACTGCAAGAACTATGTTGTGGAAATAATGGTGGTAGTTAAATATGTATATAATTATTTTTCCTTTAATAAATTGCTCACATCCCAAAGATAGAGAAAACATAATTTCTACCAATCTGTAATACATTTTATCACTGTATACATAACATGAACTGTCCATATATCATGACATGTTTGGCATAAGGCCTTGATAATTAGTAAATTTAAAACTAATAAGCCTGTAAGTTGGCGTGAAACAATACTAGACTGCTCGTGTCTAGTTGGCTTCACTTTATCACTTCATGTGACTTTGTGCCACTGTAAGAATCTTAATGTAATCCTTTCTAAAAGGGATTTACCTTAACACAACTGTTGCAGAGAGAGGCAGGTGAGATACGTGGACTTTTACTAACAGTCAATTATCTTTAAAAATGCTTTCCTTTAAATCTAATATGTATCAGGCAGGTATATTATTTATGTAGGCATTTTATCAGAAGTGACCCCTGACATTTAGGTCCTGGTCTCTGTCTTTGCAGGTGACATCGTGATGGGACGCTGCCAAGTAACCAGCCGGTGCAGTAATAGGAATAAGACGTCAGCTTGAGGGCTAGATGGCTGTGAGCATGTCTGTAAATCCAATGTGTTTTCAGCCACTCACTCTGATGCTCCTTGTGTTCCACATCAGAAATTAGATGTTACACATGCTTGTGCTGCAGCCTGAGATGCCATGCAACCCATGATGCATTAAAAGGAAGCAAGACAGGACGAATCACAGGTAAATCTAGAGGATTAGTTTACAGCAACATTTATTTTGGCAATGTGTTAATGTATTTGGGTAATGTGAAGAAACTTTAATAGTTATAGCCTTGCATTTGAAGCTTTTTCAGTGTGTCTGTATTAGTTTTTTGGCGGAGTGCACAGTTTTTATCAGGGAGCAATATTTCTCAACAGTAAGTCAGAACACAAGGCATTTCATAAACTTGTGGTTATATTTTGAGCAGCATTAAAATAAACAGAGACAGAAATAACACTCATTTATCATCTAAATTCACCTGAGGTTGCATTTGGAAAAATAGGTCACCTGCAAGAAATGTTTATGTTGTGCTGAAAAGAAGTTTATTATACATCTATTGCCTACTTTGTTTATTGTTTATTTTTTATTTTTATGTGTGAGTTGCGTATCACTGAAGTTGCAGCTTGGCATTTGCAGCCAAAGGGCACAGACAGATTAGACAGGCTCATGCTGTGATTTTGCCAAGCTGTGTTGTCTTCTTGTTGAAACAAAACCACCCACAGGTGTTGTGGAGTGTGCAGACCCGCTGGATTTCACAGGGGAATTATTGTCCTTTATAGGATTGACACTCAACATTAATTATCTGTAAATCTGTGCGACTTTTTACCTTTTTCTAACCTCTGCATCAGCTTTTTCACAATTATGTAAAATAGTGAGCTGTAAAAATACCACAATGCATTGATACAGGATAAGGGCCTAGTTGGTAAACAGCAATCTGAACAGCTGTGTGTGTTGCTCATGTTTTCAAATACATGTCAACTCCTCTTTTTTGTTGCTCTACAGGTTTTAGGAGTTTTGGTAATTTTCGTGACACAAAATGGGGAGTTCATCTTTGCTCTTCACGACACTAACTGTGTCTCTCCTTTTACTTGGAAGTCTTATTCAAACTTCACATTCACTGGATGACTCTGATTCAGTCCAAATAACTCGAAGCACAGGCAGAAACAACAAAGCTGCAGACAGCTTGGTCAGTGAAGTAATCCTCCATGACTCTGAGGAAGGCAGTGGACATTATGTCGACAGTACAGCATCACAGAAACTCATCAATAAGCCTGTGATTCCAAAGGAGAGCGAGCGAGCCAGCAATGAAAGCCGCTCTGGGCCTGGAATCACTTTGACTACCACACCAGCACGTACTCAACATCACTTACAGGCTCACGACCAAGGAGCTGACAAAGCTAATACTTCAATTACAGGACACACCCACATCATCTCAGAGGAAGCTTTCTTGGAAAGCAGCCACGTAACAGCTGAGGAACAATTAAAAGAGAGTCATACATCCACAGTAAATGAGGACTCTCTGGATGGTAAGTGAACATATGATAGTAAATAGAAGTCAAACAGTCTGTCCTTGTCCAATTAGATGCAGTACAACCCCCCTCCTATAGCCATTTATTAAAATACAGAAATTATGGTTTATACACATAATAATGATGCAGATGGTTACCAAGAACTTTCTGTTATTAAAAATTCCCAGTTGATTTCTCCTGCATCAAAAATAAGACTCTTTCTCTCTCCTTCAGGTGAGGACAGCCCTGAACTCCCTGTCCAAACAAATGTGTTTACTACAGTGATGAACCAGGACCTGTCAGGACCTGAAAGTCCCTGTGTGCTTGGTCTTAGACCTTGTGTTGTTCTTAAAAACTTTAATGGCACCAGTCTGCTCTGGGATGACATGAGCCGCACGCTGGCGTTCGCGTGGGAGCTGCATGTCTTTGGATCTGCCAGCCTTTTCGGACTGTTGGCAGTCTTGGCGGTTTTGGGAACGGTTGGTGCATGCACTCTTCTTCACCCCCTCTGTGAGGCCCTGACCCTGGCAAATGGTCTCCTAATTATGGGTGGTACTTTGCGTGGCGTCCTCCTTCTACTTGATCCTTATGGCACCCGTCAGATTCTGTCTCGTGCTACTCTGGCAGCGCTGCATAACGTTCCTCTGCTGCTTCTTTTGTGGGCGCAGGTTGCCCTCGCTCTGGTCACACTCAGGGGGTTGAAATTATTACTTTTTCCAGTAAAGCTGAAGCGCCCATGGGTGGTTGGTGGGCTGGCTATATCACATTGCACTTTGTTACTTGTGGCAGACCTGTACTCTTCGACTTTATCCCCTTCTCTCCCTCTGTTGCTGCAGACCCTCTCCCTCTGCTGGGGCATCCCATTCTGCATGGGAATCCTCACCCAGTCTCTTTCTCACCTCCCTCCCTTCCTCAGGTCCCCTGTGCCTCTGTGGGCTCCCTCTCACAGGATTGAGAAGCGAGCAAAGCGGGTAACAGCAGTGTGCGCCTTCCTTGGGGTGCTCTGCTGCAGCCTTCAGATGTACAGTCTCCTCTGGCTTTATGGGTTACTAGGGAACTGGAGACGCTTTGGTTGGGGCTGGTGGCTCAGTCAGTTTTGGGCAAGAATCCTTGAGTTATCCTGGGGATTCTCCTTGCTTGTCCTGGGATCTTGGCTCTTCTGGATGCCCTCTAGGGGTCAAACAAGGGGCGATCATGGGCAGGCCAAAAATGAGGTGTCTAAAGTGGTGGAAGAGAAAAGCTTGTGGGGCAGGGTGTTGGCCACTGTACGAAAAGGGCCACTGAGAAAATCAGAGAAAACCTGGGAAGACCTGATGCCAAATAACTGGGCAAAATACAGTCTGTCCAGAGCAGGTATCAGCAACAATATCATGAGCCCATATGATGATCAGCCAACTAGTATTATACCAGAATACAAGTCTGATCCCATTAGCAGCAGCAGCTCTGACTCTCAGGCTGCACTATTGTGGCAAAAAGTCGGGGAACGCGAATGTATTCTTTCACTTGTAGAATTCGACATGTGGCCCCCGTCTCCTATTAACCTCAGACGCAGCATTGACAACGCCCTTCATCATGGACAGCTCGTAGCAGGAGGTCTGTTCACAGCTCCACCTCCCTCTTGGACTCACACCGTGGTCACAGACACCAGTAATGGAGACGGGGGCACAACAACATTCCCTCCATCTTATGTTGGCTACGGGTGGATGTTGGATACAGAGTCTATTTCGCCATCTCTTGACCATTTCCAAGCCAGAGAGTCGGTACAGTCACCAAGTGCTACGGCTGAATACAACGGTAGCTTTGGGTCTCCAACCACTGCATATCAGGGAGAAGAGTTAAATGCCGCACTCTCAGCAGTCATGCATCAGCATGACTGGTCTGATGACGATGTCACAGACCTCTAAGCTTAAGTCTCTTATGACAAGAGCTACTACTTCCTGTTTTAAATCATGTAACCATGAGGAAGAGGCATTATCACATATTTTGGACAGTAATGTTCTTGCTAAACATGGCCTCATCTAAGTAAAACTGCTTTACATGTGTTGGTTTAATACTGTCTTGAGAGGAATTAAACTTCAAATATTTAATGCAAGAGTATCTGACACATATCCTGTTGTGTCCTGATGATTTGGAAAAGTCTTAGACTTTCATTGAATCAACATGGAAATGGCAAAATTGTATTCCTAGTGAATCTTATCAGCATTTAGTTATTAGAGTTTGTATATGCAAACGTAATGCAGGACAGACCAGTTCTCAGTGAGTATGTTTAAAATTCCTGTCATCTGAGGCAACATCTCTCTCCTGTTTGCATCAGATTAGTGTAGTAACTTCACTAGTTAAAGGTCAGCTGAGCATTTATTATTTTTCATGTTTGGTAATATGTGAAAGTTTCACAATTTACCGTTGCAGCAATGAATGACTGGATGTTTTCTGTAAATAAAGTGACTTTATATGAGTCATCTGAATCATTGTTTTCCATGTATCAACTTGCTTTAAATGTGTATTTTTATTTCAATTAATAATATAATAAGAATTTAGTTGAACTGATCACAGCAAGCATCTCTGCACTTTTGTTTCAGTCTAATCAGAGTTAACTATTGGTTCACAACAACCCTTGGTAAAAATAACAAAAAAAGCTGATTCCAACTGTGTGAGGAATATATCTCTGAGAAACAACTACAGTACTTTTCTCAATCTGACATCTGCCACTTAGCCTCTGTCTTATTTTCTCTAATTTAATATGCACTTACTCTATTTGGAGTTTTATTCATTTGTCACTGAGATTGCTCAGAGATAAAGACAGGCATAAGGTATCTAAAGAAGACAGACTTCTCAGTGATGTGTAATGAGAAAAGTATGCTATTATTTTAATAGTCAACATACTTTCATACTTTAAATTTCCTTCATGGATACTGTTCTTTTAAGTGTCTGTGTCGCGATGCACCATCACCTGCCCCTCCCACAGCAGGTGCTCTCAGCAGCCTGGCAGTGATTGGTTCGTCAATTTAAGCAGCGTTGCGGAGTATAAATCAGGTGGATTGGCACAAACTGACGATCTTCGAGATTATCAACAATTTTACAAAAGCACATACCTAAAGTTGGTTGATCACCACAGGTGTGATGCCTTGGAAAAATCACATGTTGTACGTCTTAGTGACGGTGACTCTAACGTCTTTAAGAGATTGTAATGGACAAACTGTTGATACAGAGGTTGTGCAAAGGCCTCCGTTACAAGGCAGGTTTCAGTTCAGGAGTGTGGTACATGATGAAAAACATGAAGCCGTGACTCCAAGTCGACACGGATTCCTCTCTTTCAAGTCTGACACAGAGCGGGATCAATCGACTCCTGGTAAGAAACATATCCTCTCCTGTCTCTTCCAACACTTGGACTTCAAGAAATGGCGCTGATTGTTTGTGTCACGGAGTTCGTCTGCATCACTTGGACTGCTGTGGCTGACTGAGTGTAAAATTAGGGGCTGAAGAGAGAGAGATTAATCAAGCAATGACCGAAACACTTATCTTAAACACTTATCCATTTTGATTGTGTAATATAATTTTTTCTGTCCATTTAAAGGGTCGTGCATCATCATGCAACATCTAGCACACTTAGCACACTTAGTCCTGAGGATAGACCCTTTCCTCCTGTAGTAAAAGATCTGTTTAATTTGAATTAAACAGATTTACAAAATGTATCTATCATCAGTGTATTAGTAGAAGAAACTCTAATGTAAATACTTTTTAAACTCTACGTAGTGCAAGTATTTACTGTTACTGAATTTTGATTAGGACCTCAATAAGAGTATAAAACCCTCATTCCTCATAAAGAAACCTCTGCAGCATAAAGTGCTAAATTCTGTCGTGAATGCTACCTTACAGTTGAATATCTGAGGGTGCATTGCTTTACAGGGGACAACATACAGTAAATTATCAGAGGCCTGTTAGGAAACTATGAATGTATTTTCTTTCTCTCATAAACATGTCAGCCTGGTGTGATGATGGATGAGTATTTTTGGCATGTGATCTACAGGCATACACATATGGACACACATGCACACCACAAGCATGGGGGGTGGTATTATACACATTCAACCCCCCAGGGTACATTGAGACTTGATATACGGCCCTCTGCAGTGGACAGAGGTTAAATATGTCATGAACATGCCTGTAGTCCTCATGTCCTGTGTCCTTGTGTGCAGAAATAATAAGGGACCTTGTTCGTCAAAGTACTTCTACAGCAAAAACAGTTTTTTCTTTTAAAATCATGATGCAGTGTATAAAGTTATCATGGCAGGGTTGTCTGGTATGTTTGATTCTCTGAATTGGTGCTTATGTTTGCAGTGTTGCACAGTTTGATAGATGCAAAACTAAAACGCCTGGATCCATCAGTACACTGCAGCAACAACTCAATGACTCTGAGGGTCAAACGGGTCAAAGCTCCTCATTTTCTTGTGAATAGTGGTGAGTTCTGTATTAAGAGTTTGGAATATTGGCCAACACACTGTGTTTTATTGGAACTGTTTAAGTGTTTTTCTAATGTTAAACAGGAATGGGACCTCTTACTCCTCTGTCCCAGATGCCCTCCAGCTGTGGCTTCTCTGTGAAGAGGTCCCGCAGAGATGTGCATTTTGCTGCACCTTACCAGGGCTGCCATGTTACCCAACAGGTAAAGTAAATCCCATGTCAGTATGGAGAAGTTTGATTTGCTGCCTCCATCTTTCTGCTGGCCTAAAATCCTAACACTCTAAGATGAACCTTTTTTTAAATTATCATAGGGTGGTGATTATGTTCTGCCACTGCTTTTACTGGGGGCACCAATGACAATGTCATGCCCTGCTGTGTTACAACCACCCTCTGTTTCCTGCTTCTCATCTGGAATGGTGGTGAAGATTGGGGGTATCACAGCAAATGAACTCAAAGTAAAGGGTAGGTGACGTAACATTGGCGTTTCATCAGCTTTAGGAAAGAGATTCAGTTAATTTTTTAATCCAATATTACAACTGTTGCAGTGTCTGGTGTTTGGACATCTCTTTCATCGGTCTGTGGCAGTTGTGGATTTGCTGTTGAAGTGTTTTCCGGAGGACTGACGCTCACTGCGCCCTACAACAGAGGCTTGTGCGTAGAGATCAAGGTATGGTTGGACCCTCTTGTAGCTGAAAACTGAAATATCCACATGTTTTTGATTCACTCCATTCATTTCCTTGCAGGATGAGGAGTATTTGCTCTCCCTGCTGTTGGAGGATGTTGAACTCTTAGTCTCATGCCCCTTATTACCAGACAGTAAGCCCACCACAGCAACAACTGCACCTCCTAGTGATGGTGGTCAGGTCCTGCAGTATCCTCCGTTCCCCCAGTTTGCAATGTTTCCACAATACCCAGTTCTTCCAGTGCCCACCCCTCCAGCACACACCCCTGCTCCTACCACAACTACAGCGGCACCCCTGCCCCAACAACCACAGCCTCCCTCAGGTTTTAACACCGAAAACCAAGAGGCGTCTGCAGCTCAGCACCCTTCATTCCCATTTATGCCACAGTACCCACAGTTCCCTCAGTATGTCTTGTATCACAGACCTGTTCCACCAACGCAGTCTACCACTGATAAAAACACCGCTGCTCCCCTGGGCCAGTTACCTCAGATGCCACAGTCTCAGCATAATGGGAAGCCTCATGCTCCCCAGCAGCCACAGTTCCTGATGCCACCTCAGTATTACGTCCTGCCGTTCCCTAAACTCCCACTGCCTCAAGAAGGCCAACCCCAAACTGTTCAAAATCCCAAACCTGTAGTCCAGCAGCCCAAACCAGAACATGTGTATCCTCAGACCTACCAGATCCCTGTGTTGTATCCTCCGCCAAAGTACCCCTCTCAAAGACAAACGACTGCTCCTACCACTGCCCCAACAACCAGTGCAGCCATTGCTCAGAAACCTGCTGCTCAAAAGCCATTTTATTACCCACACCCTTACATACCAGTATATTACGCTCCTCAGCAGGCTCCCATGCCTGTATTTCCTGATCATCCAACCACGCCTCTCACGAACCAAGCTCCATTTGATCAGCAAAAACATCAGCCAAACTACCGCACCATGCCTTCATTTTACCCTTTCCCTTCTCATCAGAGGCAGCAATCAGTTGTAAGAAACTGGTAAAGGTAGCCTGCAGCTGACGGGCCCCCGGGACCATCACAGACTCTCCCTCATACATTTTGATGAACCTCACAGATTTGGCTAGCAGAGCTGTAACAAATCCCCTAAGGATCAGCTCCCACTTAATGGAAATCGATCACTAAATTGCTACAGGGCAAGCAACTGAGTTTCTTGTAATGCATTTAGCAGGAGGGATCCAAAATGTACGTTTTCTTGAGGGTGGGAAAATAAAGGGTGAGATTATCCATACAATCAGTCTGAATTTGTTTTCTTTATGTCTGTTGTATTATATTGTAGTCTAGAAACTAGCTCAATGTGTCCAAAGTGTCAGAAAACAGTGAGAATGGCCCATTACAGGTTCCCAGAGCTTAAGGGTGACCTCTTTTTAAACTGCTTGTTTTGTCTGACCAGCAGTTCTAAAAATCCAAAGACATCCAGTTCACTATCATAGGGGGCTTCAAAAACCGCAAATACTAACTTACATTATGTAATACCTGCTTTAAAAATACTTGAATTATTAATTAGCAAAATAGGGGCTTCTTCTTCTTTTTTTTGTTTTTGATCACCAAGGGATTAAACGTTTAAAATCAAACTGTTCGGAGGAACACTGTGGTGCATTTTTGTTGTCCTTAAAATAGATTGATTATTTTTTAAATAATCGACTCCCCTGAAACCCCGAATGACATCACCGCAGTGTCCTCCAGCGCAGCCACAGGCCTACAGACAGTCCACCCTCACTGTATAAATGTAGTCATTAACGTACACCCCGGCCATAAACACACCGACGGGGGTCCTGCGCGCATCATGTGGGACGGTGAGCTGTCTGCCGCTCAGCTGTTCTGACGTCGAGCACGCTATCTGACGTCACCGTGGGAGTGTTCCACCGTCGGGAGAAATGAACGGTCATCAACACAATCCTCTCAGCGCCCATGTAAGTTCAAGCCAGCAAAACACTCATTTCGCGAACTGCTCTATGAATGAAATGTGTTTCCGTATGCTGTTATCCGGCCCGCTCGAGGGTCACGGTTGGTTAACGTGGTTTGTTGTTTTTCTGTCGCTGCCGCCTGGCGCTGTGCCCTGTTTGCCTGTAGCTAACCATGGCTGAAGCTGAAGCGATGTGTGTGTGTGTTTTTTTTAAGCTAAGAGAGCCTAGCCAGGCTGCTAACTGACAGGCTGAGTGGACGGGCGGCGAGTAAGCGCCTGTTTTGTCACCCTGGATAGTCGGGGAGGGCGATGTTAAGTGTATTTACATGTGAGCGATTACCTAAAGCGGTTTAATGCCTTCGCCGTATAAACAAAACGTGTGAATGTTCAACTTTGGAGACAACACCCAGGCCTGTTTCAGTGATAATTACCCAGCGGTCAGGCCAGGATGTGCTAAATTAATTGCATTGGCGTTACATTTAGCTGACTCTGAACAGTTCTGACTTTGTCCTCAATAAGCGCTGGATGATGTTACCAATGCAAACAGGAGACTCTCAGCTAATGCAAACCTACACTACGCCACCATGAAATACAAGACTCCCAAGGTGTGATTAAGAAAGCTTGGTAGGAGTGTGTGACAGATGGCCAGCTAACACCTCCAATCAAAACTCACCCTGTGTGGTTGAGCTTTTCACACCTGTGAGGGCCGTTTTATGTCGGTGCTGTCAGCTGGAAATGTTTCTGCTGCTTCTCTGTAAAATAATTGGATTTTTACTGTTTAAGTTCCCTATTCGGTGTGCAGTTGGTTATGAGATACCATAGTGTTTATGGCACTATGTTGTTATGACACTTGTACAATACAAACACACCAGAGTTTGATGGCCAAACGGGTAAAGAGTGATATCCATCTGTGGTTATGTGATGAAGAAGAACTAAAATCCCAGTCACTAGGGCCTATATGATTAAGGTGTGTGTGTACGGACAGATTATCATATGTATATCAAATTACATGGTGGTCAACCTCTGATTTATGAGTTAAAATCAGTAATATCTGGGTTAGCCAGTGAACTTGAATGTAAAAGCACATGAGCAGAGCATAGATGGTTTATCAGTTACAGCATTAATAAGAAGTAGTTTCTGTTTGATAATCAGATGCAGGTCTACCCTGTCCTCTAGCCGAGCAACTCACAGGGTTTGTTAAACATGGCCTGATCTGTATAATGTAACTGCTCAGATAATTTAAAGGCTCAGTGCTCTGGATGTATAGGAAAAGCCATTGGACCAAGGTATTTACACGGGGAAGATAAAGTTTGAGTGTCACTTGTGCATAAATGGTCTTAGCAGCTTGACATTTTCAGGTCTTCAGGTGAGCTCACTTCACCTGGAGGGCGGATAATCAAACTGTACAGTAAGTTAAGTCTGAGTCTGGGGTGATAAATACAGCTGTTAGACATGGCAGGCGTTTAGAGCCAAACATTCAGTGAACAGATCCTAATGAGTCTGCGCGGAAGGTAACACAACGCTATGACCTCGCCCCGCACGACAACACCGGTGTGCACAGTAAAGTGAAATGAACGCCCTCCGGTGCACCACGTTAGCTCGCACTGCTAGCTGCTAGAGGAGCAGAGAAGTCATCAAAGCGGGGACAGCGATGCATTCTGACTTTATCTACCTCAACGGTTTGCAACATCTTACAGTAAAACTATAAACTACATTTATGTTTTTTGCCAATCTATCTTAGTGTTGTGTTTATTTAAGGCCGGGCCTACGGACGCTGGCTAGCGAGCTGCTAATGTCATCCTCTTCTTATCTCTAGCTAACGTTAAACCGTTGGGCTAAGACTATTTTCAGTAACATACTAATATTACTCGTAAATACAGCCTAGTGTTTGTGTACATAATTTACTTCATTGCACCGCTTTCTTCCTTATTTTTAAGCTTTATTACACTTACACTACATGTAATGACACCGAATGCACCTGTTAACCTATGGAGTAATTATCCTAAGCTGTGTGCTGATAGTAAGCGCCCTAACGTATATTGTGTTTTCACTAAAGTTTTTATTTTGCGCATTAATCTAATCAAGAGGAAGCGTTATTGTTGGTAACAACAGCAGATGTTATCACTCAAAGGATGGAGGTGGTGATCTCATCGGATTGCACCTTTGGCTGTAACAAGCAGTGACAGTTGTTTGTATCAAAATCTAGCTACGGTACATTATTGTGTTTACCATTTGTTGCTGTGTAATTGTCTCGCTGAATAATTTTTTATCTCAGTTGTGGCTGTATAAGACAGGCAAATGGTTCATGTCCTGCAGATATTCTCAAGGGGGCTATTCTGCACCATTAATTAACATTACACAATTAATTAACTAAAAGGCCTTGGAGGCCTGTGCTGTACTGAAATAAAACGCGTGTTTTCATTTTGCCATGTAAGCTGTGAAGCCACTGCCTTGTATAAGCTTCTTGTTTGAAAAAAAAGAAAAACGATTGTATTGGTTTGTTTTAGAGGAGTGTCCACTTCAATCTTATAGGCTTTAAATGTCAGATCATACAGTAGGCTGCATTGTATGTAGACATGTAAAGCAGGTGAGAGATTTAATGCTATGTTCTATAAATGTACTCGGTCTCAAGTTGAGTCCAAACCCTCACCCAGATAGGGGACATTGATTTGGTTCTTTAACTTATCAGACATTTAAGGTGCCCTGTAGACATTTCACTATGGAACTGCACTGATTGATTTTTTTTTGGCAGCAGAAGATCTCCCGTAATACCTGAAAAACATGCACTAAAATATATTATTGCTTTATAAAGTTAGTTAAGGCAATGTGTTAACAATTGCCTAATTACGCATATAGCAGACATAAATAAGAATTTATTTTGATCAGTGTGTCTGTACTAAATGGAATGTAAGTCCAATATCCACTCTCCTTTCAGCTCAGTTTTGTTCTCTGCTAACTGTTAGTGATGATATTTGGGTTTTAGTTTCCAAGATGCTTCACTGTGTTCACCCTCTGATGGCTGATTTTGTCTGTTTGCTGTTTGGTGCTGCTGAAATCAGCTGCCTCCTGCTGCTGGAAGCAGGGTTGATGAGAGTGGAATTTGCAAGCTACTGTGAAATAATGTTTCACTCATCAAAACGTTTGTTTCTTTCACTTATTTGAGTCCCCATTAGCTCACATGTGCAACAGCTAGTTTGCCTAGGGCCCACAAACATTTCTCTGCGGTGCTGCTGGTGGGCAAAAACTCCTCAGGGTACCTTTAACATTTGACATTGGCTCTGCACAGACACAGTCTATGTTAGCACTAACACTGTTTTATTTTTAAAGAAAAACTGTCAAATGTCAAAAAATGTCAGCGTTCCCTTCATAAGTTTCTAATGCTGGTGCTTTTTTTCTGTTTTTCTTTGCAGCATGTGATTTTTCTAAATGTCCTTGGAAACAGCTGACTAAAGTTTGACAGCTATCACGCTAGATTTCATTTGGAAGAATTACCACGAGAGAGAGAGAGAGGCGCCTGAAATTTGCTTGGATTATTAAGCCTTTTCCTGTGTTAATAGACCCACAAATCATCTGCTGATGACCACATCTGAAGGTATGTTTTTTAAGTTAGATTCTTATAGAGTTCACCTCTATCATAATGAAAGCTCATCATATTTGACTTGAACATATTGATGTTGAACAATTTTATTGCCATTACTATACTATTTATATGCTATACAATATAATTTATCAGTTTCAATTCATTTTCACTTGCATTTTCCTCTGCAGTGATTTTTTTGTAAATAAAATTGTAAACTAATGAGTGCTAATGACTGATATAGGAAGGGAATACTGGAATGATGCATGTGGGCCAATGCTGTAGCAATGTGTCTTCAACACAAGTAAGAGCTTAAATGCTCGTAGACATGCACGGCACCCTGTAGATGGTGTGACCTTGCAGCGCTGCATGTGCAGAGAGTGATAGGCGAATGTTGGCTGACCCACTTCAAAGAGAACGCTTTGCCCTCAGCCTGGAGGAGTCAGACACCATTGTATTTTCATTGTAGATGAAGGACATGGTTTCATGTCTGTGTGGAACGTTTGTTCCTATGTCTTGTCTTGAGATCATAAAGCTTACTGCATTGCATTGCACCAAATGACTGTGTGGCCATGTCTCTGACGATGAGTGATTCATGATCAGGAAATGTGGCTGGAGAACTAGGGTTTTTTATATAAGATGAGAGGCATCCACAGATGAAGGTTAGTGATATAACCATATTTTCATTATGATTTCATTATGGTTTGCTTGTTTGAGAATGCGGTTTAGAGTTCCCAGTGGTCTGTTTTATTCTTAGCGTTGCCCTTACAGAGGGACGGATGCTTCATGCAAATAATCTATTGACGTTTTCACTTGTTTTGAGTCATCAGTGAAATGAGCGATGGCGGTGGATGAACAAGAAAAGAACGAAACCGTCTTTGTTCAAGCATGTTAATTAGCAAGAATTATAAAGGATATTCTTTTTGTTATTGATCTGTTTCCTTCCCACCTACCCTTTAACAAAGTGTTTTCTTATCCAACACTGCAGATCTAACAGCAGGACCAGCACTGAGTCACTGTGTATCACTAATGGAGCAGTTCATTGTGTTTTTGTTGGGAGATTCTGCTGCTGGCTTGTTAAGCGATACTTGGTAGCTCTGCTGACTCGTGGAATCATTTTTCTGTTTGTCTGCACAATAATTCATGTACTACATCATCAGACCCATCACTTTATGCTTTGGATATTTTCTTTAGGGCTCAGTGAAAGATGCAACACTCTGTGCCTCGTAACACAGCCTGTGTGGGTGCTCAGAGACCAGAGGAAGGGTAAAGCAGAAACGTACTGCTGAAGGAATACATTGTGCTCCAGTCTTTGTGAAAAGCAGTAAGGGCTGTTACAGTTGATAACATGCTGAAAAATCCCACAGAAAGTTTGGTTTTCATGCTTAGTAGTTTAACAATTGTTAACAATTGTGAATATGTGATCTAGAACTTGTTTTTCAAAGTTTAGGTTTTGCTGCCTATGAAACCCAGGACTGCCAATGTTTTGTTTTTGATTTGGTTTTGGTGAAGCATGCAGAAACATAGCAGAACCAGTGGAGCGCTGTGAGTTACTGGTATTAGAAATGGCTGCTTGAACACGTCAAGTTAAACTACTGAATTTCCAAAAACAAGCTTGCACAGTCATTAGTGTACATTTTGTAGGAAAAAAAAAATAATTTTATTAATCACCATGCAAATTGGTACAATAAAAAAATTGCCAAAAACAGAGATCCTTTTTAATGGCTCTTTAGAGCAGTCTTGAGCTGTGGTCATGTTGTGTTTTTGATGTTTGTTTCTGTGTAAAACTAATAATTTTACTTGAACAGTGTCCAGAGCTGATGCCTTGTTAATGCAGTCAAAGCATGCCATATAAGCGTTGTCTGTGCTGTAATCTGTAATGTATCGTAGCATCATGCATCAACTTACTGCTGGCTCTGGCTGGCTTTTTAAACCGAGATGAGTTAAAGGTTTCAGTTCATGTCTGTTCATGTCTGTGTGATGCTGCAGTGTGCCTGTTTCTCCAACCTTTTTCCTTCTCTTTTGTACGGAGCACATTATTTATGTTTTTTGTTTGTTTCTGCTTCATTTAGCCAATCCTGAGTTGTGAGTCAGAAGAGGAGAGGCTGGGCTGATGGTAAGCTCTCTGTCACACTCTGTCTCACCTCTTGTCTTGCTTTCTCTCTCACCGTCTTATTACATATTGGTAAACCAAAAGGGTTTTTATATAAGCTGTCATCTGAGAGCAGGAGACTTGGAGTGGTCCTTTACATCACAGGATTTATCCATGTTATAAAATGAGATGCAAAGAGGAGACCGGTCTGGATCGTTGAACACCGTAATCAGATGAGAATAAGATAACAATCACTGTCCATGTAGAATTTCATTTATATTTTTCACACTCTGTAGTCTTTTCGTTAGCATCATCAGAGCACTCTCAATTATGTTGATTTTATTAATTTCCATAATGAATACTTTCTGAAATGTATTTATTCAACCATCATGAAAATGCCCTGAATAAAACAATGGAAGGTAATTTCACAAACAGCCAAAGGCATCAGCCTTCAACATGTGCAATAAAACAAACGTTAACATTTCAGAAACTGTTCTTAAAAGCTCGTGTATTTTATAGATTTTGTTTTTTGCTTCACTGGGTTGGCACTGTCAGACACACCACATGCTGTTAAGCTAAAATGAATAACTGCTGTTTTTTATTCAGTAGAGAGAAATACAAAGCTTTTTCAGACATTTTTTTCAATCTGAAAAAAGTGGTCATGTCTGTGTCAACCCAGTTAATGTTGCTTGCTCTTGGTTTATATTCTGCTGCTTATTATGTTCATCACTCACTGCTGCATGTCATAATCCATTTTATTTTCCTTTTGTGGTAGACAAGCATGACATTGAGCCAAGCCACAGATGCATGCCCACTCAAAAGGCCCAACTGAGCGCCATCCCCTCTGCTTCCCGGCTCTCAACCAGCCTCTCAGAGGGGGTGGGTGTCGACGGGGCGTAGCTAGACCCTGCACCCCCAAGTAGAACCTCACTGTGAAACTGGAGGTCTCTGATGGATCAGGTTAGTAGTGAGCAGAGTCCAGAGGAGCCGGACGCAGGAGGCCGGGCGGAGCTGGAGGTTGGCAGGAGGGCGTCGGAGTCAGAGCACGGCTTGTCCAAAATCACCCATAATGCCCTGGAGAACATGGGAGCGTTGGGCCATGGCCTGAAGCAGTTCTTCCAGCCACAGCGCCGACGCTCCTCCGTTTCCCCACATGACTCCGCCTCGTCCTGTGTGGGCGCCCCTCCCTCCGAGCCCGCTGACGTAGGGTCAGAAGTAGGGGACGCTCCTGCCTCCTCGGCCCTCCCTTTGGATTCTGACAACCCTGCCACTTCCGCCCCTCCCGCAGCTCTGAGCCGCGTTCTGCAGCAGATCCGAGGTGCTCCACCAATGATGAAGCGAGGCACCAGCCTGCAGAGCCGCCGCAGCAAGGCGGGGGGCACTGGGGACCCCCCCCAGAAAGGTAGCCCCCAGATCCACAGGCGCAGCACCCACGAAGCCCTGCTGCAGGCTGGACGCCCACGCTCCTCCTCGACCACAGACACACCTAGCAGCCCAGCCTTAGCTGACATGCTGCTGACCTCTGGGTACCACTCAACCGAAGAGCCTGACAAGGTTAGTGTCTGAACAGTACATTTTTTCCAGAGAAGGAAGAAATTCCAGCCTTGACGCTAGTGATTTGCTGTGATGTAAGAAAGAAAAGCTTCAAATCATATTTGTGTCATAACTTCAGAACTTGTCTCAGTAGTAATTGTAGAGCAAGGGTTCAGGAATTGCTGATAGCTAATGCAGTGTCACTTTCCAAGATGCAAATTTGCCCAGTTCTTAAACAAATAGACCAAAAACAGGCCTTACTGGTTCCTACAGTTAAGTGACCTCTGTGGCAAAATTTTCTCTGCTTGTGTCCAGAAGCACAAAGGAAACTGTAGGTCCAAAACGCAGAAGCTGTTTAGTGACAGTTTTTTAGAATGACTACCAACATTCACTGACACTTGTGGATCTGTGGCAAAAAAAAGAAATTTGTTATATTTATAAATCTTTTTTGGTCACAGAATCTGTCCAAGAAAAGTTTACTACAACTCACATAACAAAATGTGGCATTATTTTACTGACTTCAGCCCTAAAATTTTGTGTACATAGAGAGGTCTGCCTAAGGACATGAAACATTCATATTAAATTTGTGATAGAAAGAGACACTGTGCAATCATGAGGAAACAAATCCATTGTATATTTGCAACCCAGTGGCTTTCTGGCAGGAAGAATAAAAGATAAAACTGAGTCATGTGTGCAGGAATGGCTAAAGTAAAACTGAACTGGGGAAATGTGTTAAAAGGCTGTTAATGGTTTAGATGTGCCTGGATGAACCAGTGAATGGGGAGATGAGCTGTCAGCGGTGGAAGGTCAGAGATTGTCTTTGAGTGGCTGGTCACTTTGTGCTTTAAGCCTTTCTAAATTTAGCTTTTCGCTGTCTGAGTGTACTTCAGGTCAGAGAAGGCTTGCAGGGCTAAACAAACTCAAACTTGTGTCACGATTTGTTTTTTCTGACACTGAATGTTCAAAGGAATCTGTAAATAATATCTCAAGAGTTATTTCCAGTGAAATTGCAAAAGGCTAGATACCTGCAGTATGACAGTAGAATCTCTGAAATGAAAAAAAGGAGAAAGTAGACATTGTAAAATGGAGGCCAAGCTTCAGCTCTGGCTACTCAGTAGAGGGTGGTGTCAACTCCATCTAAAGCCTGTGTTAACTTGGCCTATTTTTTAGCCTTTTTTTCCTCTGCAATTAGTCACTGCATCTTTACATCTATATCTCCTGGAACTGGAGCTATGAAGCGACAGTCAAAAGAAAACTCCTGCTTTACAGACACCATCTGCTGCTGTGAATCTGTAGCAACGTAAATGTCAAATGTAAGATGACCCCACTTTTTCAAAATGTTACTTTCCAGAAAATTTAACTGTCTTCTAATCCGGCCAAGATAACACAGTGTTCACACTGATTAGATGTTTCAGTACAAGTGTTTATCTTATCTTATACTCAAAGTTTTTATCTGGCAAAAATTTGAATACTTTTAATTTTCTTATTTTCTTATGAACTTTTATGTAGCCATTTTTCACATCAGTGATCTCTCCTGTTTATTTCTTTCAACAGCTGGATCGTTACGATGGCCTGGGCCCTGCTGTGTCACCCAACGCCCTCCCTTACGGTGCAGATGGGTATGATGTAGTTGACAGTACCCCAGACCCCCAGCGAACTAAGCAGGCCATCGCCCAACTACAACAGAAGATCCTCAAGCTAACAGAACAAATCAAAATTGAACAAACTGCGCGCGATGACAACGTGGCCGAATACCTGAAACTCGCTAATAATGCAGACAAACAGCAGAGTGCACGCATCAAACAGGTGTTTGAGAAGAAGAACCAAAAGTCAGCTCAGACTATCCAGCAGCTGCAGAGGAAGCTGGAGCACTATCACCGGAAGCTCCGTGAGGTGGAGCACAACGGCATCCCTCGCCAGCCCAAAGATGTTTTTCGAGACATGCACCAGGGGCTGAAAGATGTTGGAGCCAAGGTGTGTACTTTATACTGATGCCTCTCCCAGCATCACTGAAAAGGATTTTTGTCATTATATTGACTAAAGATCACATGTTTAATGTCCCTTTTCCAATAAAGAATAAAATATGTCATCTAAATCTGTAGATTTAGTTAAAGTCAAGATAGCAAACAACTTAATAGTGGTAGTTAATAAAGTGTTCTCATGACATTTGACTTGCCTAACACAGGTGCTACTAATAAAGTTAATAATGACAGCATGGTATCTAGGTGTGTCAGTATGACACATGCTGACTCACTGATGAGTTATTGGCACACCTAACTGGAACACAGTCAAAATGTCTGCTGGGACAAAAGGTCTGTGACAGAGTGTAGTACTAATGTTGCACCAAAACTGGTTGTCTCACTTAAAAGCAGAAGTTGTGTTAATTCCTGAGCTATTCTAGTTGTACTGTTTTACTACCACAGAAGCCATGGATGACCATGTGCCATGACCAGATTAGTGGGAAAATGTTTGACTTTAGTATTGCGACACTAACCTATTCTCATATGTTTCTATTTTTGTATGTTGTTGTGGTGGACATGTTAAAAGTCATAGGCCTATAGATTCAGGATGGATGTGCAAAATCTTATCACAACAGCACAAGTAGTTATTGTCTCACTGTGTATTGTGTAAAAAAAAAGCTCTCCACAAGGGAATACAGAGGTGGAGCTTATTAAAAATGAGCTGTGTTAGTTTTCCCTGTACCAGCTATTGATATTATGAACCTTAATCACCACTTAATGACTATTATTTTAGACCAGTAAGTTTCCCTTCACACAGCCACTGATCAGACCCTACAGTTTCCAGATGTCTGATTTGAGGCTCAGTGCTCAAATCACACCACACCGAGAGCTAAAAGGTAGAAATGCCTGCACATAAATAATAAATAGCTCCCACGGGAGGTTAATTTGTATAGTAGTGTATCCTTCTGGTATCTTTTACATTTCATTTTTCCAGTGCAGTCTGTGCATTCTGTTCATGAGTTCTCCAAATAAAGGGAAAGTCAACATTACGATAGCCATACCTATCAAGGCAGTAAAGTACAATGTCTACAGGACATTTACACCAAATTGATTATATGATATTGTCCTGGGACATTTTCAGCCTACTGCGCCAATTTACTGTGGTTAAACCAGATGGCACATAGAGAGTTGACCATATCCCACTGATTACAGGTGACAGGTGGCCTCTCCAGCTTCTCTCAAGCCACTCATTCTGCAGCTGGAGCTGTGGTGTCCAAGCCAAGAGAAATCGCCTCCCTCATCCGCAACAAGTTTGGCAGCGCTGATAACATTGCAGCCTTGAAAGACTCTTTGGATGAAACCCAGGGGGATGAGGGTGTCGGACCTGGGGCAACGAGGGCCATTGGGACAGGACAGTTGCAGTCCAGCCCAAAGTATGGCAGTGACGATGACTGTTCTAGTGCTACGTCTGGCTCTGCTGGAGCCAACAGCACGACCGGAGCCCCCGGAGGTCCCCCTAGCTCCAAGGGCAATACCCTTGATCATGCCCAGGCCTCAGGCTTTGATGCTATTCTCCACGAGATCCAGGAGCTCCGGGAAAACCAGGGTCGACTTGAGGAGTCTTTTGAAAACTTAAAAGCCCACTATCAGCGAGAGAACACAATGATTATGGAGGCCCTGCAAGAAGAACGATACAGGTAGCATATCATGTCCTAAATACTGTGGTATAGTAGGTCTGACTGTGTAGAAGAAGAAAACGTCCTGTTTGTGATGCATGTTGTTTTCACGATTTTGCAGGTGTGAACGTTTAGAAGAACAACTCAACGACTTAACAGAATTGCACCAGAATGAAATTTTGAACTTGAAACAGGAACTAGCCAGCATGGAGGAGAAGATTGCTTACCAGTCTTATGAAAGAGCGAGGGACATTCAGGTAAGTCTCACCGGATTGAGGCAGGCTGTTTCTGCTTTGTCATCAGAGCTGTTTCACTGACTGTTTTCTCTCTTTTGCCCTGTAGGAGGCGCTAGAGGCATGTCAGACGCGTATCTCCAAGATGGAGCTGCAGCAGCAGCAACAGCAGGTGGTGCAGCTGGAGGGTTTGGAGAACGCCACAGCGCGGACTCTTCTTGGAAAACTAATCAATGTGCTGCTAGCTGTCATGGCAGTGGTTTTGGTGTTTGTGTCCACAGTGGCGAACTGTGTCGTCCCATTAATGAAAACGCGCAGTCGCACGCTTTCTACGCTGCTCCTCGTTATCCTCCTCGCCTTCCTCTGGAGGCACTGGGATGCTATTTCAGAATATCTGCATCGCTTTCTTCTGCACCCCAGATGACCGGTTCAGAGAGGCTTATTTAAATAATGAAGGGACAGAGGGTTTGGGGCTGATGTGTTAATGGAGGACACTGACCCATACAGGGAGTTGAATCTCAATAGTCCTACCTTTCCTTCTTCTTCTGCAGATTCTCAAAACATTCAGGAGGATTGCATCAGAGGTTTGTCACTTTATCACTTTCTGAGATGTGTTTTGAGAAGAATAAAACAGAATAAGGTGAGAAACGGTTGGACGTTTGGTATTGACTTTCTATCTTTGGTGCAGTGGTGGCACAAGCACATACTGGAAGGGTGAATGGGGCATAGTTGAAGGAAAGAGGCTGAGAAAACTGCACAGTTGATTTTCTCTCTTCTGAGTGAATTTGTTTACATGTGGAAAACTTTGCATTGTTTCCCCACAGAAGAAATTGTAATTCAGAATTTTATTACTTTTGAGCTGACTCAAGTGGTATTGTTTTGAAGTCACTGCTATTTTTAATACAGCTGATTGATGGCTTTTTAACTTTCTTTCAACTGTAACAGCTGACAGCGTTCTGCGAATTTAGTTGTCTACATTCTCTTTTTGTAAGTTCTCTCTCTTATGGTCTTGCCATTCTGTTTTTTTCAGTCTGCCCTTTCTTTCTCCTTTACTCAGTCTTTTCAAATTTCAGCTTGTGTGACCAACTCTTCCTCTTCTTGCTCACTACACTCTGAAGAATGGGGTGCTTGCACATCAGCTACATTGCTCTGGAATCAGACTTGTCACTGGATCAAATAGTGGTGGGTTCTGGACTTGTTTCTTTTTGGACGTGTGAAGTCAATAACACTGGTTCTCGCCACAACCAGGATATTACTATCAAGAACATTTAGTTTGGAGTTGCGACCCTGCCCTCCGGGCCAACTGGATCCCCCTGTCTTGGTGGCTTTTCCATTGCAGAAGAATAATCTATGAACTGAATTAACATACTTGAAGAGCGGTTAAAGTGCTCAAAGACTCAGTGCTTCCGTACTGTTTCTGTTAGTGACAATGAAATAGTAATACTTTTTAGTTGATTTTTTTATTTTTTAAAAACAAATAAATTTGCTGTTTTAAAAGGTGAAACTGAAAAGTCTAACTTGTATTTGTCTACACTGTTATTGAGTGACCCAACAGTTTGTGGTGATGCTGAATGGTGTTACAGTACAGATGTTTACAGACAGGTGTTTGTATTATTTCATCCACGCATTCATATCAATAAGGCTAAGCTAAAGAAACACCTCTCAATGCATTTTGTTTTTTGGCCACCAGAGAGACTACTAAATCATCACTAGATTTAACAGCATACCCACCATAATGCATCATGTGGTGAGTATGCTTCTTTGAGTCAACAGAAGAGTCAGGACGTATCAGCACAGCCCACACAGTCCTGAGAGGAGGTAATTAGGAACAGTAACAATCACCTGTGTGGGTTTACTATAGGTGCACAGGGCATTTTAGAGACTATTTCCCCTCTTTTTGCACCTTGGAGGTAGGTATAGCATACAAACTACAGGTGGGACCAATATGAGAGTTTCCCAATCTTTTCAGGGAAAATAGTTCGTTTCTGTTTCATAGTGTTCACTCACTGAGCACTGAATGGTGTAGGCTGTATACGCCGTTGCTAAGCAACTTGAAAACCAGTTAACGGTCGGTGCGACATTAGCTAGCTAACTGCTAACACTGAAATGGAAACGTTGTTCATGTGAGTTGACTTTGCTCGCAAAATTGAACGCCGAGCACACTTAAAACAGTTGTATGGTAGTTTACAGAATTAAACCATTGGGATAAATGCCTTTATATATTAACACTAAGTGGAAAGTATCGAAAAATATCAACGTGGCTAACCCACCATGATGCCAGGTAAGTGGTAAGTACCTGGTTAGCTAGCAAAATAATTACAAAAACCATTTTATCTAAATTAAGTTTCTTCTATAGATATGTGAATGTGCAGATTTTGATTTTAATCCCAGTTCTTGGGTAAAATCTTTACCTTCAACCCAGTTCTGTTGAACCTCATACCCCATAGAGGTCCCATGGTGAGATTGTCACCTTGAAGCAGATCTCTGAATTGAATGTTTAATCTTTCTACATATTGCATGTCTATTTACTCAAATTTATTTGAACATGCCGAAAGTCATAGTCTTAATTTTAATATTACAATAACAAAGTGGTCCAGTGGCCTCAGTAGTAGCCTGTTAACCTAATCCTGCCCATCACAAGTGACCGGAGGCCTCTCCGGCCTCTTTCAGCTGTGGTGTCCAAGCTGGGAGGAACCTCCTCCCTCATCTGCAACAAGTCTTACAGCGCTGATAACATTGCAGCCCTGACTGACTTGGATGAAACCCAGGGAGACAAAGGTTTTGGCCCTGGGGAATTGAGGCCCATTGGAAAAGGGCAGCTGCAGCCCAGCCCAAAGTATGGCAGTGATGATGACTGTCCTAGTGCTACTTCTGGCTCTGCAGGAGCCCCTGGAGGATCCTGTAGCTCCAGGAATAACACCCCTGATCATGCCCAGGTCTCAGGCTTTGATGCTTTACTCCACGAGGTCCAAGAACTCTGGGAAAAACAAGGTCAACTTCAGGACAGCCTTGAAGACTTAAAAGCCTTATACCAACAAGAGTACACAGTGATAGTGGAGGCTCTAGAAGAGCAACGATGCAGGTAACGTGCTTAAAGTGTAAAGTTCTCTGTGGGTTGAAAGACAACATGTACTGATAGTGATGTACTTGTTATTGTGGTTTGCAGGTGTGAAATTTTAGAAGAACAACTCAATAACTTGACAGAACTGCACCAGAATGAAATTTTGGTCTTGAAAGAGGACCTAGCCAGCATGGAGGAGAAGACTGATTATCAGTTCTATGACAAAACAACAGATATTCATGTAAGCCTCACTAGAATAATCAGTTGTTACACCAGACATTTTGATATTGCATAGCAATAAATGTGTGTATGTCAGTATTGTGTACTCTTGCTCACTGGAATGGAGCAGTTATTAATGAATAGGATTAAATACACGTGTGCCGTTTCACCTTATGGCCAAATTTATTTTAGCTTTGAAATAATGTAGGTTTTAAATGTTGCATATTCATAAATTTGATAATCATGTTACCACACAGGAAATCTGGTACCAGCACAGAAAAACTTAACACCTTTAATGTGGGACTATCAGGTGGTTAACAGGAGCCCAGCAGCTCATTTTTGCTTTCAATGCCATCAATTTTGTCATGGCTAAGTTCAAATACCTGCCGTGGAAAAAGGTTACAACTATCACAAGAGGCGCAGCCTATATATAATTACCCAGATTAGTCATTCAGGCACCTTCACTGACAATTTTTATCTCTGACCTTTAGGAGGCGCTGGAGGCATGTCAAACACGTATCTCCAAGATGGAGCTGCAGCAGCAACAGCAGCAGGTGGTACAGCTGGAGGGTTTGGAGAATGCCACAGTGCAGTCTCTAGTTGGAAAACTAATCAATGTGCTGCTAGCTGTCATGTCAGTCCTTCTAGTGTTTGTGTCCACTGTGATTAACTGTGTTGTCCCTTTGATGAAAACATCCAGCCGCCTGCTTTCTACACTGCTGTTTATAGTCGTCCTCCACTTACTCTGGAGGCACTGGGGTGTCATTTCAGAGTATCATCATCACCTTTTCTGCATTCAGCATCCTGAAAAGGCAGACAATCACTAAACTTGACTGACATCATTTTGGCATCTTTATCAGGAACCCAATTGGAGAAAAAAAAAGACTACACTAAAACACTAAGTGTCCAATCCCAGAGAGAAATCAGACAGTAACAGTAAAAGAAGGAAACCAGTCAAATTTAATTTAATAGTTTTGATGAAGCTGAATCTTAACCTCAAACTTCAACTTAAGTCTGTTTTTAAGTCACAGGACATTCAACAACATCTGCATCATAATTAAATGTTGCTTCCTCATTGTTTCAAAAATAAACAGTATTAAGTGCCTGTAGATTTGAATAAAATACATAATGAGCAATGGTGGCTAAAACTTACAAACCAACTGTAGCAGTTTGTGCTGCTGTAGTGGAACACTGTTACACCAGTTCTATTTGAAGCTCCTGTATTATACTGTATACCCACAAGACAGAATAAAAACCTACACAGCATTGTGCTCCAAAGACAAAGAATAAAAAATTTAAAAAAAAGCAGCACACCAGCTCCAAAAAGTTAAGATTTTATTGCAAAACAAAATAGTTTAAAATAGTGAACAATTATAAATCTACTCTGCAGTCTTCTTCCCTCGTTTCCCAGTTGCTTTAGAGGCAGGAGCATCACTGCCTGCTTTAGCAGCCTTGCTCTGGGATGCCTTTCCTCCCTTTCCCTCCTTGGTGCCCTTTGCCGGCTTCATTTTGGTTGAATCAGAAGCTCCTTTGTCGTCTTCTTTCTCTGCAGTTTTTTTAGCTTTTGGCTTCTTTGCTGGAGCAGCCTTTGAGGTAGCAGCATCTTCATCTTTCTTTGACTTTTTGGGAGGCTTTGACTCCTAAAAGAAAGGGGGGAAAGTGTCACTCATTTCCCATTTTAGTTCAATCCAATTATTGTTTCTGTTGATCTAACAGTTAACAGGAGCAGAGAACATGTATACTCAGCCAACCCTCAGTAAGTTTAACTTCTCAGTTCCAGATCATAAGAGTATCGTCTCACCTCCTGTGACTTGGCCTCTTCTTTGGCGCCGTCTTTCTTCTTTGTTGCACCTTTAAGATTTTACATGCAATTAAAACAGACACCTGTAAGGTTGGTTTACATTACAGGTGGTGGTAAGCTTATCATTTTATTCTCACCTGCTTTTTGAGGCTTCTTTGCTCCATCCTTGGCTGCTTTTGGAGCTTTTTGTACATTAGGATCCACGTTCTCAGTTTTTGGCTTTGACTCCTTGACTTTTGGTGCAAGCTTAAGAGAGGGGACAAAAAGGCCGGGATTAATAACGTTATTTTACCCGCTTTGATGAGACTGCAGAGTTCACATCTCACCCTAAATTTTCCCATCGCGCCTGTGGTAACAGTGGAGTTGGCAGGCCGCACCAACGTGCCATTCTCGAGTCCTTTTTTCAGGGCTCTACGGACCAAGTGCTTCAACCTCACCAAATCCACCGAGGGGTATTTTTGTTTAATATAATTCTGTATCGCTTGGGAGGAAACCCCTTTGCGTGAGTCCAACTCTTTAAGCGCTTCTTTTACCATTATGGCTGTAGACGGATGAGCTGCGAGTTTACGCAGCGCCGCAGCATCTGGAGAAAAAGCGATATTATTGTAAAGTCACTGGAAACTGATTGTTTGAAAATATAAGGCTCAACAATTACTTTGCCCTGACTTATTGGCATTTGCGCACAAACCTGATTTCGACTCCGCTTTCTCTTCCACCGGCGCATCGTTAGCGGACGGTGCAGGTGGATCAGCAGAGTCGGCTGCTGGCTTTTTAGGAGGCATTGTTGAGAATAAAATCTTAAAAGAAAGACGGCAAATCAGGCGTACTGAAGTTTAAAAGTATGCGACACGTGCCTCTTGTTCTCTCCCAGTCTTTATGCAGTCGCTTCCGGTAAAATGAGACCAGGTGAATCACATCACTGCAGGTGCAGCGCATTAGGAGCTGTAAATTAAAGCCATAAGCAGAGGCGCCCCTTCCTAAACGCTCCCAGTTTTCTACAAACAGAAACTGGGAGCTCTTCGTTAACCGTCTCTACAACAGTTTTACATTTATAAGAAATTAAAAAAGAAACGAAAGCAACAGAAATGTTGAAAAAACTTTCATTTTTCTGCACCAGTTAACCAACACTGAGGTGGGTGTGATCTAAATATATTGAATGTACTGAGGTTTTTAGAGACTGTATTATTGCAAGTGGACGTAAAGTGCTTGTGTTTGTTTGGCCTGTTTATTTGTGTAAATGACTTCTGATGCCTGCGTGTGGTTTTCCTGAGAACGAGTTTTGCTAGATGACACGTACAGTATGTAGGTAAAAGTCAAAGTAGTCAGACAGACTGGTGCAGTCTCTTTGAAAAAATACTGAACATTCACATTATTCAGCTTCGTCATGGCTGGACACCTGCTGTTACTCGTCCTCATGTGTAAGTTAAACATCTTCTCAGGTTCTTTCATTGGTAATGTAGGTTATTTACACAGCAGTACAAGTGCATTTTATTTCCAGTACAGCAGGAGTTGGAGTTTCCGTTTTAAGTTACTGATGAGTTATTATTGCATCTATTTCCCTTTTTAACATGTTGTTTCTCCAACAGATTCATTTTCTGAGATCAGAGCACAAGGTCAGTTTAATGTTGTTTTCTGTATGAACACTTTGAAGATTTTACTATTAACATAAGTGTTTTATGCAGTATATTTTTCTTTTCATCTTTTCTACATTAACCCACAATCTTCTATGATTAATTTTATTTTATACATAAAACCTATTAATCATTTGATGAACACACGTTTTCTTTTAAATTTTCAGCTCCTCCACCTAAACTGACAGTGAATCCACCGGTGATCACAGAGACAGACTCAGTCACATTGAACTGTCAGACTCCATTTGATTCTGTGTCTCTGTGTTTTTTCAACACAGTGAAAGGACAAGTTAAAGTTTTTTCTTGTGTGAAGACACTGACAGGGACTGAGCTGCTGTTGATGACTCATCAGAGTTCACCTGCTGAGGTTGAAGTGACATGTTATTACACTGTGAATCTTGGAGAGTTCAGTTATACATCTCCACACAGTAACATATCCTCCATCACCATAAACAGTGAGTACAACCTTACTGCCATGGACCTCTTATTTTATATTTTACATGATCTACTACTAGAAAAAAATGAAATGCGTACAAATTGTATTCATCAACATATACTTTATTTTTTCAGCTCCTCCACCTAAACTATCAGTAAATCTACTGGTGATCACAGAGACAGACTCAGTCACATTGAACTGTCAGACTCCATCATCTGTTTCTGGGTCTCACTGTTATTTCTACTTTATGAGAAGAAAACCTGCCAAAACCCTCTCTTGTCTGAAGACACTGACAGGGACTGAGCTGCTGCTGATGACACACCAGAGTTCACCTGCTGAGGTTGAAGTAACGTGTTTTTACCTTGTAGGTTATCATTCTCCAGAGAGTAACGTGTCCTCCATCATCATACAAAGTAAGTGAACACTACTGTTGTGGACTGATGTTTTAATTTTGTGTTACAATATCAGCACAAACAACAAAGTGACTCTTAACATAGGGATCAAAACAAGTTTGAGAAATATGCATAAGTTTTAATCATTTTAAACTAATACATCTAATTCAACATGTTTACATTTTCAGCTCCTCGGCCTAAACTGACAGTGAATACGACGGTGATCACAGAGACAGACTCAGTCACATTGAACTGTCAGACTCCATCATCTGTTTCTGTGTCTCAGTGTTATTTCTACACTGTGAAGGAACAAACTGCCAAAGTCTTCTCCTGTGTGAAGACACTGTCAGGGACTGAGCTGCTGAACATGGCTCATCAAAGTTCACCTGCTGTGGTTGAATTGACATGTTATTACACTGCAGAGCACAGAGGAGGACAATATCAATCTTTACATAGTAACACATCCTCCATCACCATACAACGTAAGTGACTATACTTATTATATCTTCATACAGTGTCTGCACAAATAAACCCTCTATCTGTCAACATGGGGATCAACAAATTTTCACTATGTAAAAAATAAGTTCTGTAAAGCCTTTTGTGGTTAGGTGATGTGACTTGAGTCAGTGTTAGTCTGGTCTGAAGTCTAGAAGTTTCAACAGTCTTGGGTTGTGGTTTGGGTTGAGCCTTACAGACTTCTGTAGCCTGCTCTCCATCTATGCTTGAGGCTAACAGCTCAATGCTACATTAGAATCAAGGCGCATTGTGGGGTATCTAGGTGCCAGGTTTTGACAAGGAAGAAGATTTTTTAAAACTATCCTTCATTGTTACAGAAGTACAATGCCAAATTGTTTGGGTACACATTTAATATTTCCATTAACAAAATTAAATATATGCAACTGAAGAATTCTTTTAAACATGCAGCTATTTAATACATACAGTATGTGTAATTCTAAATTTCACACTTCCTTCCACCTAAAATGGCAGTAAGTCCACCGGTGATCACAGAGACAGAGTATTTGTGTGTACTGTAATCATTAATCCTGTAGATCCCTTCCTAATGTACTAATGTACAATAAGTGATCAGGAACAAAATCCACAGTTTTTGTTCTGTGCAAAATGTATCTGAAAGCTGATACTGCTTCAGCATCTGTTAATTAAATCAAGTAGCCATCTTCCAAAGTTACTGTCTCTGTAACTTTGGAAGATGACTGCACCATTTGTCCAACACAGACTGTTGACACTCATCTTAACTTTGGATAAACTTAAGAATGTATTTTTGCACATTATGAGGACTGTTTTGTCTCCCATCACTTACAGTGGAAACACATTAGGAAGGGATCTTTTAATGACCAGTATGAGCAGGAGGAGTAAAAAACCATTTCAACATACACATGGGCACCTGACAATCTTGTGAACTGTGAACTTATCCTTACAGGAACTGTTAGGCTTACTCTTAATAAAAATACAAAAGTTAATTGCAGGTCTGTGACGAGATGCGGATTCCAGTCTCCTAAGTACCATGCTCTACGCATAGGTCACGCCTCTCGTGTTGGCGCTGAATGTTGACAGTGGATGTAAATTGTGAGGTGCAGAATCGTCCAATATGGATGTAATTCTTAGAGATACTGGCGCTGCTCAGGATCTTGGACTGGAATTGGGAATCGCAGATTTACTGGGACCATTAACCCCTAAGACCTGAAACATCCCTCACAGTTATGTCTTTATTTAAAATCCACCATGTACTTGAAAACATTACTATGTCTGTGCACATGAAAGTTACAGATACAAATCCATCTTTTTTCAGATATTATTAAAAGCACATCAAGCATGGCTCATACTGTCTATGCTCTGGTAAACAATGTCAGGATCCAAATGCCGACACAACAGGCCGGACTTGAAAATATGAAGAAAACTTCAGAGCACACACTGAGACCAGGAGAGGAGGGAATATCTGAGGCTGAAAAGGAAGCAGGTGCTACCATGACACATACAATAAGACACGGACAAAGATCACAGCTTTTAAATGTTGAAGGAGGAGTCCACAATCATTATGACAAATACAAAGCTCTTTAAATGAATATATACGTACACATTGTTGTTCTAACAGGCTGTTGTGTCTGACTTTAGGTCTGACTGTTAGCAGTACCAGTGCTTTCACTCCTGTACCTCCTACAACACCAGTGTCCAGTGATAAGTGTATGTATCTCACTGATTCACTTACTGATTTACAAACTGTTGAGATATGTCTTCATTAATGCCTTTATGCCCAGGTCTGACCACGTTCTATAATAACCATGACTATATATCGGAATCTAATGGACAGATTTTGCATGATCTCCAGATGACAGTCTTTTTTTATTTTGAGCTTTGAGCTGTTTCTTTTGGACAGCACTATATCAAAATATATCCTTTACATATGAGACCATAAAAATGAGTGACCATGAAATTTGTTGAGCACAGGTATAAGTTTATTTGATTTTAAGGACTTAGTAAAGATAAATATAGATTTTTTTCTCCCAATACTGGCATCACTCTGAAAGCAGCAACAATCATTGTATTGACTGTATGCACATATGTTCTAGTGTAGTGGTAAAAATATGGATAGGCACATGTGTTCATTCCCTTCTGTTGACATGAAATATGGAACTGACTCTTGTTGATGGTCTCTGTCCAGACTTGTGGATATGGAAGTTGATGGTAGCTGGTGCTGGGTCTGGAGTATCTTTGGGCATCATCTTGATGGTATCTGCACTTCTTTCTACTCAGAAAAGGACAGGTGAGAACTTACTCCTTAGAAAACTCAAAAAAGTTGATCTGAGTTTCCAGTGAAGGTCTAATATGATATATTTTTGTTTGTCACGTTAACAGACAAAGTCTATACCGATTATTAGTAGTCAAGGAGGCTGATAACCGATATTTGGAGCTGATATTCATTTGCAGTAAAAGTGAAAATATTGGCGTCAAAATTTTGAATAATACAAACTCCAGCACTTAACTTCATTAAATGCCTTTAAGCATATGTTTATTAAACAGCTTTTCAGATTTGCAACATGTTAAAGGTTTCTTTTTTATCTTAGACAATAGACATCTTTGTTTTAAAATTCTAACAATAAGTGCAGGGAGCTCCCAGGCTCAGCAGCACGTCTTATAGAGTTAAATGAAAACTTAAACAAATAAATCCCTAAAGTTTTCTACAGTAAATAAAGTTTTCCAAAATTTCAATATAACTGAAATGTTATTTTATCTTTCACTTATCTTTGTTTTAAATTCAAACAAAAACAAAAAGTGCAGGGAGTTCCCAGGGTCAGAAGCATCTCTTAGCTCGGAGCTTCTCCACCCGGCAAAACTTTTTCTCCTCTCCGCCGTGTGTGTGAGCACTGTGCATGCACAGCTTTCACTGCTGATTGGCTGTTACCTGTGCCGTGGCTCTGCGTGTAACCAATTAAGTGGTGCTGTGGGCGGGACAATGCTGGAGACAGAGTAGTAACTGCAGACAGAGAAGCGCGACTGCATAAGAGCCAAAATAACCCCGTTTTAAATTGAATTCTTATCGACCGTCGGATAAAAAAAAAAAAAGGCTGATGCCGATATGCGTCAAAATGCCGAATATCGGCGCAGATAATCGGCCCAGCCGATAATCGGTCTAATATATATGTATGTATATATATAGTTTTCCCATTTTATTAGGCATTATTGCATTTTCCTGATATCAATTATTGGTTGATTATTATTTTTTGTATTTTCTAGAAAAATGTCTTCTACTGAGGTAAGTGTTTTTTTTCATTTTGATTCATAGTTTGAAAAAAGAGAGCGTGTTCACTTCCAGTCAGAGACACTCACAGACTATGACCATTTAGCATAAATGGTTACTCAGATCTAAAGTGACTTTCAAAGAATCTGAGCAGCTGTTCAGCTTTCACAATGAAATCCCCAGCACGTTAAACTCACAAATCATAGCATTCAAGATTCACAAGTGGCCATTAACACACATGAACAATAGATCATAAATAAAGACAATTAATCCAAAATGCTTTAAGGGAGGAAGCTGCAGCAGTGAATGGTGTTGACAGGACATTATCAGCGATAGTGAGAACTGTACCGGCCACCCTGTGCACTTGTTGCTAGTCAGGTGATAACTAATCATATGTGGTATTGATAAACCACTGGTGGAGTAAAGTATATGCTCTTTTAGAAATTACAATCTTTTGTCAATGTGTTCTGCATATTCAGCTTTTCTCCGTAATGTAGACATGCTGTTTACACCACCCTTTTTCTTTTAAACTTTTTTGCCTTTTAGACCAAAAGCCAACTTCAATGGAAAATCAAAATGTATGTAACATTGGAATAGCTGTGCCAATGCAACATAACATGATTTTCATATCTGTATATTTCATGATAGCTTTATGTTGTAGGTTATCTAATGGTGTTTTTTTCTGTTGTAGATGTGTGTGGATATATAGGAAGATTTAACACTGGAGAGGTGATTAAAAAACAACTTCTGCATCTAGTCTGTTAAAATGTTTCCCTTTATTCAGTCATTATGCTGTTTTGGATAAGGCTACTGTCACTTAACCTTCTCTTTATCCTTTTAATAAAGTACTTGCCGGCTGGTTATGATGACACCTACAGTATCGTCACCTATGAATTCAGCAATATTGGTGAGTTCTACCAGTTTGAATATTTTCTACAGTACATTTTTATGCAAGGTGGGTAAGTGGTTTAATTGTCAATCTGGAAGTCCAAATCAATAATATTAATGATAATAAGTCAAGGTGGCCATCTGCCTCGACCAGTTGGGTTGAGAGAGAAAGAGAGAAAGAAAATGTATGCAACATTGGTATAGCCATGCCAATGCAATAACAATGATATTCATATCTGTATTTTTCATTTACAGTTTTATGTCAAAATTTATCTAATTGCGTTTTTTCTGTTGTAGATGGGTGTGGATATGTAGGAAGACTCAACACTGGAGAGGTAATTTTAAAAAACTTCTGCATCCAGTCTGCAAAAATGTTTTTCCTTCATTCAGTCATCAGGCTACTCTCATTTTACCTTTCCTTTATCCTTTTAATAAAGTACTTGCCAGCTGGTTATGATGACACCTACAGTATCATCACCTGTGAATTCAGCAATATTGGTGAGTTCTACCAGTCTGAATGTTTGTATGTGTGTATTGTTTGTATGTATACATATCTTTATACCATGGCCACTGAAAATTCTGAATTCTGATTGGTTGAAAGGTGTAATTATTAGTAAGCATCTGATTTAACCAGACAACTGTAATGTATATGTTTGAATACCATCACTGAAGTTTTTCTTCTGCTGTTGCAGGAAGATGTTTGAAGTTTTGCGAGTATCCATTAGGTATTAGAAAGATACAACAAAATCATCACTGTGGGAAATTGTAGAAACTAAACTCAAAGTAGTTTCTCTCTACAGGATCAGTGTTTATCTGACTGGATCTGGATTCTACAAATACACTATGAATGTTCTAATGTAATAATAAGACATGATTCCAGAATAGAACCATTAAACATTCTGAAGGTGTCTTAAGCAGACATATATGCAAATTAGATGTTCTGTACAACCATTTTTAACTATGTGTCTGCTGCTGCAACCATTTTTCTGCCATTAAAGCAGAAGTGGATTTGGCCACACCCTAAATACAGTTGCTCCATGCGCTTTACACCATGAGCTTAGACTGTTGAGACAGAGCCTGCTCAGAATCTGCTCATAAATATACTGAGATGGAACTAATGCAAAGTGTGAAGAATAATTAAAAATGAATCCCAGCTTGACCAGCTATAACAATACGATGCTAATATGTACTAGGACATCACTCACAAGGGCATTTTTTCTTAATTGAGAATTTCTTCTTCTTCTTCTTCTTCTTCTTCTTCTTCTTCTTCTTCTTTTCTTCTTCTTCTTCTTCTTCTTTCTTCTTCTTCTTCTTCTTCTTCTTCTTCTTCTTCTTCTTATTATTATTATTATTATGTATTTTCTGATGTACAATTGACATGACTTTGCATCTTGGCATGATGCAGGAAAAGACTTAGATGTTCAATCAAGTAATGTCTGTTTCTTTTTTCCTTCAGAGGAACCAGCTGCATCAGACCAGATAGATACTGTGCACAGCACTTAAACAGCGTCTCATGAAGATATAAAATTGTGCTTCCTACGTCTTTCTGGCTTTGCTATTTTCAGTACATGTAAGTCGATTATTAGAAAATATTTGTAGACTGCTGTAATGACCTTATGAATCCATAGCACTGATACACTGATGCTGAAGCAAAAGAAACAAAAGACAGGACAGAGGAGATGATGATATGTAATATTTGTTGCTGTGGTTTATTAATAAAGAAAGTACAAAACCTTTAACTTTACTGCCATTTTCTGAGAAAAACTGCCCTGGAAACAAAATGAAAGAAACAGAAATGTTGAAAAAATGTTGAAGAAAAAATAGTTAACTAAAAGTGTAGAAGATTTGATCAAAATATATTGGATGTACAAAGTGTATCATGGCAAGTGGAGGTAAAGTGTGTGTTTCTCTGGCCTGTCTGTTTTTTTGATTCACTTCTGATGGTTGCTGTGGTTTTCCTGTGAGCAAGTTCTGCAAAATGACACATTCTGGTAAAAGTCAAAGTAGTTAGACAGACAGATGTAGTCCTTGAGGAAATTCTGGACATTATTCAGCTTCGTCATGGCTGGACACCTGCTGTTATTCGTCCTCATGTGTAAGTTAAACCTCTTCTCAGGTTCATTCATTGTTAATGTGGGTTATTACACACCAGTATCAGTGCATTTTTATTCCCAAGCTGTTGATCAATGTATGTCAGCTAATGAGTTAATGGTATCAGTAAATTTTATTACACTCCTGACAGCAGTACAACACTAGTTGGAGTTTCAGTTTGAAGTCATTGATGAGTTATTATTGCATCTATTTCCCTTTTTAACATGTTCTTTCTCCAACAGATTCATTTTCTTTAATAAAAGCACAAGGTCAGTTTAATGTTGTTTTCTGTTGAACACTTTGTTGTAATTTACTGTTATCTTACTATTTTTTGTATATATTTTCCTGTAATAACTCAAATTTTCATTGTTAGTATTACAGATGCAACTATTTAATCTAACATATGTTAACTTCTAAACTTTCAGCTCTTCTTCCACCTAAACTGACAGTGAATATGCTGGTGATCACAGAGACAGACTCAGTCACATTGAACTGTCAGACTCCATCATCTGTGTCTGTGTCTCATTGTCATTTCAACACTGTGAGAGGAGGAAGTGTCAGAGCCTCCTCCTGTCTGAAGACACTGACAGGGACTGAGCTGCTGAACATGGCACATCAGAGTTCACCTGCTGTGGTAGAAGTGACATGTTACTACACTGTAAATGGAGAGTTCAGTTCTGCATCTTCACACAGTCACATATCCTACATCATCATAAACAGTGAGTGATCATACTGCCATTGTATACCCTGAATATACTGATGTGTTCATATTCATCTTCTTTAATTGTAGATTTTGTTGAAATAAGAGTCAAGCACAATATAAGCATATCCTTTCTGCAAAATGTAAAAATATGTTTGAGATACTATATTTCAATATGAAAAATGTGTGACAGATTCACTGTTAAGTCAGAGAAACTGTTAGATCAGAGAAAAACAGATGATACAGGTGATAAGTGATAATGACATAAAATCCTCTGATAATAGAATATTATAAAACATAAAACAGATGGATATATTTCATTTTCTGTATTTAAACTTACAGCTTACTTTGTTTTGTTCATAAATATTAAAATATATATCAGCTAGACAATTGTTTTATTCATAGAATATAATTTTAAACAGCAGAATGTGTTGTATGTTTTTAAAATCAAGTCATTAATTGATATCTAATTTTTCTCAGTGTTACATACATGATATTTTGTACTTTAATAATAAAAAAAAGATGACAATAAAGAAATGTTGATGAAAATATAAAACAAGTCATCATTTGATGAATAATTTGATAAATAAATAAAATGATTTTCTTATTTATTTTTTACTACCAGGTCTATTCCTTCAGTTTTAACATTACTTTAAGAGTTAGTTTAAGTGTAGTACATTTGCCTAGTGTAGTACATTTGCAATTTAGCCTTTATTTAAAATTCTTCAAATCCATGTGATTATTGACAAATTGGTGACAAATAATTTGTCAATTTAATAAGCACTTGTACATGACTGACAGTAAATTAATTATATATTAACTAATAATTTTTACCAAATGTACTACCTGATTTGTTACCAGATAATTAACCAGTGAGTTATTGATGAATCACAACAAACACTGTAATATTCAGAGGTACCATCAAAAAATGCTGACACACTATAAATAATTAAGAACAGGATTTACAAAGATCAGAAGTAAATAGTTTGTTCCATCAAACACTTCACCGTTCACCAGCAGAACTCACACAACTCTGGTTGTAATTGTGTGTGTTGATAGTAGAGATGGCTTTGTGTGTGTCTGTCAGTCCTTTATATTAACACTGTGGACTTTTGTTAATGACTTGTTCTCTTCATACAGAGCGGATGATATGGATGATTGGAGCAGGTGTGACTCTGGGTGTCCTGGTGCTTGGATTGGCTCTTCTCTTTAATCAAAGCAGGATTGGTAAGAATTTAAACATATTAACCTCAGCACAGTTTATTCTAAAACTCAGCTGCAGTTGTAGGAAATATTTCACATGTTTTTAATTAGAGGCAGCTGATGTTAGTGTCTGGTGGTAAAATGTGAAAGAGTGACTTTATTTATGTGTGTGTGTTTTCTAGAAAAATGTGTTTCCCAGAGGTAAGAGATCTTATTCCTCAAATAACATCAGGTAAATTTGAGTGAGTGCTTGTCTGTATCTTCTTTTCCATCATTACTCTGGTTTACATTCATAGTTTCACAAAGTCAGAAAAGTTTCATTTATTATTTTTTGTCAATAGAATCTGAGACTCAGGTTGATTATGATGAAATCTACAGTATCATCACCTATGAATGCCAGTGAGCTGATTTTCTTTTTCAAAATGTAGCATAATGTTCTTCAACAGGTTGTCTAATGAATCACTTTCTTGTCATGACCACTGTGATAAAAAAAAGTTCATAGTTACATCAGTTACATCATAGTTACCCTGAAAGTTATAGAGAGATTAAAAACAAAAAACAATGTGGATAATGAGAGAGAATAATTTACTTTTCATAATGAACACCTGAAAGGGAACATCCCAATGATTGTGGCATTTACAAAATGGATGCATGTAATACTGTCGTATTTTATATTTACATAAGTGGCAAACCCTCTGTTACCAGCCCAGTTAACTGACATGAGGAACCTGGTACAGTGGTGGAACAAATTAAACACTGATCAGCCACTTGATGGAGCAAGTGCTGCTAAAATGAAACAATGAAAATGTGAGCACTGTGCAAAAAGTTGTTGCAGTGGAATGACAGAAATTTAAAATGTTCAGCTTTTGAAATCTTGATGAAAACATAACGCTGGACAACATTTACACTTGACTGAGAGCATTTAAGTCATGTCTGTTTCTTTTCACAGAGCGACAACAGCTGCATCAGACCTGAGAGACACAGTGTGCAGCGCTCCACAGTCATTTTGATTCCAAGTGTTGTTTGTCTTTTCACTTTGGTTTCTTATATACAAATGATCAGTGTTTGAATTTTTACCCCAAGAGACTTTGTAGAACGATCTGAAGACTTTAATGAACTTTAATGAAATGATAGAAACAGAACAGAAGATAACATGTATCATGTGTTTCAGTGCTTTAAATAATAAAAACATTATACACAACTATTAAATATAAATCTCATTCATTTCAAAGTGCTTTACACCTGAGGAGTGATTCACATGTGCAATACACCACATATATACAGAGTGAACAGTAAAAACCAACTACAAAACAATATTAATTCATAACTGGAGACCATCTTGCAATGGGATCACCACAGTTCTGACCCATGAATACTTAGTTATTACTATGTTGTTACATGACTACTCAGTTCTCATGGGTCAGACCACAACCATCTTCACACTCAGCCTTCATTTTGTTCTCAACTACGCACACGTGTAAAGTTTTGTGACAGACAAACATATAAACAAGACTTCATTTTGTCATAATGACACACACACACACACTTTCACAAGCAGCTGGTAATAACACAATGACCAGGGTGAACTATCACAGATGTTTTTTTCAAAATGACTTAAAAATATTAATCCAGGACGTGACATCTTTTTAACCAGTGTGAAGAACACACAGTTTGTGCAGCAATATTTATAGATATGAAGTAAAATGGTTGAATGATCAGGACTGAACTGAGAAATAACTGAATGTTTAGGTAGAGCCAGATAAAAACCATGAACAGGCAAAATGAGTGTGAATGTTTTTAAAGAAATAACTGAAGCAGTGATGAAGTGTGTACTTTACACTCACACTGGGACTCTATAGACAGCTGAATTTGTGTATCTAATAGTTTGTAATAAGCTGAAACAGAGCTGCTTTATATCTGGGAAAATAACAAAGCAACAGAAGTGATGAATGGCGTTTCATCTCTCTTCAGAGGTTTGTCTGTAGTGTGGTAGATTTGAGCTAAATTAAAAACGTACTACTTGAAACAGGATGTAAAGTGTGTGTTTCTGTGTGATTGTCTTCTGATGCTTGCTGTGGTTTTCTTGTTCTGTGAAGTGACACTTCTGTGTGTTAGAGTCTGTGTAGTCAGACACACAAGTATCCTCTTTAGAGGATTCTCTTCAGTCTCAGTATTCAGCTTCATCATGGCTGGACGCCTGTTGTTTGTCATCCTCATGTGTGAGTTAAACCTCCTTTACATGTTGTAACCATTAATGTAGGCTGCACTTAAATTTGATCTTTTTTTATGTTTGAAGATGTTATGTGTGTTCTTACTGTCTGAGTTGTTGCTTTGTGCTGATTATTGTTAAATTCTTGTTGAACTGCAGTGTGAGATGTATCTTGGTCTCAGTCTTGATCTTTGCTCCTACCTCTGACTGACAGAATGACAATTTTTTTATTTTTCTATATTTCCTTGACGTTATTAATGAGTTATTAATACATCTAGTTACCTTGTTAACACATTGTATTTCCAACAGGTTCCTTTCATAAGATTCAAGTTCAAGGTCAGAGTCTGATCTATCTATAATCTCATATCTAGCTCTATTGTTATCACTGTGTTGTAGTCTGTTATCAGTTTGACTATTTTTATACATAGTTTGGTTGTATAATGTATTTTTCTTTAATTACCCTACTTTAAATCACAATTTATTATTAGGAATATTATGACATTAATGTGGTTATTAATTGTTTTCTATTTTTTTCTTTCATTTAATTTCTTTCTTTCAATTGTTTTTTTTTTTCTCCAAAACTTTCAGCTCTTCCTCCACCTAAACTGACAGTGAATCCACCGGTGATGACAGAGACAGACTCAGTCACATTGAACTGTCAGACTCCATCATCTGTTTCTGTGTCTCACTGTTGTTTCTCCAATGTGAAAAAAGCCAAATTCTTCTCCCACTATTATTGAAGACACTGACGAGACTGACTGCCATTGGCTCATCGAGGTCACCTGCTGTGGTTGAACTGGGGAAAAATATTTCTGGTGTAAGTCTGGAGGGTTAAATTCTCCATCTCCACAGTGACACATCCTCCATGACTGTAAACAGTGAGTGTCTGCTCCTCCAGTGCCTTGATATGTTATCATATAGTACTACTACAGTATAACTCCAGTGACATTGTGTCATATTTCACGTGTTATGAATGTTTGTAATTTGACAGTTTTAAGTATTTGATATAACAAATGTTTTTTTCTCCAAAATTTTTAGACTTTACTCCACCTAAACTGACAGTGAATCCACCGGTGATCACAGAGACAGACTCAGTCGGTGATGAACTGTCGAACTCCATCAACTCACATTCACCTTGTCTCAGTGTTATTTTTATATTGGAAGAGACAGACCTGCCACACTCTTCTCCTGTCTGAAGACACTGACAGGGACTGAGCTGCTGTTGATGACACATCAGAGTTCACCTGCTGTGGTTACAGTGAAATGTTATTATGATGTAATGTATCCATCTCCAGAGAGTGATTTGTCCACCGTTGTCATAAGTGAGTGAACACTGCTGATATGGACCAATGTTATAATAACTTGTTACAGGGTGGTCGGGTCTCCAGAGTCAGTGTTAGTCAGTGTGTCTCCTCTGTCATTATTAATTTATCACCAGGAATGTATGTAAACAAAAGCAATTTTCACTTGTTGCAATGTATGCTTTAATTTTGCAGCTCTTCCTCCACCTAAACTGACAGTGAATCCACCGGTGATCTCAGAGACAGACTCGGTCATTGGTGTCAAAGACTCATCATCTGTTCCTGTGTCTCAGTGTTATTTCTACAATGTGAGGGAAGAAACCAAAGTCTTCTCCTGTGTGAAGACACTGACAGGGACTGAGCTGCTGTTGATGGCTCATCAGAGGTCACCTGCTGTGGTTGAACTGAGATGTTTTTACACTGGAAAGATTGGAGGTTCAGATTCTCCATCTCCACACAGTGACACATCCTCCATCACCATAAACAGTGAGTGACTGCTCCTCCAATGCCTTGATATGTTATCATATAGTATTACTACAGTATAACTCCAGTGACATTGTGTTTATAGATTATATATATATTTTTATAGATTATATATAGATCATATTTCAAGTGTTATTAATGTTTGTAATTTGACAGTTTTTAGTCAGTTTGGTTGTACAGTATATTTTTCTTTACTTCCTCTGTCGCAATTTCTCATTTGGAATCTTACGATATTAACACAACTATTAAGTATTTGCTATAACAAATTTTTTTTCTCCAAAATTTTTAGACTTTACTCCACCTAAACTGACCAGTGAATCCCACGGTGATACAGGAACGAACTCGATTACATTGAACTCGAGACTCCATCATCTGTTTCTGTGTCTCAGTGTTACATTTCTGCACTGTGAGGGAAAAGTAAAGTCTTCTCCTGTGAACACTAACCAGGGACTAAACTGCTGTTGATGGCTCATCCAGAGGGTCACCTGCTGTGGATTGAACTAGCAAAAATGTTTCTGATTGTAAAGTCTGGAGGTTCCAGATTCTTCATCTCCACACAGTGTGGCGATCCTCCATCACCATAAACAGTGAGTGACTTCTTTCACCAATAACTTTGAGAAATGTTGTCATATATAATTAATACTCTGTGACATTGTAATAGCTGATGTTAATGTAACAGAGAAACAAAATGAAGAGGCGATGATTCAACAACTTCATTCCCATTAATAAATACCACCTGTGGGACAGATATTACATTTAACATTTATAATAATTGAATTTTTGTCATCAGTTTATTCACAGTTAATGATTGTTATTACAGTGTGAGGTCACACTCACCTGGATGACGCGAATTGTCATAATGAATCAATAAGTTAAATGTTGATAGTAAAACATGATGTTTGTGAGGTGTGACAGTTGAACTTTGTGATTGTGAGCATTGTTTTAAAATTGTTGCTACAACATGCTGTGTGCTTGTTAACAGAATGACATTAATGTTTAATGACTTTTCATTATTGATTCTTTTATGAGTCAAAAACCACGGATGAAATTCCTGCATGATGGTACGACTACGTTCTCTTCACTTGTTCACTGCCTGGATCTACGATGAGTGAGACAAGATGTAATCTTTGCTTTGGAGAACTCCATCGTCCAGTCAAACCACAGCCATCTGGAAGACAAGAGCTCAACTAAGAAAAGTGGTTCTGTCAGTTCCATGTCACCAATAGAAAATTTCACTAGGCGTCTATGTTTCATTCAACAAAAGAAGCCGATTTTGTGATTACGGACGGGAAGTGAACACAGCTCTTTGTCTCCCCTCGTGGTAGTGGGCGCAGCGACTGGTAAGTTAGTGGTATGGATACACATACAAGTATATGACTTCACTGTTTGAGTCTAACCCTGAACTTAAAGTCCACTGGCTGAACTGACAGACTCATAAATGATACACATCCACCATGACTCAGTACTGCGTATTGTTTTGCTGAAATAAAACAGTCAAATATTTCTGCTCTCTTTACATGATATATTATCACTCACACGGCACGGGATCTTCAGCTGTTATTCACAAGTCCTAACGTTTTCACCGTTTCTTTTCCTGTAACATTTACCCTGCATGATGGTCAGAAACCGTCTTGTCGTGCAATCACAATGGCACCTGACACCTGATTGAAAGTCCTTAACTATAACCCATGAACAGCATCAATGAAAGATTATTGACATCCTGTGGCCTGAAAACTGTGAACCATTATGTCGTTTAACATGGAAATTACTTTTTTACCTATTTACAGACACAACGCAACATGTTGTACAATGGTTTCTGGGCGCATCACACTAGGCCATGGCTTTTGATAAGTAATCCTGTGGTCTTTGGTTTGAAGGTTGTCTGGTGATTTATTAAAATCACGAAATAAGGTGCATAAATGTTGGTCCTTCATATAAAACAACAAACTTCATCCTTCAGCACACTGTAGATATTATTGGAGCATCTACGTGCCTGCACAACATCATCATCCACTGTGTGACCACAGGTAGGACCACATCTAAGAGCAGAACCGGGCATGATCACATATCCTCTGTCGGTTTTTTTTGTTACGTTTATTCACCAGGTATGACTGTAAACGAATATAGCTACCTGTGCTCTGTTGAGAGCCACCGTCGGAAGTAACAAATTATAGATATGTCAATCTGACATTGGATTAAATCACAAGGTTCGTATTTCTGTTTATTGCTGCTGCTCAAATGACTGCTAAATACCTTTGTTCTACACAATTGAAACTGATGTCATGTCTGTTGTGTAAACACTGTGGAAATGGGAGTCTCCTACAAGCGCAGACTATGTTGACATTTGCCCTCCTGTCGAACATGCTATTAAAGAAAATCTGGGAACATTATCACAACTCTATGTAAGTTTTTTGATTTTTTTAATAACGAACCGTGCTTTAACTACAATAAATCTTGTGAAAACCACATCAGGTTACACAGTAGTGTGATTTGTGATGTAATGTACTGGTTTATTCAGCTGCTGGTACAACACATGACACTGGTGGAACTGCCTCTGCTTTCCTAACATCAGAGGATCCAGTAACAGGTGATACAGTTACTCATGTTCTCAAAATTCAGACGACTTTTTCATTGATATATATTTGTTTAATAATGTTAAACAGTTTGTTTCTTCATTGCTGGAAGTAACTCTCACTACTGCAGGTAGTTTGACCTCTGCTGACACAACAGCCTTAGACCAACATCTGGTGATTGAGCAACAGGTGGACCTATTGTTCTTGTCGTTTTTATTGTCATAACGCCAACATGCTTTGCTGAGTGTTACACACATATTGTGTAACTTTTTCAGGAAATAATATGACTAAATGTATTTTCGCTTAATTTACAGGTCTGACTGTTGCACTAAGGAAAACTGAACATTTTATTTCTACTTCCCAAACACCAGCATCAATTGAAACAGTTACTAAGTTTCTCAATGATTCACACAGACATTAAAAAAATGCTTTAGATGATGACAGAGGAAAAGATAATAAGGAAATGATGAAGCAAGATCCTGAACCTAGATTGAATATTTTAATGTTAAAACTGTCTTGTGCTCATTTACAGTGAGCATACGGCGTGATCAGAAAGTTCAGAGGACTGTATATTGTATATTTATGTCTTGATTATAATGTTCTAACTGTCTGTTTGATTTCATAGCCAGGTTAAAGGTTTTAATAAAATACTTGTCTTGACACACTGTCTTCATAGCTTTTTATTAGAGTTTGACTGACGCTTTTTTGCCTCCACTTAACAGTAGGGGACATGGGCGTTGTAGGCGCGTTGGAGTATTTGGTGTGACTAATAAATTGTCATCTCACTGGGACGCTTCTCTGTATCAAGAAAGAAAGTGGTGAGAACCAGTGTCGATATGTTTGGTGGATGTGCTTTCGGCATGCATGCACTGCGTATGCTGAAATTTGGAGGGGATGGAAAGGACCAAAAGAGTCAGGCCAATGCGGTGAGAAAAACAAATAAACTCTACTAATGTGAACAGATAATAGATTATTACCACGATGCAGCTTTGGCTTGGACTGCATTAATCGAAATATTAAAAGCAGCTGTATCAATGATACAGCTTAAATCGCTTCCTTAGCTCTCTCTCTCTCTCTGTTTTTGTTTGTTTTGTTTGTTGTTTTGCATTTTAAGTGAGACACTCTGACAGAGGTGAAAGTGATCTTTCATGTTTCACTTTTAAACTAAGCTGACCAGGATTGATCAAATAACTACTCCGAGGTATGGATTTTGTCCTTTATTCAGCGCGGGCAGAATCACTGCAACAGTTGTGACATTAATGTTTTGCTCCAGGGCAACGGGACATTGGTTGTTGACTCTGTGGAAGAAGCTCATAATGTGGATACAGTCTGTATTAAAACCTCTTTCCTTTGTTCTTATTACAGGGGCACAGGCCAGCGACACTGGTAATGTACACATTTTAGTGATCGGGCCCAACACCACTGTATTATTCATTCATATACATACACTATGAGCACTTTATCAGAGACACCTGTACACCACCATAAGGTACTGAGGCTGTTTTGTTTTGGGGGGGTTTTTTGAGCAAGAGGAGGCCTCTCCCTGTATCAGTATGGTGTTCCTGATTAAGTGCTATCTGAGTGTACATTATGCCATATTTTAGTTGTTATTTGGTATATTGAAATGTGTTTTGCCTTCTGTTACAGGTGACTCAATGTGCACAAGAAATCTCGACTGTGGAGGACCGGTAATTAAAAACCCCTTTTTCTAGTTGATATGACTCCTAATTAAATAATCAAACTAATGAACAACATTTCTAAAATTTATGTTTATATGCAACTGAACTTTCACGACAACAAGCCGTTTTAAGAAATGTATTTGTGTCTGGTTTTATGTTTTCTATTATTCTAGGATATCTTGTTAGTTTATATATTTGGCAAGCAGCTAATATATTTGATAATAGTGCGTGGTATGTCTTCTGCAGTGTATTTGTTTGTTTTTGCGGATTGACTATCCTGCAGCAATCACCACAATGACTTCTGGCGTTATTAACCTTTGCGGCTATTGGTTAAGTTAGGCACTTTGCACTTCATTATGGTTAAGGTGCGGTCAGGTTTAATACTGTGACTTCAGACACGGGTGTTGTGGCATTTAACCTAAGCACAATCTTCCCCAACCTTAACCAAAGTGCTTTGTTTGCTGGACTCTGGATGTGAACCCTGGTCTTTGGTGTGACTGTCATGCGGTTTGTACATCCATTAAAAATTAGTTGTGTGTAAAATAATCTCTAGGAAGGGCAGGTTTCTAAGGTGGATTAATGTTTAAAGTCATTCATAATTCTCTCACTTCCTCTCATGTTTCCTGTTATCTTAGGTACCTGCGGGTGATGATGAAACCTACAGTGTGATCACCCAGTACCTGGGGTGCAGCTGGTGAGCTGCTTTTCATTTACCTACCTGAATCAAGAATCCCCGGATCTGCATTTTTGTGGAACAATGACTGTCAAAGAATCTTGACACAGTGTCTCTTTACTTTATACAGATGGCTTACTTGCAGATTCTACGAGGAAGCTGAACGAACGAGACCTCAAAATGATTATGTAAAGTGAGACATGGGCTCCAGTTTTCAATATGTTTGTTATAAAGGTTCCATTGACACTATATATTTAAGGAACTCTTACAGTTGTGCTGTTTTCTAGTCTGACATTTCATCTGCTGCACCATCTCTGAACCCGCTGCATTAACCCTGAAGATATGGTGTACGCTCTGTGCAACCACACTGAAGTCTGTAAGAGGAACAGTTTGACCAAAAGAAATATTTTAAAAGGCTCATGTGTCGTGTTTAACCTTATATCTTTCTCTTGTGTACTGTATTGTTATGATGTAATAGGTTGGACTTAAAAGTATTTGCCAGTTTCTTGCAAAATGTTTTCTGCAAATCAGTAAGTTCATTTTAATGTTTATTGTAAACTGTTTGTAATCAAGTATTTGATATTCTGGAAGTATGCCATAAATAACACGTATTTACAAATCGTGCTACATGAGTTATCCCATGACCTATGTTCACTGAGAAGGAATAATCAGGTAATACTTACATCTATACTAGTTTCATACTTGTGTGGTCTCTCCAAGATGTAGCAAGATGCAGAGGTCCTGCTTCTGGCTGTGATAATCTGTTTCTGTCTTACGCTTGCGCTGTACCAGGCCAACAAGCAGTGAGAAGTATCCAGTAAAAACTGTGGTTAGCTAAACACATAACCAAACAAAGCTAAACAAACATTTATTAACACGAGCTAAATAAACGCTTAAATGCAGCAACAAATGTAGCTCAAATCTCTCGAACAATTATATGGCTGGTAATTTCTTCAGAGTCGAAGATGAAGCACGGTGAAAGTGCAGATGAACTAAAGAAAAAAACTTCCCTAGGGTCGTTGGTAGCCAGTAGGAGGGTGAGGTCTCATTAAAGAGAGACCATTCCCAATGTTGATACTGTATCAGGTCTGCAGGCCGAAAAGCAACTAAACTTAAATCTTAAATCTAACAAGTAGATGTCCTAAATCTGAAACAGGCTTTTTTTTTTTAAATTTCACGAGCACGGGTCGTTGGCAATTTGTGTGTTGAATAGTCCAGAAATATCTTCATGTTTTGCTCAGAACATGAACGCCTCAATGTCTTGTCAATAGTGATGCCAAAACTACTCCTGTATCTGTTAATGTAACGAAAATGACTATGTTCTGCAGAAACCCTCTGGTGACTTGTTGATGGAAAAAAAATATTAGCATTGACCATAACATGCTGGAACAAAATCATTAAGTCATAACCCTGATAAAAATTTGTATTATTCTTACTTTCTATCATCAGTAACTGCTTGCAAACACAATTTTGACTTGACTTCATTTTATTTTAACCTTGAAATGCATTTTCAATGACGTACTTCAGTCACCAGCCATAGGGCATGAAGTAATGTTGGGGAAGAGACACTTAATAAATAATGTCTAATATTGTTCGCTTCAAATCAGCAAAGGGCTCTGTAGTATTCTTGTTTGGGCGTGGTTATGTTGTTAGAACTAGTCTTAGCTTCATTTTCTGGGCTTTAATTTAACTTTGTTATAATAAAGATAATAAAATGTATCTGAACCCACATTTTAAGGTCTAAATTGAATCTAAATAAAAGCTGTAAAACTGTTGACCTTCAGTGTGGAAATGAAAAGGTGTAACTTCTTATAATCAGAGGTTTTAGATGAATGTTCAGTTGTGGTGTGTGTGATAAAAAATTATGAAGTTGCCGACAAAAGCTCATTTTCTTTCTAAAAAGGATATTGTGCATGTAATGGAAGACTGACCGGATGAAAGTATGTTTTGAAGCGATAAGGGAAAAAGCTATCGCTGAGAAAATCTTGCTATTGGTCGGCATGCCTTCGATCTCCCCCCTAACATCAGCTCCTGTTTACCATCTTCTGTCAAGTCAATTACAGTGTCGAGCTTCAGTGTCACGCTAATAGTCTTGGAATATTCTGAGATGAGTTGGTATTTTTGACCCAGTGAACCACCACTGTGGTTTTGATCTGTGTATGTGTGTGTTCTTTGGCCTGTCTGTTGTGTGGGTTGCTTCCTATGCTGCTGTGAACCTAAAAGCTCAATCTAAAATAAACACATACAATATGTAAGTAAAAGTCAAGCTAATCCAGAAAGACTAGTGCAGTTTACAGAACTGCTGAACATTCACATTATTCAGCTTCGTCATGGCTGGACACCTGCTGTTACTCGTCCTCATGTGTAAGTTAAACCTCTTCTCAGGTTCTTTCATTGTTTATGTAGGTTGTTTACACACCAGTATGAGTGCATTTTATTTCCAAGGATCTGTTTGATGTGTAATGTCAGGCAATGAGCAGTATTAGCATGTTTTATCACACTCTTACATCTGGCTGACAGAAGCACAACACGAGTTATTGATGAATGAGTTTTGCATCTATTTCTCTTTTTAACATGTTGTTTCTCCAACAGATTCATTTTCTGAGATCAGAGCACAAGGTCAGTTTAATGTTGTTTTCTGTCTGAACACTTTGAACGTAGCTGTTTTTATAGAGTATTTTTCTGTGCTTTAACCTACAGTCTCTGCGATTCATATTTTACACATTATAATCATTTAATCTAACGCGGTAACTTCTAAATTTTCAGCTCCTCCGCGACTGACAGTGAATCGCACATTGATCGCAAAGATGAACTCAGTCATTGAACTATCGAACTCCGACTGATTCTGTACATATAGAAAATGTTTTTCAACATTGTGAGAAAGGACAAACTGCTTACAGTCTTCTCTTTGTCTGAAGACACGACGGGACTGAGCTGCTGTTGATAACACATCAAGGATTCACCTGCTGAGGTTGAAGTGACATGTTACCACTGTAATATAAAGATCTTGGAGAGTTCGGTTATGCGATGCTCACACGGTAACGCTATCCTCCATCACCATAAACAGTAGTACAACTTTACTGCTGTGGACCTCTTATTTTATCTTGCCTGATCTCACATCAGGATCTTTTAAATATGTACAATTTGTAGTTACTTAATCCAACATATACTTTTTCTTTCAGCTCCTCTTCCACCTAAACTGACAGTGACTCCACCGGTGATCACAGAGACAGACTCAGTCATTGAACTGTCAGACTCCATCATCTGTTTCTGGGTCTCAGTGTTATTTCTACTTTATGAGAAGAAAACCTTCCAAAACCTTCTCTTGTCTGAAGACACTGACAGGGACTGAGCTGCTGAAGATGACACATCAGAGTTCACCTGCTGAGGTTGAAGTGACATGTTATTACCTTTTCGGTTATCTTTCTCCAGAGAAATAACATGTCCTCCATCAGCATGTACAGTAAGTGAGCTACTACTGCTGGACTTGATGTTTAATATTGTGCTCCCATCGTATCTAATCTAATTCAACATATTTTGCATTTTCAGCTCCTCGGCCCTAAACGACGGTAATCTGACAGTGATCTAGAAACAGACTCAGTCACATTGAACTATCGAACTCCATCCGTCTGTTTCTGTCTCAGTGTTATTTCTGCACTGTGAAGGAACAAACTACCAAAGTCTTCTCCTGTTATTGAGGAACACTAACAAAATAAAACTGCTGAACATGGCTCATCAGGTTCACCTGCTGGTTGGTTGACGTGTTGATACTGCAGAGCACAGAGGGAGACAACCTCATCTTACATAGTAAAACATCCTCCATCACCGCCTGGCGTAAGTGACTTTGTACTGCCATATGTTTTATTATATCGCAATAGTATTTGCCAAGCTTACTCTGACTTTCAAAATTGGGTCGGTCTGTTTTGTAGGTGTTAAAATTTCTTTTTTAAATGAAATCTTAATTTTACATATCAATGTCTGGTCACAAGTCTTGAGAATACTGCATATGTACAAAGTTCTCATGACCTTTTGTGGCTGAAGAAAGCTGGATAAATCTGATCAAAATAAACATAACTTAAACCATTTTTCCAGCTCCTTTTCACTAACTTTTTTGAAGCCCCTCGTATATTGGCATTGCTGCAGTAACGTCACACACCTACATCTGTATTTTTAAGTTTTCTTGAGGTTGAGTCAAGTTGCATTGTGGGTAATTTTGTTTAGTTTTGACAGGAAGATGATTTTTAAGAGCTGTCATGAGTTTGACAACATTATAGAAATGTGATGTTATAATGATTACGGTACCCTTTTAATGTTCTCATTAATTTTACAGTTTACGGAAACTGAAGATTTTTATTATTAACATAGCAATTATTTCCATATGTTTATCTCCTAAATTTCAGCTCTTCTTCCACCTAAACTGACAGTGAATCACCGGTGATCACGAAGACGAACTCAGTCACATTGAACTGTCCGGACTCCATCATCTCTGTTTCTGTGCCTCAGTGTTATTTCTGCATTTTGGTGAAAAGCTTTTCCAAGACTTTCATGTGTAGAAGACACTGACGGAGGACTGAGCTGCTGAAAGATGGCGTCAGGATTCTGCTGTGGTTGAAATTACGTATTGTTACACTGTAAAGCTTGGAGAAAAACCTTCAATCTCCACACACAGTAACAAATCATCCATCACCGCCAAACAGTGGTAAATACTATTCTTATACAATATGTAATAATGGTAGCATGCCATCATACAGTATTTGTAGGTGTATATATATTTTTGGCATTACTGCAAAACAAAAAGGAAAAAGAAACGATTTAACATTTTTATTGCAATCACGCTCTAGTGGTAAAAGGTGACCTACATTTTACCATTCAAAAAAATGAATCAATTTTGAGAAAGATGGCCTCAGGTGTTGACCTCAGGTGACAGAAAATCATTGTTTTGAAGCAGAGATATTTAGATTTAAATGTAAAAGAACATGGTAATTACAGTTTTGTATGACAGTAGGACTGCTTCTGTAAATATTTCAACATTGTATGAAACTGCCTTTGCACTGCCCGTATTCGCACAGTTGGTTTTATTAAATAACAAACATATACAACTAACAGGCCCATATTCATCTTCTTTTATTGTGAATACTGTGAAACAGTGTCGACAGTGCAATATGTCCAACATTTGCAGTAACTATGACAGAGCAGGACATGTATACATGAAAAGAAAAATCCGGAAACTGTCACATATCACATTTTCATTGTGTCTTTGTCTTTGTATCTTCGAGAAACAGTTACTGGAGAGACTATTACGGCTGGTATGATTGCTCTGACCTCTGCCAATAACACTGTGACTACAGCATCGAACAGCAATGTCACCAGGTGAGATTCTTCTCAGTGAATCAAAACTATCCCAGGACTGATTGCTGTGAATGTTTTTAATATTTGGTTTATTTATTAGACTAAACTACAAACTAGAAAGACAAAAAGCAACAAAAATTCCTTCACATGTTGCTTTTCGGACACTAAGGGGAATTTAAAGTTTGATATCATGTCGCTAAACGCTCTCTGTGCTGCATCAGTGCCATGTGTCAGTGCAGTTAAACAATCCATTTTGCATAATTAGAATGCTTAACCGCCCTGTTATAGGTGGTGAAAATTACTGTTGGTTCGGTAATAATACAATGCTTCTCTTTCTTTTGTTTTAACATGACAGGAAGTGAGACTGATGCTTGTTTTGTGACACCTTTGTTCCAAAACAGAAAAATGGATGTGGAAGGTCCTCATTGGCTCAGCGACTGGTCTTGGAGTAGCTTTGGGTGTCTACTCACTGGACTGGCTTTCTCTTATAAAAGAGGGGTGGTGAGAACTTATGTCGTTGTGTCCAATGAAGCTTGAATGTACTTTTAAATGTTCCTTTCATTTTCAGATACATTTTTTCAAGGAGAAAATGTTTTCCAACAAAGAGTAAGAAATACTTTTTATCATTTTAACAAGAGCTGAGTGACATATGTATCAAGTGATGATTATCACCATCGCCTCACTGTGGAGGATGGGTTTGATCGGGTTCGACTCAGAACCCGAGATTCATAGGCAGTGACCACACGGTCGGCGGGGGTGTTTAGGGTGTGACATCCTGCAGTGCATTCTGCTTTGTTGTATAACCCCTCCACACCTCTTTTCCTCCCTTACAGATCACAAGCCAGCGATTAGCAGAGTGTTCGTCATACATCTAGTACTATTCATATATGCATTTTGGTGCATTGAAGCACGTTTACCTTCTGTTGCGGTGTAATGATATCCAATACTGACTTCTGATTGGTAATTAGAAATAAATATTTTTAACCGTCTCTTGTTCACATAATGTAAAATCAGTGAATTCAGTGTCTTCTCTTCTCTCTCTATTAATAAACAAGTTACCTCCAGAGTAATGGTGAAGAGCTACAGTATATAGTCAGCTCTGTACCTGATGATGGTCCTTCAATTGGGTTTTATTTCATCCTACCACAATGTAGTGCAAAGATTTCCTGATTGTGTACAGAATAACGCGTTTTTTTCATCTTACTCTGTGGTTCTTTCTTTAACAACGAGTTCTGAGAAACTGAACAGTTGAGTCCTCAAAGTCTGAAGTAAGTGAGGGCATGAGGCAGAGTACTGGATTAACATTATTGATTCTGCCGGACTCTTATAGTTTGGTTTCTTTTCTTTTTCTGGTCTGACACGCATACATATGTGCTCACCATCTCCAGAGGAACCCGCTCCATCTGACCCTGAAGGATGTGAATACGGCTCCCTGCAAGCACACGATACTCAAACTTTCTGGAAACTGTATGAAAGACAGAAGGAACTGTGCAATTTGAAACTTTATGTATAAAAACTGGAACTGCAGTTAATAACATCTGAACCAATTAACACAGACTACTATCAGTGGAAAAATGTTTGTCTTTGGAGTTCGGGGCTATACGTTTTCTACAGAGTATGTTGATGTACAACAACTTCCTGTCTTCCATGTTTGTACCTTTGACTTTTTTTTTCAATTTGCTAATGTTATTTTTCTGCTTCACTTTTAACTTATCTTTGTAATTGGATATATTTTGTGCTTATGGTTTCTGTATATAAACTAATATACATACACTATGTATATATCTGTTTTTTAATACATACACACACACACACACACACATATTTATATATATATACACATATATATATACACACACACTATATGTATGTATGCATATATGTATATATATATGTGTGTGTGTGTGTATTCAAGTTGGGAGAGCTGGGAGGTGAGGGGTGCAAAGTTCTTCTCTTTTCAGTTCAGATTTCAGTGATTTGAAGCATTGATCTGACCCCCAGACTACGTCTCTGTCAGTTAGATATGATATTAAATGTTGGCTAACCACTGTGTTGGCTGACCAGCATTCAGTGTTGTGCAACTTACAAAACATTTTAGGCAAAGCGTTACTTCAGTGAAAATGACCACATGGTGTCTCACATTAAAGATGCCGGTCTGTTTGGCCAGGTTAACATACATTGACGAACTGTGCATGTTTGAGATTCAGGTGTGATCTCTTTCCTCTCTGGTTAACATCTTTTTGACACAAATGAGCCATAATCTCTCATTCTTGCTTTAGAAAATAAGCAAGAGAAAGAACATCCTTATAAACACAAATCAAACTGCTGTGCATTTACTCAACACAACAGCAGCTCATGATAACGGCAACCAATGCACAATAGCAACTAATACTAAATACATGTTCCTGCTTCTAGTAGAAGAAGAATTTTCTTTCTTGTTTTATTTGACAGAGGTCGTAATGAACCTGTTCAAGTCCCATTTATTATTAAATTTCACGTTCATTGGACATCAGAGACAGAGTGATTCAATGCCATTTGGCCTGACCTGTTTTAACCACCAGTTTTGAAAAAGTGCTTTCCTAACGACAGTGGATACAGGCGGAGTGCGATTTCAACTTTTGGAAACTCGACTGTAGTTTCCTTCTCTTATCAGTTGGTGTAAGTCCATCTGTCTCCAGACTCTCACTTATCTGGATGAGAATGGGTTGTGGTTATGGTACTTATGGTTGTTTTATGCTCTGCTATCTGTTTTCCGCGACGGTTTTGCAGCTAAACCATCAGTGGCGGTGATATTGTTATTTGAAAGGCAAATTGTTACATCTACCCAATCTACTGTGGTGTTTCTTATGGGCCCAATAAGTGTTAAAGTTTTCTTTCCTCTGAAGTAATTTAAATGAGTATTAAAACTGTCTGTTAATCCGTCTTACATCACATATTCTGTTTTCTAAGCATGGTTATGTGAAAACCAAGGGTGTTACACCAGTTTGAGAGGTGACCAGGTGATGTTTAGAGGTATTTACAGACCAACTAGCTTAACTCCCAACTGCATGTAACTCTCCAGAAGTCCTATCCATGAGTGAAACCCGCAGGGTTCATTTTCTTGATAACAACTCATTGTTGTGGTTTCTTAGCCTGCACGCTTTCTTCTAAGCTTTTATTTGGGACCATGACAGGCGTATTTTTCGGCTAAAAAGTTCTGACATATGTACACCACCTTACACAAGGAGCAGCGAATTTACTGATTGACTAGGGAACACAGCGGGCGGCTTAGAGCACGATGTTTTCCTCGGGTGTTGGAGAGTGAATGTCGAACTTAAAGTGGCTGTAAACACAGCTCCACCTCAATGCTAATATTTTCTATATCTCATCGACGGTTTCTCAATGATTTCAACGAGAGACTCTTGTTTCCACTGCAACAATGATTTCATGATTGTTTGCTGATAAAGTGGTTTCTATATAACTGTCATTCTTCATAATACCAGAGGGTGCCAAGTAAGGGTTAATTAGAATTTTACACAAGCGTCAACTTAACGTCCTTGGCGAAAAGATTGAACTGGATATAAGAGGTTGAAAAGCCACTTGGCTTGTGTGCCTTGAACCCGAGATCTGAAGCCAAATGCAAGGGTGGTAGCAAAATAGAAAAATGACTGCATGTTCATTTAGAGCAAACGTGAGCCGCTAAGTGCGTGTTTGATGAAACTCCTTATAAATGTGTCTAGAACTCACTGTGATTTGTTTGTCTTCAGGTAACTGCATGCTTTGCACTTAATGAAGAGCTTTATCTTTCTTTGAATTAGATCTTTTGTTAAATACAGATTTTCTGCAATGAAGCTATTATTACAATAATCAGCAGATCATCCACCAAACATTGTGTGAATGACTGGGATTATGGAGCTTCATGAAAACAGCATTCCTTCCTGCCCATTCAATGGTGTTGGCTCAAACATTTGGAGCATCAAGAGGAACACACAATGGACTGATTATCAAACACGGCCAATTGGATACAGGCCTACTGATCCCAAGTGGTCTTGGGGCCCTCTGGTCTTGTCTTTTGTTAAGAACTATTATGTCATAATCTTGTCCATGATCTCAGGTGGGTAGTTTATGGTTCAAATTCTACTACAACGTCTGAGAACTCCACTTATTAATATTATATGGACCACACTGAAAGGAACCTGTATGGTCCTGGTCTGGATATTTGTCTCCTAGTACAGAAGAAATATTATGTTTGACTGACATGATGGTATATGAACTCAATGACAAAATGCTCCTGTCTAAAGCTGCTGTATATTATCTATCACACAGGTTAATGAGAGTCTAATATAACATACATGGAGGGTTTATAAGCTTGTCCATTTGTATGTGTTCTGTGGCCTGTTTAATAATATTATTATGTTGTGTTGCTCGCTGTGGTTTTACTCAGGGCCTGGTCATATGTATGTCCAAGTCAGATAAGTTTAGTCTTTGGAGAGTTTTTGACGATGCATTATTGACTTCATCATGGCTGGACACCACTGCCCAATAAATACTCATCTGTAAGTTAAACTTTCTGGTTATCCATGGCATTTTTTATGTTGATTAACAGGAATTACATGTTAGTGAGTTTTAATCTTTTAGTATTTGTCGAGATCTTTTGATGAGTTATGTTAGCATCTTTTCATTTTCAGATTGTTTTCGCGGATCAGTACAAGGTCAGATCCTGATCTTGATATTTTAACTTGTTTTCATAATAACTGTACCAACTTTAATATATATTCATACATATATCATCCTCTACATTTCAGCTCTGCTGCACCTGGTTGACAGTGAATCCACCGGTGATCACAGAGAAGATTCGATCACATTAAACTGCATCGAACTCCATTTGTTTCTGGATTACTCAGTGTTATTTCGCTTATTGGAAGGGGTCCAACAGGTCAAAACCTTCCTGTGTGAAAGACACCCCGGCAAGACTGAGCTACTGAACACGTAGCTTTTGTCGAGTTTTGCTGAGGTTAAAGTGAAATGTGCACACTGGCGATGAAGGTCAAAATCCTCCATCTTCGTGCACCCAGTGCTTATATCCTCCATCACCACCAATCGGTGGTGGCTTTACTGATAAACATGTGGCGACTTTCAATATGGGGTCATGTTTACCTGGTTTAAAGAGACGCTTCCGGAAACTTCGGGCTACTGCTATAATAAGTTTGTCATTAGAACTGTTATAGAAATAAATGTAAGTTTGCTTATAATCTAATAAATATTTACATTTCAGCTCTTTTCCTAAACGTAGTGACTCCACTGTAGTGATCACAGAGACGAACTCAGTCACGTGAACTGTCGAACTCCATCATCTGTTCTGTGTCTCAGTGTTATTCTACCTTTTGAATGGAGGAACTGTCAGAGTCTTCCTCATAATGTGAAGACACTGACAGGACTGCTGAACGCGCTCATCAGGGGTTCACCTGCGGTTGCATGCTATATTCTTCTGGCTGTAAACGGAGAGAAAACCCTCAATCTCCATACAGTGACATATCCTCCATCTGCATAAACAGTGAGTGACTTCTTTTCCTGTGTCTGATATGTTATATAGTACTAATGCAGAGATAACTGTTGGTCGGTTTGGTTGCGTAGTATATTTTTCTTCTTACTCTACTAAATCACAGTTTTTCATTAGGAATGTATTACATTAATGCAACTATTAAGTGTTTACTGTGACATTTTGCCCATTAATTTTTCAGCTCTTCCTTCACCTAAACTGACAGTGAATCCACCGGTGATCACAGAGACAGACTCAGTCACATTGAACTGTCAGACTCCGTCATCTGTTTCTGAGTCTCAGTGTTATTTCTACACTTTGAGTGGAGGAACTGTCAGAGTCTTCTCTTGTGTGAAGACACTGTCAGGGACTGAGCTGCTGAACATGGCTCGTCAGAGTTCACCTGCTGAGGTTAAAGTGAAATGTTCTTATGCTGTAAAACTTTCTCGATCTCCGTACAGTGACACATCCATCATCACCATACAAAGTGAGTGACTATTATTTCAGTTTACCAATATTATTATATATTGATGAAGTGTTAGCACAAGAAGAGTGGCCTGCTGTAATATTTCGGTGTTCATATGTTTTGGGTGTTGCAGACCGAAAAGAAGAAAGTAACACAGATTTAACGACTTCCATTCCCATTAAAATATCAACTGTCGGCGGAGGTGGGAAAGGTATGGCTTTTTGTTTATTTGTGCTTTGATTTTGGAAAACTTCTTATTGTGAGTATATTTGATTGATATATTTGTGGCACACAAAATAGTTTTAGTACTGAACACTCATAAGTGTGGTATTGAATGATAGATGAACTTAACGTGCTGCTTCAACAATCTTTACAATGCACTTGTATAGTCAGTGGCCTCTGGTTTGTAGTTCTGTGAAAATAATTGTTCAAGTGTTATAAATAATGTCCCACACAATTTTTCACACATGAAATTGACAGGCCCAAATCTGTCGTTGTTTATTGTAGATACTACGGAAATAAAGTCACCCACAACGCAGACTATGTCAACATTTACTATGACCACAGGTAGGACATGCTGCACATTTAGACAGAAATCTAGAACATTATCACAAAGCACTCAATATATTTCTTATTTTGAAAGCTTTAAAGGTTTTTTTTATTCACCAGGTCTGACTGTTAGCAGGCATCATGTCTCCACTCCTGTAACTGTTATAAAACTGACACCAGGTAACAAAATTATAGATGGACCCATCAGCCACAAAACCAGTTACAGGTTTTATGTTGTTATGTATCTATATCTATATCAATATAAATACCATTCTGCCACAACATTTAAACTGGTAACTGGTTTTAAAGTTGTGGCATGATATGTGTATATTAAGTATGGCTTTAACTAACCACAGATCATATGTTTCTGAATATTATGACTATTATGAGTTGTTGATGTGATTTGATTGTTTTACACCAAGTAACCCTGTTGTTCCATCTCTACTTTCTGTTTCACTTTAATGTGTACTTCCTCACTTTTTCAACGAGGAAATACATTAATAATTTTAATGATGCTAGCCCATATTGTTGAGGGCCATTAATTTGTTGGGGTGTACAAAACAAGAATGTGCTGCTTAATATTTATACGCCTAGTGTGAAGGAAGATACATCGTGTTTAACATCATGTTTTTGTGACTTCAAGAAACAGATATTGGTATGATCCCTATAAATCCAGAATCTGGAGAAAAAATAACAGGTACTGTAGACTAAAGATTCTTATTAGCGCATCAAAATGCCACCATGCATTTCTGTGGATGTTTTAAAAACCATGGCTCTGGTGTTAATAAGCATAGCACTACATACATCTGTCTATCTATCCTGCATATTCTGACATTAGCATAAAAAACATACTATAGTAACACTCTAACTAGTTGTATCTTAAGGTCTTCTTTTAGAAATTTGACACATTTTGTAGCAGGTTAGCTTGAGCTGTGCAAATTATACACGCAAGTTACTTCAGAAATCGGGGGTCAAATGTTAGATGTGACGCAATTTGGGCAAAATGTTTTTTCAAAGTTGATAATGGTTACTTTCCCACGTACACTGCAGTAGTGGAAAAAAATCGCCTGTTTAGTATGCACTTGTATTGGTGGCAGAAATGCTGTCATTACACACAGTATGTCTTCCTGCTTTTTTGTTAATGTAAGAAGTGAAAGTGACTCTTGTTTATGGCTTCTGTTGTTTCAAATCAGAAACAGGGATATGGAGGTCCACAGTAGTTGTAGTTGGTTGTGGAGTGGCTGTGGGTGTCATCTTACTGCTATCCGCAGTTCTCAGGAAACAAAAAAGAGCTGGTGAGAACCATAATAAATAAATCTTCTTCTCTTTTTTTCTACATACGTGTTCACACATACTGTGTAAATATGACATGTAGAATTCAGTGAGAAATATGACGTCAAAACATTTTTTCAACAATTTGCAATTTAATTACAACAATTTATTACAAAACGTCTGTGAGCTCTGCATCTAGCATTCTCACAATTTACATATAAAAAGACAAAAATAGCTATTTCACTCACACACACTGTGGTTGTGAGAATGAGCACTTATACCAAAAGGTTTTACAGTAAGACGACTGAGTTCTTTGAGGAAGCTCTCAACTGTCAATCGGTAGCAAAAACTGACACGTAAAGCTGAGGTTGCAGTGGTGAGGGGAGCTGCAGCGACAAACACTGCTGGCATGGAGGTATCGGCACAGAAACAATGAGAGGTATCAGGCCACGCTGATGTCAGTGCAGGTTTACTTCTCTGTCTCAACTAACACTGCTTCATTCGGGTTAAGATAGGACACACATTCTGGCGTGGATCTAAAAGCCATTTGCAGTTTGCAGGAAGTATTTGTTGCAGCTTCGATTTTTTTTTATTTAACCAGACCATGCATGTGGGAGGCCACCTCTGCACTGTGACAAAAAGACTTCCTTTGCTTGGGTCTCACACTCTTTTTCACATGTGAACAAAGTGTTTTATGAGAAGAGATGGTGATGATATATGTATATACTGCTATATATACTGCTACAATGATAGAATTGTTCTCTTAAACATTTATTTTTGTTTTGGCTAAAAGATGAAGTTGAAAGCTATAATTCTGTTTAAAATACGTACAATCAAGACAATAATACCATAACCATCAAATTCTGACTGGACTGAAGGCTTCTATCTTTCTCAGTTGCAGATTTTGTGGAAGTGCAAAGGCAAGAGTCTCAAAATCAGGATGTAAGTGAGACATGAGACAACATTTAATCTATTTGTGTATATATATATATATATATATATATATATATATATATATATTAATAGATGATATAATTGCTTTTCCCAGTCTGACACATACCATTTATACGCCACCATCTCTGAGGAGCCAGCTTCAACAGTCCTGAAGAGTATGGAGTACAGCACCGTGATGGCGCACTGAAATGCAAACTTTTTTATGGTATATAGACGGCCAAAATAATCTGTTAGAAATGTAAACTTTGTGGTTAGAGCTGACTAGCATAAGACAGTAGGCTATAATAGTACCAAAGAGTTTCAAGTTTTCCAGCAATATCCAATTTTTAACTTGTAGTTTATGGTGTAAAAAGCAGATGATGTATTCCATCCTTTGGTTCCTTTTTCTTTTTTTAGATTAAGATTGAAAATCTACTTAGATTACTCACATAACCAAAACACAAGTTCACTTTCATTTTTTGTTTTGTTTCCTGATATGTTTCTTTTAACTGGATATATTTTGTTTAGGACCATGCACAGACCATGTAATAAATCAACTTTAAACTGGATTTACAACTCAGTGCTTCTGTATATACATTGTATTTTTATCCATTTGCCTCTCAGTAATATCATACTTATATTCTCTATCTAAATATATTTTATTATTCAGTTTGTCCCTTTAAGTTTCATTAATTGTTCCATGTCAGATAATACACACAAACTAGCATCACCAACACTGACACACACACACACACAGACTTGAGAAAATAACACAAGGTGTAAATGAAGGAAAATATTTCTTTGTATTTATTCATCAGCTTTCTCAAACACGTGGTTACGAGTATGTGGTCACCTTGACAAATTATGGCTGGATGTATGAATGTAACATTCTTAAACACACTGAATCTTCATCATGCATCTTTAGCTTGTCTGAAATGTCTTCCACTTTAAAACAGGGAGAAACTGACAGAATAAAGTTTAAATTTTCTGCTGTCTCTCTGATATTTTACAGTTCATGATCCATATTATTATCAACACTAAAAAGAACTTAGTTACAAAATAAAATTTCTTTGAAGAGGTATGACGGCACTATTGTTTTTAGCAGTTTAATGCCAAAAATATAGACTGCTCTGCATTCTTTTCACTTATGACGAAAGTGCATTTTATGTATGTTTTCATTTTTTTCCCCTCACAACAAAGAAACAAACATATTTGATGTCTTACTATCATCCTTTGCACAAAGGACTTGTTTTCTGGACTCCTAGGCATTTGTTTTGACTGTAGACACATTACTTTCTCTTATTTAATTTCAGCACACATTCAGGACAAAATGGCAAACTGACAGTGACATGATCTGCAATGCTCTGAGCTAAGTCACCAAGCACTCCCATTAATCTCAGTTTCTTTTGCTGCACCACTTTTTTTATGTTTTCTGCATTAATGGATGTGAGTCTCAGTGCTACAGATTAGGATTTTGTCTTAGTAGAGCGCTGCCTGTCGCAGAGGAATGAGCAAATTCATTTCTGATAGGCCATGTTCTCTATGTGTTTATAAGCATCTTCTTGTTGAGTTAGTCCTTACTGATGTCCAGCTCTGATACTGATGGTCACCTGCTGATGGTCGCTATTATCAGAGGGAGCAGAGCTGCTGTTAGAGGACTGGAGAGGCGTGTTGCTGAACCGCACTCCATGGCATTTTCCTGCAGAGGAAACAATAGTTTGTGATAAACAAGAGCAGCACATGGGCGTGATATTAAACATTAACAGGGTTTTATCTGTGAAAGACATTGGTGGACACTAGGAGCTGTGAACTATGGAGGAAAAACCTCATGTTGAGCAACATTCATTTATTACACGCGGCTAATTACAAATATTCTTATTTATAGTTTCTATCGATCATGATAGCACTGTACTCACAAAAGTAAATACTGACATTTGGGAACCCAGCAGCAACAGTTAACATGTTATTTAAGCCACTTTATTTCAATGTCAAAGCTGAGGCAGTAAATTAGTCAGTAAGGTGACGGTTCAGATGATAATTTACCATTCACATTAGATTTTTCCTTCCAAATAGGTGTGGCTAACCTAGGGATTAATTTAAGAGTCGCATTTAAATCTGACTATGTTGTTCTTATTTCATTGGTCTTCTTTTTAGCAAAGTCAGTGTGTTCCCAGATGTCAGAAATTTAAATCATGAGTACAATCATATTATCACCAGTGAGAATGATGGCCCAAATTAATATTGTATGCATAAACAGATTGTCTTTCATCTTATGGAACTGTGTATCTCAGTGAGAGTGAGAGTTCAGTGGTTAACTTGCCTCGTGAATGGTATGTGTTTTATAGATCTATTCACAGCATTTGTAACTGTGCATGTACAGACACACGGGTATAGTATGCAGGCAAAGGCAGCTCTCATACCTCAGGGTGGAAAGGATGACACGATTCAGGTTTCTTTCTGTCCTTCTGAAACTTCAGTCTGTCGCATTTTAGTGACTCGTTGTGTTCAGAGATGTCAAGGTTAAAAATAAATGAGCAGCACACATATCTATGTCACGACTCATTTAGCCTGATGTGAAACTGAGCGCTTGCATGGTACAACTCAAAAATTAACCCTACAGTTACTCAGTCAGTCAGTGACGTATGTGTTCTGGTTAAATTAGCCATGTACTCAAATAAAGTGGTGCAACATATCAGACATCAGTGTTTCTTTTAGAAAGGATATACATGATCTCGATGGGATCCATGGTTACTGGAGGGGCACTGCTGCAGTCGCACTTATTGTCCACAACAACCATGAAGAGGTTGCTGCTGGGAATCTGCTGTATGACAAACGACCTGCAGCCCAAACACAGACAGAGACTGGAGTTAAATGATAGAACATAAATGGTGACAAGTGTACTGTTTAATATGGATAGATAAGGGACTGATTATGTGATGATTCGGCCAAAAGCGGTACCTGATGCAGCCTTCACAGTCAATGTTGCCTGTTGTTTCCTTAATGGTGCGTTCAGAGACAAAAGCAGGGTATTCTGTATCACATGGAACCATCATGGTTTTACCCCGAGACCTCTGAGCTGAATGTGTAACAGAACAAACTTAACTCAGCCACAGAGGTTTGACAAAACCACAGGTAGCAAGTGTCTTGCTCTCACTCTCTTTCACTCTCACTTCTCTCTTTCTTGTACCTATAAACCTATAATTATCATAACTTATAACTACAGTTACCTTTAACGGAAAGATCGACATTCCACCAGCTGTACAGGTTAAATTCCAGCAGAAAACTAAAGATAAAAAACACAAAAATCACATTTAAACCAATTTTGATGGTGACAGTTATGAGGATATATTATTTAATATTAGTTAACACAAGGATAAGCCAAACTTAACTAATGTTTTTAGAAAAGAATATACACAGGTAATGAAAACATTCATCTATGTTTATTACCCTTCAAGCACATATAAAGTAATTATTAACCCATGCATGTTGTTATTGGTTGGCATATTGTTGTTGTTGTTATTGGTTGGCATATTGAGTTACATAGTTGATAGGAAGTAAATGCTGTTAGAACTGAACTAGTTAAATGAAACTCATTATGTTTTAACAATGTTAACTTACGTTATTGTCATTCAGCTTTATTTATTTCATGCTTATCACCATGACTAACAAAAAGGAGGTGTCAAATATTGCGTAATTTATGTTCCTGTTCTAAACATGTGTATCATTTCTGAGAATTCTTACATGACAAGTTCTGTCAGGAGCCACTTAACCACAGAGAAAGGCTGAGAAAAACAGAAAGAGAAAAGCATTTAATGTTAGGATCTGTGTGTAAAAATGGTTTAAGATTATTTAAACGTCACAATTCATTTTGCACAACTCTTTCACTAGTGTCTAAACACTGATAACCACAAACTCTGAGATAGGTACCATGGTCTATGCTCATGATGTTAACTCAGGCCTTACAAATGTCAATGCACTGCAGCACAGATGACAAAATGACTGCTTCTAATGTCTTTATCTTTAAATCTACCAGCTGATGTTCTGTCTGGCGGGCTTACATCTGATAACATGCGTGCACTGTCACTGCTCCCAGCGTACTCTCTGCAAAGGGCCTGGTAGTCATACAGCGTGATCCTGCAGCACAAACAGGCAGAGTCAGAAGAAAATAACAACAACATGCTCCTCAGGTCAGATTTAGTGGATCAGTGGGTTTAGGACTTGTTCAATTGTGGCTCAGACCTTTTGAAGGAACCCATTTGGAGAAGTTTGTTCATAACAGCACCCTCCACCTCTCCAAAGAAGAGCCCTGTCTGAGAGAGAAGTTACGTCAAAGCACACAGACACACACTTTAAAACATGTTGCACATTGGGTTTAATGGAAACACCTAAACATGTCATGAACACACCGCTGACATATTATCTTTTACCATGATATGGTGAAGTTGTTAGTAATCAGTTGCTCATTTACACATCTAGTAGTTACAGAGCAACATTATCATTCAGTTAGAGTTGTGTCTCTGGTAAATACAAAAAGTCCAGTAATCACTTTTTTTTATCTCTACCAATGCCTAGGGAAATGGCTCTTTAACTTCTAAATGCTGCACTATGTTCACTTGCAAGTCGTTAACTGTGTGTCTGCTGTTTGGTGCAGCTGCCTGCTGTGGTGGGAGTGAACCAATATAAAAGTAAAGCTGCAGGCCGCATAGCTAAACAACAATCTGAAACACACAATGAACTAAGCTATGAATACTTCCTTTGACACGGTTTAACACAGTGACACCAAAATAAAGAGCCGTGATCCTGCATGAAGTCTGAAAACTTTCAACCATGCTCCTTCAAGATCTTTAAACTCCCCCTTTTTTAAAGAATAGTTCAGTTTTTCTTCAGACACATGTATCAAACATGTGGGAGAACACTTTAAGGACAACTGAAGCTGTTATATTTAAGCAGGCGTGTGTTTAGGTGTTTCCATTAATTCAACTTTTGTTCACAGATGTAAACATGTATACACAGGCATGCACACAGTACCTGAGATTGCTCTTCTGTGACAAGAATGAAGCCATTGTTGTCAATGAGATAACAGTTAATGTCCTGTTAGAGGGGGAATGAAAAGATTTTGTAAACAAAACAAAAGAACAACCAGAGGAAAAAAAAATCTGAAGCCAGGGTTATGTGACTGATCTTACCTCATTATCACAGCTAATGCTGCATTTTCCATCCAGAGCTGTACACTGAACACAAAACATAAGGAGTTTAGCTTCACACCCAATCAGGAAGCTCAGTTTTTACAAACCACGTCACAGTAGTTGTTGTCCAGTTACCTGTCTGCAGGCAGTCCAGAACTTCCTCTGAAAGAACTCAAGCTTCATCTGGATCCCTACAGCTGAGTACAAGTTAGTTAGTTAGTTTATTTATAAAACCATTTTCTAATCAGAGTTACTATGTGCTCAACAGTAAACAGTAAAAATGATAAAATAATTAGGTACAAAAAGCTTTTAAAAGTATTGCAAAGAATAATGAGAAATTATTTAAAAGACCCTAAAGAGTTGTCATTGATATGAAGGATGGTTTAGGGGCTGTTACCTGCAACAATTGGAGACTTTCTGTCATCTAGGAGCTGAATAGCGGTGCTGGCCAACACCACACTCTTATTTTCTAAAGCTAGACAGGAAGAGCAGGGAATCAGCTATAATTCAGTCGTTCACTTTTTGTTCGGTAGATGGCGCCATCTACTCAACAGCCTCAGTCAGCCGGCTCAAAAGAAACCGCTGCACCACTCCATTACTTCCACTCAGAGCTTTTTCTACAGCCAGATGACTCTAATATTTCTGAAATGAGTGCAGCGATAGGACGTTTCAGGTTATGATGGCGAAGCCTGAGCGGACGCAGTCGTCATTAACAGAGGAAAGGTGGTAAATGTCCTGGAGAGTGAGGTTTAATTCTCTTTCCTGCGGCTTGCAGACAGAACGTGGGACACATTAACTGCAGAGAAGCCGAGAGGGAGACGTGAGCTGTGCTGCACATCTTATCAGTGGAAACCAGTAAAAACCACAAACCATTACAGAGAGAGGGACGTAAAGAGAGACTGATTTAGATGTTAAAATGTTGAATGACTGAGGCAACCTGTACTTTATAAAAGTGCTGGAAAGTAAAAAGTATATTAAGATGAACTTGTGTTAGGCAGATGCAGATAATATAGCAGAAATAGGCAGACAAACTCATGTCTTGTTTATCTTTGTCCTGATGTTTTATGCTGCACAGTGAATATATTAAATACTGTGATCCCTGTTTTTTGTTCTGTATACCTGTGCTGAAGGGGATGGAGTAGATAAACGTGCCGGGGACCTGCTCTGCCGCTCTCTTGTACCACAGAGGGAAGTGATCAGCATTAAACACACCCTCCTTGTCCTCCGCTGTCAGGAAATCTCTGAGGACGCACACAGAATGAAAGTGAAGTGAGGAACGAAGGATTAGATTCATCAAGCGCAATCACGGCCTCGCCTCGTGCTGTAAGTAATGATTAGAGAAGTGTTGAGCTGCGGCACTCACTGATTGGAGAGCTGATCGGCGGGCACAAACAGGTTGGTTCTCGACAGGCCGGTGCGTGTTCCCAGGAAGGCAATCTCCACTCCTTTGTCTGAGTTCCTGTTGGTGTAATGCAGAGCAGTCCCTCATTACAACATTTGTGCATCCTCTCTGAGTGCTGCTCCTCAACAATTCTGACTGCTGATTAGATACAATTACACATTTTAGATTTGCCTTTTAAATTAATAATTGAGAAAAAGTAGATATTCTGAGAAAGTTCAGATCTGCTGTTGATTGTGTTAAATAAGGAAAAAGACCATATTGAAATAGTTAGACTGTATGATGATTTGAGCCATAGAAGTTTGAGAAAGGCCCTCGTCTTTATGTTTATTATTTTATTGGCTAACTTATCTGAAAAATACTGAAAAAACACATATACAAACATACAATGTAGAGTAGAGCCTGTACAACAATATCACCCAAGACTACAGTACTTTCTAAAAAAGTCTTATAAGTTTTATAAAGGTTTTTATGTTTTCACACATGGCTTTGTTGATGGTTAAATCCTTCATTACTGCTTTTATAATCAGTAATAAGCCATTGATACGAACAATTTTGGGTTTGCCAGGTTTTGAAAAATCCCTGGTGTTTGTCCTTCTTCAGCATGACAGCTTATTAATATACAGCTGAAAACTTGATGGGTCAGAGAGTTGAGAGTGGTATCACTCCGAACTACTCCTTCTGACAGGAACATATGATAGGATTAAGTGTGTTTTAATGTTTCTATTAAAAATGTGAATAAATTTTTTCTATGAGGCATACTTAACAAAGGGTTAAGCAGTTGTAACTAGTGGCTTTATTTACGGTTAATAAATTTTATACTCATTTTTATTACAGATCAGAACCATGGATGAGAAAATTTTTTCGGGTTTTGAAAAATCCCTTCGGTTGGTGTTTTTCTTCCCTCATCATGACAGCTTATTAAGAATTACAACTGCAGACTTTATGGCTCATTATAAGAACCTTTCACTAATGATTTGCTAACATTTATAATTGCAGATGACTCACAAACATTTACTGATGGCTTATAAGCAAACATGAAACTTATGAGCCTTTATTAAGAGCTTGCTGTGCTTACTCTGACTTGTTGAGGGCCAGTCCAGTCCAGTAGGCCTCCAGTGGAGCAGTCACCACAGCATCAAATAAAACCTCCTGGATCAGCTCTCTGTCACCTGCAGAGTGTAAAACCATGACCTGATCAACATGCACAGACCTACATGGGATAATTACTCCATGCAGCACAGGTGACTTATGCATGACTCAGATGTCTCTTGCATTTGAGGTGTGGTCTGCGGCCCGTCATGAAGAGCTTGATGGCTTGAATCTGGGTCAGGTGACGATGCTCGTGCTCCTCCTCTGACAGGTCCTGTGGTCCAAACAGAGCCACACTGTTACATCACAGGCCTCAACATCCCCCAATGAACACAGAGAGATAACCTACATAATGCATGAATGCCCTCTTCCATAACCCCAGTGTTACCATTCATCTGCCAGGGCGACATCTGGCTGTTCCAGATCACGGAGCCCTGAAAACACAAGTCGTGGCGACGCTTCCAGCGGTGCCAGCGGGCAGACTGATACCAACAAGCCACTCCAAAAGCGAGCAGGTCAGGTGACGAGCATCTTGCTGTGTTGAAGACTGTTAAGAGGTAAGTGACAGAGTTGGAGTGACGCACCTGCTTCAACTGACTTATTCCCTCTGAAAGTACTTTCCATGACCTCTGGAAGAGCCACTCCAACACTAGAGACACCAACAGAGGAGAGTCAACTTCCAGTCAATCAGTGTTTAACACAAGCAGACATAAACTGACAGAAAGTCACTGAGGTGTAATGAATAAGCTTTCCTCCACCTGAATGAGGTTCCTTTGATGTCGATGTAATAATAGTGGGTTGTGCATCTTCGGACGCCTCTAAAACAACAGAGGAGCAGTTCAGATGAGATTTACCTCTTTAGTCGAAGAACAACGCTCATCTGATAGGGGAGACAGTAAACATCTTTATCTGCAGCCTCACCTCTGTCCACCGTCTTCTTCACCTCCATAGAAAGTCCTGTCCTCCTGTTCACCCATGGCGTTCGCTTTGCAGATAAAACACACAAAACGAAGTCAAGGTTGAGTCATTGATCCCAGCAAGAAGACTGTGGGTGGCTGCAATTTCAGGAGGATAGCACAAAACTGAGGAAATATACCTGATAATTCTTAGGGTGCATTAAATCAATGAAAAGCCATTGCTATTATTGAACAAATGTGTGCGTATTACAAGAGTGAAATCGAGTCACTACATCACAAATGATATGATTCAGCACATTCAATGACTAATATTGTACAATATATATGCTTAAAATAATAGCATTTTCCCATATTATTGTTTTGACATACATACAATGCCGTCTTTGTCACTCCTCCTCAGAGATCACACCTTGTGGTTGGGCTTCTCTCTTCAACCCTCCTGATCCCACAGAGGAACTGTATACCTTTAATGATCCTTTACGTAATAGGGTTTTATTTTGACTAAAGTTTAACCATCGTTCAAGCTTGTATGCGACTAATCTATGCATGAACTCCCATAATTTTCAAAAATTCTGTTTATCAAAATTTCACCGTAATTTGTCCTTTTTCTGTGTTTTCTTTGTTAAAATGAAGACTTGCTGACTCTTGTTGCATCAAGCCTGTTTATGAGTTTTGCTGAGTAATTGTTGTAAATCATCTGTGAAATTAACACTGTCAGATGATTAAAATAATTAATATGATTGACGGGCAATCCACGCTCAAACAAGCCTGCGTGGTGCGTACATTGTACATGTCAAAATACTGCTACTGTACGTAGTCGATCCACAAACAACAAATCAATGACTACAACCACAACACAATTTTAACTGAGAACACTCACAGTAAAACAGCAGCACAGAACCGGCGCACGCACGGTTGCGGGGAGGAATGGCACTAACGCGGCACACGGATCACTGGCACGGCCTGGCTCCTGAGGAACCAGTGGTCCCAGGGCGGCGGCTGGCCAGATACTCTGCACCAGTGGTGTTAAGTTACCTCCTCTGGAAATCTCAGGCCAACCAGCCCTATGAGTAGCCTTTATCCCTGCATGTGCATACATCAAGGAAAGGTGGGATTACAACAGACTATCTGAGTCCATGTAGCCTCCTAACCAGATAACACATTTTGTCTCTGCAGCCCTCGTCAAGGGCGTTCAGTTCATCATTTTAGTTATGCATACAATTTGCATAGACAAAACAAAAAGGAAAAACAGGGTAAATCAGGGAATGCTATGGAACTTTTCAAGTGTAAAAAAAGTGATGTTGAAACTAGATTTTACCAAAACCCTGAGGTCCCAGGTGTGTGTCAGGATAATACCATTGTTTGTGGCCGGCGGTAGTGCCGTGAATCCCTAACTAGAACACAAAATAAGATACAGACTGTAGACATATAAAATGCATACTAATGCATTCATTTATTTAAAACAAAAATACAAAACGACTGATCGTACCATATGTTTGAGATGGCTTCATCAGCTCCTACAGAGGATGTCTGTTCTCGACCCCCAACAGAATACCCTGGTTCTTCTGCATGAGAGAGGATTCAAAACGCTCCAGACACTGAAATTGGAGCGAAAACAGCGTAACTACTCATAGTTTCTCCGCGAGGCCTCTCCTCCCGTTTTCGTTCTTTTGTGCTGAACACGGGCATGGCTACTGTAGTCATCCAGACTCGAGCCGATTTGTCTTTCAACTGAAAGGAAAAATAAAGTCCAGGACTTTTGTTGCTAATAAATGCACTGTTTAGCTGACAACCATTGATAACAATGTCAATATATTCTCTGCTCGGTCAAGCATCAGTCAGAAGTACTGAAAAGCGAATAAAACTTTCAAGCCGTCTGCCCTGGGTCTGATAATCGAATGGCTTTGCCATTTTCCTTGATTTGATCATTTTAAACAGGAGGTGTGATCCGGACGTCTGGAGCCGAACAATTTCCATGAAAGTTTTAACGTTTATTCAACGTATCTTAATCACGATATCTCACTGAATTCTAAACAATACACAGTTACACATCATAATCGTGTACAGTATATTCACTTCTTGAACAAACTGATTCAAAGATAGTGTTTTGTCAATCGGCTGCTACTACGGTGATCATTAGTATCTTCTAACAGTAAAATACTCTGCATCTTGTCACAAAGTAAAAGTCCTGCATTGTTCTTACACAAAAATGTTTTAAAGTAACATCGGAATAAAGTCTGACAGGCTACATGGACATATAATCCTGGTCAGCCGCCTGTTGTCAGAAAAAAAGCCTGAGCCGTAATGTGAGGCTCAAAGGAAGGCAGGGTCGAATGAGAGGATGAATCTGACATAATTAAGCACATGAGCACTGTTAAAGTAGGTCTGCTATTCCCTCACACTCTTGGTATTTTTGGTATGCCTGTGTCTTTGTGTGTGTGTGGCTGATGTTCATTTGTGTATATGCATGCGTACGAAAACGAGCTGTGTGAACTGCAGTGTGTACTAACTAGCTTGACAAAATGAAGGATGGTGAGTCCTTAAACTCATCACAACACACAATAGAAGAGAAAACTGGACTGTTTTAGTCTACACACACACACACACACACAGGTAGACCCATGGACACCTAATCACCTCCACCTCCCTCTCCCTCTCCCTCTCTCTTCCTTGGTCTCCCCCTCCAATGTCAGTTTTATTATGGGCTTTAGGAGATAAAATGCAATGATCCACAGAATGATGAATGGTGTGTCTGAGGCTGAGATACAACAGCACACACTCCAGAGGACAATCTCCCAAGCCTTCTGTGTGTTTGTGCGTGTGTGTGTGTGTGTTTTTGTGTGTGAACGCTCATCGTCTCCACACTGGAAAGAAGTACAATAAATAAATGCTTCTCTACTGCTTCTGTCCCTCAGAGGAAAGAGACTCTCCTCTCTTTTTAGGGAATATTAACGTATAATGTTGAAGGGGAGGAACACTAAGCAGCTTTTTAACCTCTCAAGTCACCTCTACTTTATCCCCAGTCCCAGTGGGAACCTGTCATCTTTGCTCAGGATCTCCTTTCTGATCATAGTTCAGAACAACTCCCTACAGCCATTTCTTTCACAATAAGACAACAAATCACTCACTACCTATCTGATCATGTGTAGATGCTTACCTTATGAGCCTGGGAAAGCTGAAATGAAAGAAGAGATATAAAAATTGAATTGTCCAGTGAATTAAAACCAGCACACTCACTCTGCATTGACTCTGTGGACACAGATGTACATTGGGGGGAAGGTCCATGCAGATTAATGAAGCTCATAATGAGGAATCATTCCAGCAGCATGAAGAGTGATGATTCGAGAGCAGACACACACATGGGCACACTTACTGTACAGAACACAGATGGACACCTTACAGTGTAGTGTAATGCAGGATATTAACGGTACAAACTACAACCTTGAAAAGGACCAATAACTTGGACTTACACACAAAAGAGCAGTACACCAGACTACATACTTACAGCACTGTCCACGTAAGCTTCAGTCCACACCGTGTCGTGCTCGTGATCGATAACCTTCGGGCGGCTCATGACGTGAAGATACCTCATCACGTTCTCCTGAACGTCTGCTAAGGTGGAGATCTGACTGAAATATCCTGCAATAAAACACACATATTAACCCAAAATGAGGCACAGTGTACACATCATCAACAATGTGTAGTCCTATGCATATTTGGACCATTTAAAAAAAAACATTTAAAAACTCATCTTTATGTCTTAACTTTCAAATAGCATATTATTCTGGTTCCTATTTCAGGATACCATTTTTCCTTTGGCGGGTTGGGTCAGTCTCAATGCATCAGTTAAGCTTAATAGTTAGTAAATATTGTCCATGATGTCCTGCCGACAAGATTACTAACCGTCTTAATATCGCTGCATCACTCTAACTGTGTGTTTCTTCCCTCAAGCACATTACTGCCCAGGCTGTGCTTCTCTCTCTCTCTCTCTCTCTGCTACTGTCTCTTACTGCAGGGTTCTGCCTCCGGAGCTGGAGAGTCTCCTGCTGCTCCCATGATCCAGCTCAACACATAATGCGACAATAACTAAACATTTACTAGTGTTAAGTGATAGTGTTAGTGCTATTAACGTTTCACTGTTCGTCATTATTATTCCTTTAGCTGTAATAGTAATTATTACTATTATTATTATTATTATTATTATTACTACTACTATTTACATTTTGACTTAGTCTGTGTATTTGCAATGTTGTCTTTCTCCTACCCCATTCCCCCACCCCCCTCTCTTTCTGTCTAAACCCAACCGGTCGAGGCAGATGGCCGCCCACCTTGAGTCCGGTTCTGCTCGAGGTTTCTGCCTCTTAAAATGAAGTTTTTCCTTGCCACAGTCGCCTAGCGCTTGCTCATGGTGGGATCTGTTGGGTTTCTCTCTGTAAATTTTATAAGATAAAGAGTACGGTCTAGACCTGCTCTATATGTACAGTGCCTCAAGATAACTTCTGTTTTGAATTGGCGCTATATAAATAAAATTTGACTTGACTTAAATCTACACACCAAAATATTAGAATTAATGTGTCGGATCAGCAATGTTCAGTCCTGCATCTAAAAATGCAACAACATCATTGCAACATATTGTATCTAAAAGCACTGGAATCAGACTAAGAATACCAATCACGTGTAAGTTTTAAAATAGTAAAGCCAAGCTCCCAACAATCTAAATCCTCCAAACTTCCAGAAAAATACCAAGGACACAAACTCCCACACAGGGACTTGATATACTTTCAAGTCCCTGTGCGAGAGGGAGGGCGCTCCCACCCACAATTGTGACCCAGAGGTACTGCAAATGAACGGGTGAAAAAATAAAACATGATTGGTTCATTTTGTTGGCAAACAAAAGACTACACCATGAGAATAATTTGAAAGATGCTATAATTGCATAAAAAGTACATAAAACTGCATAAATATTTACATACTGTTGAGTAGTTTCTGTTACACCAAATTTTATCAGCTGTTCATATGTTTTGTGTGTATGTATGTACCTTACTTTGCAAAGTAAATAGTAGCTAAAACTGCCACATAAATTGAATGACATAGTTAAATATTTCCTTCTGTAGTGTGGTGGTGTAGAAGTATAAAGCAGTATAAAATGGAAATACACAAGTAGAGGTACTTCAAAACTCTTCAGTTATGAAGTACTTAGTAAATATATTTATTTATATATATGTACTTTGCTCTGCTGCTGATGTCCCTGACATTACTGGACTGTGCTGAACCACTCTGGAGCAGCTTTCCAGTAGTACGGCTTAGAGCGACCCAAGAGTCATTTGACTTGGTGTCAGCTCCTGCTGTCGCTGACAATGCTTCATCTCGGACGTGTAAGGTTATGTCACAGCAGGGGTCTGTATGGGGAAAGAGGTTTGGGGCTTGTCTCCCCACAATCCCTGTGTGATCAGTTTTCCTGGCTGTGACTTTCCCTTCCAGAGGGCATTCATCCAGAGCGTTGACACGTGGGAGCCATCAGCAGCGAGCAGCCAAGAGGGAGACACTCTGACAGGAAGAGGGATTAGAGCAGACTGACCTCTGACCCCTCAAGTGCCACTTCATTGCCTCTTGGCAGAAAGAGTCTGAGCCGTCGCACACACACATGCAAACATGCGTTACATAGGCTACACATACCAAACCACACGGATACCCACACATTCTCAGCCTATCATATTAGGCACATCAGGCCGTATTCGACACTCTGATACCGAGCTGTCTTGGGAAGTGTTTATCAAAGAGTCTCAAACCTTTGTTGGCACAAGCCATCCATTTGAGGTTATCAGCAAACGCAGACTCTCGCCCAATCAGGTAAGGGAATATCCGCACCTGTGCAGAGGACACATAGATGTCGACAGTTTCAAAGACAGAGGGATTAACAAAACACGCAAAGTGATGTGTCTCCTCGGTACTTTATCTTCCTGTCCTGATTCTATCTGTTGGGAGCAAGAAGTGTCTGCATGTTTTTACATCCTTATGAGGAAACAGAGAGTTTAGCTGCTTCCTTTTCATTCTTTACCTTTGTGCCAGTTTTCTACAGTAAGTTGTGGATTTTTTTTTTCTTTTCACTTTTCACTTCATGCAGTTAAATTCAATTAATTTTCTTTTGTTGGGGGTTGGGCACAAGGGCATGTTCCACTGTCCTTTTAAAGAACGCTGTGTGACACTTTGTCAAACCTCTACGGCTCATTGGCTCCAGATGCTTTGCTAAGCATAACGCATATAGAAAACACTGAATGGCTGCCATATAGTGGCCCTGAGGCTGTATGAGGGGAGGGGGTGGGGGGAGATGGGATACCCTGCCAAATACTGCCCTGTATCCTGCCAAACACTGCCAACACACATATGCTTGATAGGACAAAGAACAAAAGCCCCCTGAGCTGTTGTTTTTATTGCTCTGTGAATAGCACAGCAGTCCATTTCATTTCAATTGCTTTTAGGTCTTACAAAAGGAGCCTAACAAAAGATTTTAAATCTAGTGTTGCGTCCAGGAAGAAGTGTGGCGGGAGCACAGCAGAGGAGGGACGAAGACCAGGGCCTTTTGAGACTGAGCTGCTTGTACATGCTCTGCCCTTGAAAGCGGTTAATTTCCCATGTTTTATTCCTCATGGGGGGAAGCAGTGCTCTGTAATGTGTCAACACACTGCAAAACATCATATTGACGTGGATTTTACGAGCGGTGATGAAGTAAGAAACCAATTCCTCAAAACGTCAAGACGGAGCTCCAGCCTTCACGTAGTATTAAAATGTACATCTACCCCTGAAGCAAGAAAAGTGCAGTGCAAGCAGAAAATTCAGAAAAAGGACATGTGTAACATTGAAAATTAGGCAGTGAGGGGAACAGAAAGAGAGAGAGAAGGAAAGAGAGTTAAAAGAGAGAGAGAAACTCACCTTTCTTTCTGGCCAATTGTACCTCTCAAAAACATCATCGTACATTTCGGTCGCCCCGTCAGTCACGAGCATTATGGCCTGGCTGCACACGCTGCCACGACCAGTCTGGTTAAACTGCAAAGGAAAGACAGCACATGTAGACACAAGTAAAAAAACAACAAATCATATCTGTGTTTTTATTTAAACATTAAACATTACAGAACAAACGATGTCTGTTTCCACTGTGTTTGATGATGATGTCTGTACAGCCATCCGTTAATAAAATACAGATAGTGTCTTAGTAAATAAAGGTGAGGGATGTGTTACACTTGATTCGGATGCCAGAAGATGCATCGCAGTAATTAAGTGGTTTATTGACCTGTAACAGAGACATGTGGAGACAAAGAGGAGTGTGTAGTGACACGATCGCAGACGGAAACCTGCTGAGCGCTGCTGCTCTCAAACCATACAGGCCAAGTATCAGGAGGCCTCCACATGGCTCTCTCTCTCAGACACACATTAACACTTGTACTGTATGTTTATGTAATAATGATAATAATTCTTAACTTTCAAAATGATACAAACCAGCACAGTACATAAGAAAATGTTCTAAAGCTTCAGCGGCTCAGAAGCTTTGAGATCAACAACTCAATTTAAAACATGCATCTTTGATCTCAAACTAAAGCCAGTTTCTGCCTGATGATGCAGCCGTCTGAAGGCAGCTTCGTTGTGAAATTACAGGACGCCAAACAGAGAGAACTGTGTGGAGCAGTGAGTGAGGCTGTACTTCAATACAGAAAACAACAGGGAAAGGATGAAACCCTTAATCCAGATAATCCAGATTAGTTAAAGACAAATATTGTGCAGCTAGTGCTTATTAATTTTTATTATTCACACCTTGCTGCTGTGTCTTCATCCTTTGGCTAAACATTTGTTTTAATGTGTATCATACCATTTGTTTCAGTATTGTCTAATAAATAAGAATTTGTAAATGCAAATGTTACCGGGGAAGGACTTAATCAATAACAGGGATCATTAAGGACTTGATTTTGATAACATCTAATCAATCCCAAGCCATCGTTGCTTGAGAGCTGATGTTCTTGTTATAAAATCCTCAGACAAGAGGATGGATTACAAGTTCAGTGATATATATAGTAAAATATTAGACTATACGCTTGCTGATTCTTTCATTTCATCCTCCTGTGAGAAGGTTTTCATCACAGCACTGCTCTCTTTCACTTGACCAGGACACTGCTGCAGTGCTCTGCAAGTGAAGTTAGTTTCTTTTTTATCTGGTCTGTGATCGGCTGTATTCTGACTTCAGTCACTGGGCAGAGGTGTAACAATGAATTTCAGCGGTAGGCTACTGGCTCCCCGATTACCATATTCATCGCAGGGCTTTAATTAATCTGACAAATGCAGAGGTAAAAGCTGCGCTCCCTCAGCTTCAGTGGCGCAGCCAAAGCTCGCCTGAAAACAGGGAGATAAAAGGAGTGCGGCGTGGCTCCTGGCCTTATCTGCTTTGTGTTCCAATCAGCCACGTTATTAATCATTGACATTAATTAGAGCCATTAATCACGCTTCAGAATAGATGTGTCCGTGTTTGGAGGGCAGAATGGGGATAGCACTGGAGCGTTTCGACAGGCGACACACCTCCCAAACGCTCAAATATATCTGACTGGAGTGTGCCACTTTTTTCTGATTAGCTGAGAACATGCAGAACATGCTTTAACACCGTCTGTCAGTGAAAACAAATGTGGCTTGTGAAATGAAAGTTTTCCTAATGTTCTGGTCAAGTGGAGCCCTTGAATTAAATGAGAACAAAGTTTATTTGTGATATCTGAGCACGTGCACAGATTCATCACTTTATGGCAAATGAATCAATAAATAAATGAATCATTTTGTGAAAACTCATGAATACTCAACAGCATTGTCACATAATCAGTAAACAGTAAATATGAATTTAGATAATCTGCTTTGTGATAAATTATTTCAGAGGAATATGGACTGGGAAGATTTATGCTTCAACAACATCCCCATTAAACTGACAGTCACAGTTTACTGTAGTGGAACTTACATCATTCAGGATTGTGAATGCTTCGGTCAGAGCTTCGCCCAGCAGCCCGATCCCTTTGGCAAACAGCTTGTCCAGATGTTCACGGAAATGCTGACAGACAACGACGAAAGTGGAAAAGAAAAAAGGTTTTTTAAACATTAATCACACAAGTTCAACCCGATAGGCTCCACATACATTCATTAAATGTCAGTTTGAATAGAGACTCACGTCTTTATTGGCTCTGTCAGCCCGGACCAGCGTGCCATTCAAACAAGGCTCCACGTAGTGAATCTCCTGATTATACTGGAGAAAAACAAATGGCATTTAGATAAAAGAGAATTAAATAAGCACTGTTTGTTTTTCATGGAAGACTGGGCTCCACTCATCAGAAATACATTAAATGAACAGAAATAGACTAAAATTACAGAGAAATGTGACTGAGATAAACAAACGTATAATTGATCAAAGACACAAACATTCTCAGACACAAACAGAGAAAAGGTCACAGTCTTACTGCGATGATGTTAAAGAAGTCGTCATCTCCGAGTGTGTCTAATATGGAGGAGACAGTCTGTCTGGCGATGGTCAGCCTCAGTCCTTTCATGCTTCCGCTAACGTCGACTAAGATAACTACGTCCTTTGGAGACGTTGCTGCCTGGATGTACCTGTGATATGAGGTTAAATCACACACTGTGAAACACAGGCTGTTACAATAATACAGAAATAACTGGAAAATAAATACTTTCCTTCCTACAAACTATATGATGTGCAATATTTTCTCAGGTACGTGGAGGCTTACCACTTCCGATTTCTGCAGTCAAAGCCAATGACACCATGTTCATCTGGATGCCACTTCACTCCTGGGGAGAAGATGAAGAAGTCAGTTGAGAGGCAGAAAATAACTTTCACAGTGGACAAACACAGGTACACCACCACAGATATCAGATGTGTAAAACATACAAATCAAGGTGTTTATTTCTTGAACTCTCAGTGTAGTAGACTACAGGCATTTTAAACTACAGAGGCAAACATCAACACATTTCATTTTGGACCTTTCAGAAGAGAGGGAGAGTCCAAATTGTATTGTTGTATAATGTTTAAAGGATTAGTTTGGTGATATTCTATATTTTCATTGCCAAAATTTCTCTGTTTTTTCATTATCTGTGCCTGACAGTTTATTCCTCTGAGGTATGGACCTCCAAAAACTATTAAAAAGACATCAGAGAGCCACACTTTTGCACTGGGCAACATGTTCCTTCATTATGATGAACACACGCTGTGTAGTTTATCTTGAGTCAGTCCCACATTCACCATCCTGCTGCAGTAAATACACACTACTGCAACAAATGTGGATTAACACTTGGCTAAAAATAGTCCTCAACAAATAACACTACCCTGTTTACTCCTGTTTATGTAATGCTTGTTAAAAACTACTACTACTACTTTAAGGAAATTGTTTATCCTTCTTTTAAAAGTGCGAGTATATATATTCATGGTCCATTTGAAAGATGTTAATTTCTGACAGGATCCATTGAGCAGAGTCTGGAGGTGTTGAGAGACAGACTTGTGTATTGTTGGATTTGTTTTTTTCATGTGATTTGTTGACATAAAAGAAAAATATCCAATAACATAACTGCCATGAAAACGATTCCTGAAACTGATAATATATAAACTGTCTACCAATCTACATAACATATTCTCTCTTTCATAAAATATGATCAAAACAAAGCAAATAAGAGTTCAGCAGTGTGTGATTTTAACATTTAAACGCTGAATACATATATCAAAAGAGTGTCGTCAAATACTGGCGTATTTCTTCTTCTGCATTAAACATACAGAATCCATAGCTGTATGACAATATCATCAGATGGATCTCATCTCTGTGGCTTCACTCCAGCACTGCAGAGAGCCGAGCGGCTGCTCCACGTCGCTGTAACGGTCTGATAACTTTGGTTGGATGCAGCAGCCACGCACAGTTTCTCGGTACGGCTGTAGGTCCACAACCGGCAAATGCTGATTAATTACAGTCTGTATATATGCATCCTCTCTGATGGTCTGTAAAATTACAACATTAGCCAAATTACCCTTTTAGTAATTCGAAATCATTTGTTCTGATCCCCGCGCTGACGGCTGATGGCTCCCATGGGACAACCCTTTCTTTTCCCACACACACACAGAACTATGAAGACAGACTGACAACACTCACCAGGGTACTGCCTGAAGAAACCCTTGGCGCTCCCAAAGTACTGCCAGATGAGTGTGGGGTCTCTCTCAAAATTATCAACAAATACTTTATTCAAGGCCTCGGACCAGTAAACTCCGTTCACTATGTCAGGATCTGAGGAGGTGGGAAAAGAAACAGGGAGGGGAAAAAGAGAGAGACAAGCAAATTAAATGGTGATAATGGTGACCATCCTGGTTACCACTACTGAGAGAACAGTTGACCTTTGTCCCTTATTGACCCCCCCCTTTTAAGGAGATACAATGGCTGTGACTAAATCATCCCCTCCCCTCCTCCTGGGACGAGCCTCCCTTTGTGCGGTGAACAGAGACTTATGGGGAGTCCATTACAGCTAAACAAAAGCAGCCCGGGTGATACACAGCGGAGAGGTGACAACACTGAACAGCTACCGTATGAGCAACATCTTTCCCACCCCCCCAACACCCCTCCTCTACACTCTGTCCGATGTCTTTGAAGTGTCTGCAGTTGCTTTCTCTTCATGCCCAGGCTGCTATCGATTCCCCCTCCAACTCCACTTCACTTCTTCCCAGCCTGTGACACTAATTCAACAATCATCTCTCACTTTCACCTCTTACTTTCCTCCCTCCTTCTCTCCTCCCCGTTCATCAGCCCGCAGTAGGTTAAAAATAAAACTCACATAATCCTGTCCTCTGGCTGTTCTCTTACCTTTATTGTACATGTTGATGGGCACCTGCACCTCACTGAGGCTCAGGTTGACTGACAGGTTATTGAAATGATCGTTGGGCTCCAGGATGAACTCTCCTCCCAGCTCCACGTTATTTCCCTCCTCGTCCACTTCATTGATCAGCACAGCGTTGAAGTACTCATACTGAAGAGTGAAAGAGGAATTAGTTAAAGTCACTGCAGGCACACCAAACGTTAACTGAAACCAGTCGTAACATGCATTATCTTTCACTTAACAAGTCTGCCTTACAAATACTCACATGTCCATGTACACTGGATGTTTCTGGTTGCTGTATTCATTCCTCCTTTCAATACTATCTATTATGAGATCCCCTCCTAACATGTTCTCAGCCTACAAAATCTGCAGTCATCACTATCACTTATAAAATGCATTGTAAAATTCAGTCAAAGCTGAGTCTGAGGAGTCTGAATCAGTCAAATCAAGTGGGTATCTTCCAAAGTTACAGCCTATTTAGTATCAAACTCTCTTTTTTGTTGCCCCTGACAGTGTTTTCTTTCTGAGCTGTGACTGTGGATTCCTCCCCTACCTCTAGATTCGTATTAGGAAGGAATATCTTCACAGTCAGTATAGACAGGAGGAACCATTACAGCAACCAAAACATGAAGGCCTGTGACAGTCATTTTAAGACAGACTGGATCCTTTAAGCTGTTGAACAAATTTTCCTCAGGCAAGTTATGCCTTTGCTCAACGGTGTTACACCTCCATCAAAACAGTAATGGGTGCATGGTCTATATATGCCCTCTGAGGATTATAAACCAACACGTGGGAATAATTATATCAGAACAGAAATGTAAAAAGGAAAGATGAGTAGAACAAAATAAAGCAAATGGCGTGATACAATCTGAACATTTCCAGAAATTTCCTATCAGGTGAAAATGGTTGAATTGGCCTCTCACAATGTATAATTTCATTTCAGTGATATAACATACTTTTTTTCATCATATTCATTTGAAAACAATTTGTTTCAGTGTCTCGCTCAGGACATTTCAACACGTGAACATGAGGAGCAGGTGATCGGGATGATGGCTGACTGCAGCAACTCGTAATAAATAGGTGGTGAGTATATGACTGTTTAGTCAGTGCAGTTTTGAATTTCTCCATTTATCAAGTGTATATGAACGGAAACAGTTGTCACTGATGTCTAAAGGCATACTCTGGATAATGAAGAGAACCTCATAGTGCCATTGGAAGTCTGGCCTCCTTAAGTGAAACAACAGTTTGTCTGTCATCCTTCACTGCCTGCTGCTGCTGCAAAGAAAAGACTACCTCATCCTGTCTGAGCGGCCTCTCTGTGGCCTCTGGTCCTTGTGTCTGCACTGTGAGTAGGAGAAAGGGAGGGAGGGAGGAAGATGGGTGATGGACTCTACAGCATCACACTCGGGAAGAGGGAGGCACCGCAGGCATCACCATCAAGCAACTCGACAACTCATACCGCCTGAGCAGCTCTCTGACGAGCTGCGTGAGAAGCGAGAGGGGCGGGGCGGAAGGGGAGAGAGCTGCGGAGGGAGCGGCGGGGAGAGAGAAAACGTGCACCCTCAGCAGAACTGATAGTGCTGTAGAAGCGCGTTAACCACCAGGGTTATTACTGTAGAGGCCATGGACACTGCAGCTCCGAGGCATACCAACTCTACACACCACTGCAGTTGGCGGAGGCGTGCAGAATCTGCCCTCCATTACACAGACTGCTGGGCCTTGCTGTATAACCAGGCTCCAATATCTAGAGATGGTGGGTCACACTAAGCTTTACTGTAGGTTTAACAGGCGCTGCACTTGTCATAACTAACAGCTTCATGGAAAATAATATGTTTAGTAGCCCTCCTCCCTGATGTTACAGGTCAAGTGATGATTCAAGGGCTGTTTTCTGCCTTTAAGTAAATGCTCAAAAGATTCAACAAACAACAGGCAAACACATCTACAGTGTTACTTAAATTGCCCTGTAGCATCATTTGTACTCAAATTTATTTTATGTGCAGAAACTATGACAGCAACAGAGGATTCATTTAAAAACTGTAAATCCTTCTCCCCTATTTGTTTTATTTTCTCATGTAAAATATGAAATAGAAGTAAATAAGGATTCCTAAATTACACAATAATTGTATTGTCGTGAAGCAAACATTTTCAAGGTAATCCTGAAAACACAGATTTAAACCCTTAACCTAGATTAAAGATAACTACACAAACAACATTTCATCACAGTGCTTTTATTCTACTAGTGTGCCTTCTTGTTTATTTAAAAAGTAAATAATATTCCTTATTTCTTATTTCTTCGCGAAACTGTAAATGTTAAATCTGATGAGGCTTTTTGGGCCTAAGTAAAGTTTAAGGATTATCAGTATAGACAGGAGGAACCATTACAGCAACCAAAACATGAAGGCCTGTGACAGTCATTTTAAGACAGACTGGATCCTTTAAGCTGTTAGACAAATTTTCCTCAGGCAAGTTATGCCTTTTACTCAGCGGTGTTACACCTCCATCAAAACAGTAATGGGTGCATGGTCTATATATGCCCTCTGAGGATTATAAACCAACACATTAGGAATAATTATATCAGAACAGAAATGTAAAAAAAAGGAAAGAATGGAGTAGAACAAAATAAAGCAAATGGCGTGATACAATCTGAACATTTCCAGAAATTTCCTATCAGGTGAAAATGGTTGAATTGGCCTCTCACAATGTATAATTTCATTTCAGTGATATAACATACTTTTTTTTTCATCATATTCATTTGAAAACAATTTGTGTTTCAGTGTCTCGCTCAAGGACATTTCAACACGTGAACATGAGGAGCAGGTGATCGGATGATGGCTGACGGCTACAGCAACTCGTAATAAATAGGTGGTGAGTATATGACTGTTTAGTCAGTGCAGTTTTGGGAATTTCTCCATTTATCAGAATGTATATAGGAGCAAACAGTTGTCACTGATGTCTAAGACGCCTCTGGATGTGGAAAGAGAACCTCATGAGTGCCATTGGAAAGTCTGGCCTCCTTAAAGTGAAACCCAACAGTTTGTCTGTCCTGTCCTTCACTGCCTGCTGCTGCTGCAAAAGAAAGACTACCTCATCCTGTCTGAGCGGCCTCTCTGTGGCCTCTGGTCCTTATTGTCTGCACTGTGAGTAGGAGAAAGGGAGGGAGGGAGGGAGAGATGGGTGATGGACTCTACAGCATCACACTCGGGGGAGGCCGCACGGGCATCACCATCAAGCAGCTCCTGACAGCTCATACCACGCCTGAGCAGCTCTCTGACGAGCTGCGGCGAGGGCGGAGGGGGGCGGGCGGGAGAGGGGGGAGAGAGAGCTGCGGAGGGGGAGCAGCGGGGGAGAGAAACGTGCACCCTCAGCAGAACTGATAGTGCTGTAGAGAGGCACGTTAACCACCAGGGTTATTACTGTAGAGGAGGCCATGGGACACTGCAGCTCTCCGAGACGCCCCACTGACTCTTACACCACTGCAGTTAGCCGGAGGCCGTACTGCAGAGATCTGCCCTCCATTACAGACTGCTGGGCCTTACTGTATAACCAGGCTCCAATATCTAGAGATGGTGGGTCACACTAAGCTTTACACTGTAGGTTTAACAGGCGCTGCACTTGTCATAACTAACAGCTTCATGGAAAATAATATGTTTTGAAGCCAGCCCTCCTCCCCTGATGTTACAGGTCAAGTGATTCAAGGGGAGCTGTTTTTTTACGCTGCAAGTAAATGCTCAAAAAAAGGATTCAACAAACAACACGAGCAAAACACATCTACAGTGTTACTTAAATTGCTTTTACCCTGTAGCATCATTTTGTGCACTCAAATTTATTTTATGTACAGAAACTATGACAGCAACAGAGGATTCATTTTAAAAACTGTAAACATCCTTCTCCCCTATTTGTTTTTATTTTCTCATGTACAAAATATGAAATAGAAAGTAAATAAGGATTCCTAAATTACACAATAATTGTATTGTCGTGAAGCTGCAAACATTTTTCAGGAACAATCACAAAAACACAGATTTAAGCCCTTAACCTAGATTAAAGATAACTACACAAACAACATTTCATCACAGTGCTTTTATTCTACTGGTGTGCCTTCTTGTTTATTTAAAAAGCTAAATAATATTCCTTATTTCTTATTTCTTCATGAGAAACTGTAAATGTTAAATCCTGATAGAGGCTTTTTCTAGGCCTAAGTAAAAGTTTAAAGTTAAACAAACACTAAACCAAAGAATCATTACAACAGATACATTTCTGAGGAGCCAGGTTTCTGTTGCTCCATCAGACCTGATCTGTACACCCTTGAACCGCGGACTGTGCTCAGGTCAATGCAAAACACCCGACTGTCCTGACACGCAGCAGCTGAGATAAGCTGCAGACAGCTTATCTCTCTGTGGTCAGTGAAATGGTGCATGAAAAATGTGTGGTGTCAGAGGAGGCGAGGTTGGCTAAATGATGCCACGAGGAGTAATATCATGACATCACATCATTACCGCAGGTGGATATTGAATTTTCCTTATTATTTTTTATGGCCTTTAAAATGAAATGACTGTTCTGCATACCAATAACTGTCAGTTGCTTGAATAGAAATGTTAAAACAGCTTTCAGCTATCAACAGAGTGCAACAATTTTACTGTAAGAATTAAATTTCTTTTCATATATTTTATAAGAAAACATTAATGGTTGTAAAACAGATATTTGTCTAAGGCAAAACATTTAAGGAGACAATGCAACTATGGCAAGATCACATAAATATCATTAAACTATTTCTACAAACCAAGTTTATGACAAAGATATTACAAAGAATTGGATCAGTGCTGGTGCATTTAATATTTGTGGAGTCCACATACACGTTGTTTGGTTTGAGAATTGTCCATAAAGTGATGTTTTACTTTGTTTTCTTCATATCAACTTAAATATAATTAAATATCAAAAGAAAATAAGTACAATAAATGCATAAACTGACATGTTTTTGTAGGTCTGTTTTAGAAAGATAATGGCATTAAATCCAAGTTAGGTATTTTCAAGGATCATTGTCAAAAATATGTGATTCCTTTAAAAAATAGCAGTTGTTTTTTTCTGTTTAAGGAGTTTAAAAATAACCTCTTGTCTTGTTATAGATGTGTGAACAGCAGAGAAACGGGCAGAGAACAAGGTGACTGAAATGTATTCACATGATGTAAATGCTTCTATTAACTGTAAAGTGCTGCCGTTATTTCAGTGTTTTGTTGCTCCAGTGGGTTTCCAATCTAAAGCCATGAAAGTGAAACAATGCACCGCGCAAAAGAGTTTCATTTATCTTTGTCCACTGGAGAGAGAGAGAGAGAAAAGAGAGAGAGAGCAGTAACAAACGACAGAAATACTGCATTCCCTCTGCAGAGACTGAGGAAGCTCGGGTGCACGCCTGGAAATCCGCAATGAGAGCCGCTAAATAATGTCCTGAACAGAGTCGGAGGACATGAGCATATCCTGTGAAATATAATTAAAATTAGAAGCGATGCGGGCTGTGTCCCATTATTCTCTCTGCTTTAGCTTGACTGCAAAGACCTGGGTCCAATAATTACCGCATCTCCTGAGAAATACCAGCACCTTACTCAAAATATTTTATCGTGCATTACAATGTGCAGCACAGACTTTAAAGCTGCAAACAGAAGGCGACAGATCTTAATCGCCACTGTACTGTAGGCCTCATGTTCCTCAGTTACTGTACGTGCGTAAAAACGCAGACCTGCTTTTTGAGCTACGACTCCAACGCTTAGAATCATCCACACTGAGTTATGACTGTGTGCTGCAGCCTTCAGTGTGTGCGGCATTGCTTATCAAAGAAGCATTATGTATCAAACCGCTGACAGGACATCGGTGTGAAGGACGATGCCAACGCAATTAAAGACTTTTAGGGCCTATTACCCTTCTCTCACCTTGCAGCCGCTCCTCCCCAGCCCGGCTAAAAATGATTCACCCTGGTCTAACGCAATGACACATCACATTTTTAATAATTATGTCCCTCTTTTCTTTTCTTTTCTTTTTTCTTTTTCTTTTTCTTTTGTGCAGGACAAACCTCACCTGCAGGTCGGGATTATCCTCGTGCTGATGGTGCGCTTCTTCTGCCGCCTCCACCAGCCGCTGAGAGGAGGGAAAAGGTCGGTTAATAAGAGCAGAGCTATTACACGCACATGTATTAAAAGTATATAAACGATCCTAATCTTATTTAATGCGCATAAACTGCAGTTTCTGCTTCAGGTAATATAGCGTACTGCAGCAGCTGTAACCACGTTTCTTTAAGACTTCCACAAACTTCCCCCAAAGCCTCAGGGAATCTATTCCCACAAGTTTGTTTTTCCACTCTGCTGCTCTTTGTATTTCCCAAACTTGCTGTTTGCACATTGCTCTGGCCGCTTTATTATTTCCACATCTCAACAAATGTCATTCCACTGAGGAGGAACATGATCGAGGACCATAGCCAGGCTTTAGATTAATCTTTGGATGGAATCGACAGCATGTCCAGGTTTAGTTTAAATAAACTCAGTAAAAGGAAGTGTTGGTAAGGTTTCGCCTCCTTGGCAATCCTTGTCATGTTTTTAAGGTTAAAAAAATATGCATAAAATGTAGGGCACTACTGTGGAGTGCAGCTGTGAAATGATTGATGGAGCCGGGTTGGAGGATTTCATGCCGTGCACCAAAGCAGCGGTGGCTTCTGTAATAACTCGATTCCGGAAAATGTGCTTGGCTCTGTGTTTCCGGGGGAAAATGCCACCTAAACGTTACAGCCACTCCAGCCTTCGGAGCCAAGCAGGTAATTAACATCTGTCACATGTGTCAAAATAAACTGCTTTATAAACACAACTGAGGCTTTCCCGCCGACCGCTGAGCTGCTGTGGCTACATTCAATTGACCTCATGGTGAGTTCTCGTGCCGTCAGCAGTTGGCGAATAAAAAAAATTAATATGAGGAAATAAATTCAGTGTTTTCTGATTGAGGTGGAGAACACTCTTGGCAAAGGCGCAATTTACCACTTTTTTATGAAATACACCTGCAGCAGCAGACACTCCACCTTCACCACTTTATTGAGGTCACTGGCTCGTTTTAAAGTCGCTTTTCAATTTGGTGCACAGTGATGACGTCACCGGTTTAGGATTTATTAAACCTGCGCAGGTGTAGGTTCAAACGTGAGCCTGGATTTATTCCTGTTTTTTTTTTTTTAAACAGTCAAACGTGTGCCCTGCATTGCTTACTCATAATTCCCCCAAAACCCGCTTCGTTATGAATCACACCAGGTTTATTAAATTACGCGCCTTCCTTTAAGTGTAATTTACAGGCTGAATTGGTATGAATTGCCGCCCACATGGGATCAGGCACGGGGGAGATAAACGTTATCATTTCCCAGCAGTCCCTGCGAGGTGCAGCATTAAAATGGTTACAAGCTCCTCTGCGCTGAGGTCGCAGTCAGGCTGCTGCTGTGGGTCTGACTGCAGCTCGGACCCGGACTGTAATAAACTACATGTGAGACCATGTTCCAGACGAACCTTTTACACTGGCAGGGAGGAGAAATTTGATCTTTGGACACTGAACAACAGTCTGCTTTTCCAAGTGATTAACCTGCTCAATTTAGGGACTGTGCGAAAATCTGATCCACTGAGGTGGAGAGGGTCTGAATTTTATCTTTTTTTTTTCTTTTTTTTAAAAATCTCCCCCTTTTTTTATTTGACCCTTTAAGAAACATTCCAAAATTTCCACAGTGCCACATTAACAGTAGAATTAACAAAAGAGTCAACAAGAGTCACAATCACATGACACCTGAATCATGACATGATGGCAGGTGCATGATAAAATATCAAAACACAAGTTGAGTGCTTTTGGCTCGACTTCATTTTGATGTGTGTGAAACTTAAAGACCCTCCCTTAAGCAAAAAGAAAGCAGTATACAGCCCTCCCCGTTCTGTGAAGCTTTCCTGTCACCACTCTCATAATTTACACACAGTCCCTCATCCCCTAAAATAGAATCAAATTTATGAAAAAAACAAGTAAATGCAGAATAAAAATATGTTTTCAAACAAATCGTACTTACCCTGGTGGCCTCCGCTTTTCTCCGGAACATTTCCTCCATCCTCACAGCCAGATTTTTGACCAGTTTCACACCATCAATTTCTTCCACTCTGACTGACTTTTCAAATTCTTTATATTTCTGAAAATAACCAGAGACAAGAGCGTAGCATTGACAGAGAGGACAACTGTAAATCTTATGACACTGGTTATAGAAAAAACACACTGGAAGCTTGAAGCCACATGATCGATCAACCCGTTAGTAATTAAGTCACTGCAGGGTGTTTTAAAATTTCACCTAACACTAGCGAGACAAGCAAAAAGAAAACATTCAAGTAATTGTTTTTTTTTCTTCGTGTGTGTTCTGCAACATTTTAGAGGACTATTGTTTTACGGCATCCCACTCCAGAGAGATTGGGAATTGTTAAACAAGGCTTATAAGCCTTCACATGTTGGCTGACAAGCTGCATCCAGCCAGTCTCAGATGAACGGCTGATAAAACCCTCTGCAGCACAGGATGATTGATAGTCTTTATCTGGTCTCAGTCATTGGCTGCACATGCTGCCTCTTTCTCTCTGATTGGCTGGAGATGGCCATGTTGGGTGGCCGGGGGGCGGGGCTGGCTCTGAAGGCTATGCATGGTAAGAGGGTAATTGAAATGGAGTCAAAGCACAGGAGAAAGATAATAACGTGTCAAGCTCGGCCGATTCTGGGTAATGAACTACACCTCACATAATGCTGATTCTGCTGGATGCACAGGACCTCCAGTGATACAGAACAAAGCCCGCCACAGCTCGGAGGAATATAACATTACATAATCCCACACCTGCCTGAGACACAGACACACACACATATGCCAAATAAAAACAAAAGCCTGATCCTCTCATGCTGTCCAGTCAGCCATATCACACACACACTTCCAATAACCTTATCTGAAAATAAACATAATCCACGATAGGCTCGTAGCACGCTCTCAAACACATTGTGTGGATAGGACGCACACAAAAACACACACACATCAGTACATGAGGCGACAAATTACCTACTGAAAGGAAGAGTGTGGACTCGCAGTGGAGCAGAACAGTTCATTTCACGCCTGTCCTCCTCGCCTCAGCACCCCGAGTCCCCAGTACCCCCTCCTCCTCCTCCCCCTCCTCCTCCTGACTCACACTCCTCCAGTCATCAAGTGGAGGTTAAGCCCCATCCATCAAAAGCACTGATCATGATTATTGATTAGAGTAATGACCAGTGCAGGAGTGAGGTCTGCCTGCCGGGAGCCTGAAGAGTCTCAGTGTTTCCCCTGCTTTTGTGTTTTCCAGAAATCTTAGTGAAACCCGGGTAATTCACCATAAAAGCGTCTAATGATCAGCCTTAATGACCAGCCCCTAACGACCCGTCAGTTCCCTCACAGCTCAGTGCTTTGTGCTGACTGGCTCAGCACAGCTCTCTCCAGACATGCCTCCATGAACAGGAACACGAGCAAAGTGCTTACATACACACAAAAAAGGAACAAGTCTGCAGGGCACATTGCAAAAAAAAAAAAAAAGTTTTTTGTACAACGATGAAATGCATATGTGGTAACAAATGGAAGGAAATGATGCACAGTGCTTCAGCTCCCACCACATCGTTTGAACTTAAATCTTATACATTAGTGTAAGGAACTGTCACCTCGTTGCAAGGAGGTCCTAGGTTTGGACCCTGGAGCCGCTTTCTAAATGCAGTCTGAATGCTCTCCCCATGTTTGCGTCCTCTGGGTGCGCCGCTTTCCTCCCATGCTCCAAGACAAGCAGCGGAGCTTTTGGGATTAATCCTGCTACTGCCCTTGACCGAGGCACTGGCCTCAGAACTGGAGTTGGTCCCCGGACGCGGTGCTGTGATAGCCCACAGCTCCTAAAATAGTGAGGATGGGTCAAATGCAGAGGGTTAATAAGTATAACAGGGATTAATGTAGTAACTTAACCTACAGGGAGGAAGGACAGGAGGGTCGCAGGTGAAACTGATCTACACAGGATTCATCAAACCAGAAAAATAGAAACTGTCCACTGTAACGCAGTGAAATAGTAATAAATACAACTCAATTGGCAAGTATTGATCCAATTCTGTGGTCATTTTTGAGACTGTAGTTTGTTCTTTTCTTGTATTGAGATGTATTATTAAAGGGTGTCTCTAAATTTTGCTGTTAAGAGACATTGACACAAGACTGTAAACACCAGTTCTGTTTGACACCACACCACAAAGTACAGGTTAACAACATAGAACTGAGTCAGCAACTTAAGTAATGTATATAAAAGTTGTTTGGCTGTAACCTAAAGTGATGGTTTCCTACTTTGTGTGTGTTGCATGTGCATACATCTTCAACAGCAGAGACTTTCTCATGTGTTTGTTGTATGGCCAAGACTTTTCAGACACCAGACCTTTACTTTCTAATTCTCGTGCAGATCCCACAAAGGTTCAAAATATACTAAATACGTCACACTGCATTTTGGGGAAATGCTATATAAAATAATGCACAAGATTTCCAGAATATCTGTGTTTGTTCTAATGATGCAGCCATGAAAACACAGTATGTTGGGTTTGAATAGTTCACTTGGTCTAAGTATCATAAGGTCTGTTGAAACATTTTTAAATTTTGGTCTTAACATTACATGATAACGTTATATTTTTATGGCTTGTGCAGTTCGTATTTTTATCGCCTTGTCCGCCTCCTCCGTCTTTTCTCTTTCTATTTTCTCTCTTTCTGTAAAGCGTACTTTCTATAATGTAACCTAATGGCATCATTAGGCTTTAATGCCTTTTAAAATGCCAAAGGGTATGACTGTAATGTGTATACAACTGGTAACCTTTATGTATCTATGTAAAAATCTAACATGCACAAAAGAGACTTAAACCACATCAAACCCATGCTGTTTATCTCCTATATTTTCACTGTAATTTCTTGAGGCACATGAACATCACACACAGCATGTGCTGTACTGTATGCACTGTAACTCTGGGCACACACTCCTCACTGCAGTGCAGTTTTCAGCATTCACGCAGTGGAGCTTCATCTCCAGCTGTTTACTTCACAGTCTCTGGTCTGGTCCCATTTAAGTGACGCAGGCAGTTCACCATTCATCTACCTGAGTCAACTCTGGCCACCTTTTTAAACTGGATGCTTGTGAACACAGAGTCCACCTCTGCCATCAAGTGGTCAGAGAGTTAAATCTACTGCACTGGATCATCGCTCATTCTCTATAGTTTTTCACTTGTTCATCATATCACCACCTCTTCACCCACTGTTGAACCCAACTACACACTTATTCAATTTGTCTCCTTGTCGCATTCATATCCAGAGGTTGAAACTCTTGACTCCAGAGAGTTAACTGGAGAGATGAGATGAGAAGAGGAATCAGAGCCGTGGTTAATGGGCCGTGACAAGTACAAACACACACACACACACACACACACACACACACACACACACACACACACAGAACTCTGTCTCTGCCAAACACACCTGAGTCTCCTCTAAAATAACGCATCAGCATTCAGCTGAGACACCAAAACGTCTCTGCAGCCATTAGAGAGGGAACGCAGCATTACACCATACAATGTGTGTAACTACATGACCATCAGACAAAGAGAAAAACCATTTGTGTTCACACAAGACTGGGAAATGAGAAGAAATACCTTTTGCAGTAGTTGGGATCCAGAATATTTTGCAGAAATGGATTTAATTTCTCCACCAAATGCTGAGGCCCAGAGCTTAACACTAAAAAAAGGAGGGGAAATGCAGATTAAGAAATGTAAAAACAAATACACAGAAATGTAAAAGACTGACTGTAAAAAAAAGAAGAAGAAATATTTCTGTTATTGGCCAAACTTAAACATGGTATTTATTGAATACTTCATGTCTTCACCTAATCTGCTTTAAATGCATTTTATCTCTCATCTGTCTTTTTTTTTTCTGACTTCTTTTCCGACATGATCAATCAAAAGAAAGTTGTCATGGCTCAGTGGTCCCAACCTTCGCTCTCCTGACAGATGATTGCTTGTAATTTTGATGATCTATTACATAGTTATTGGAGCCTCTGCTACTAAACTGTAAATGACTCTAAGACAGCATAGTACTGTACCTGAAATAACTAAAATATAAAACAAAAGTGAATGTAACCATCCTACAGGAAACACAGATGATGTTTCCTGTCTTGAAACATTATCCATGTTTTCACCCCAGTGACTTTTATGGATTCAAAAAGTCAAGAAGGAATATATATTCAATCTGAAAAATAAAAGATTTGTAGTAATGTGTTGATGAAGTGTCCTCAGCTACAGAACCAACTTTGCTAACAGAGTTAAGTAGAGACACCGTTTCTGAAAGATTTCACAAAATAGAATAATTTAATCTCTGTTGATTTTATGTTTTCTGTTGGTTTGGAAAATCCTATGGATTTCTGATGGAACATTGTGGCTTTAAACTAAAGTAATGGTTTAAAAACCTTACAGGAAAAAGTCTTAGATTTTAAATGTGTGCAGCAGAGATTTTTGACACCTCATCTTAGGAAATCAGTTCCTACACAGAGTTTAAACAGATTTAATTCTGTCACCAGCGTTATACAGGACAAGATTCAGTACTGGAATTTGACTTCATGTCTTAGATTTTTATTTTGAATTTTTCATATTTTTTATAATCGTCGTAGGCAGAACAAGGAAACAAATTCCTGCTAAAAGTTTCTCCGGTAAAAGGCTGCAGTTCACCAAGTCTTTTGGCTTGTTGCAGCTGCAATCTGACTTAAAAAGAAAAATGGGATTCAGAACATTCACACATTCATAAATGTCTGATCAGCTCATTATTGTTTGTAGACAGCTGATGATTTGATTACACCTGTAAACAGCTGCAGAGTTGTGATCTCAACTGTGACAATTTATAGTTACAACAGGAGTATGTGGAGCTAATCAACAAATGGCTTGTTTAAAAGAATCTATTTAAATTATTAGACATTTAGAAAAATAATAGAGATTGTGAAAGTTGCCTCTTATAAATAAATTACCCCACAAGTCCAAGAGATATAAAGATTTTTATATAATGGAGTCTAACAATCCTGACACATTATTGTTATTTCTGACTTATTTATGACACATATAATTGTCATTGTTAATTGACTGTATATAAATGAACCATATAATAAGATGAGACAAAAAAGAAAATAGAGTTTTGTTGCAGCAGTGTTGTCCACCTGTTCTACTTTGAATTTCTCCACCTCCTGTGAATATTTTAATCCTCCTGCTTATTTGCTAAAATCACCTCTGTAATTACTTGTTTCCTCCCTCCAGTATCACTCTCTACCAATAAGTGGTGAATTAAACCGGTAATACGGCCTGTGTGAGGGAACACAAGCAGAGTGTCTGTGGTTAAATTAAACTGCCACAAGGAAATCCGCCAAGACAAAGAAGAAATAAGCGGCATTTTCAGAGATCTTTATGCCCAGTCTCGCTTTAACTTTAACCCGTTTAAACTTCCTAAAATGAATGTAAATCTAAGAAAATGCCGCACTTCTAATGGCTGCATTCCCTGCCAGTAAGATACCAACATGCCAGGTATTTCCGTGTTATTTCCATCTTAACGAAGTTGCAGAGCAGCTTCTCACTCACACTGACAGAGGGATCCCTTGCTGGGACCCCGCCACCTCCACCACGTTCTAGCCGACGAAGATCCAGAGCAGAAGGAAGCTGGTGCTGCACATGTGCGAGAAAAGGATCCTCCAGTTTCCCTGCATCTTCAACTCGGCCTGAAGATGCAGTATAAAAAATAATTTGAAAAATAGATATACACAGTTCAGTCCCGTTCCCGCACCGTGCTGGACTGCTGGAACCCCGGGTGCACCCTCTCCAGCCGCGTTTCTGCCAGCACGTACCCTACTGTATCTTATCGTGGGAGAGAGAGAGAGAGAGAGAGAGAGAGAGAGAGAGAGAGAGAGAGAGAGAGAGAGAGAGCATCACCCTCCAGCCTCCAGCTTCTGCTCTTCCCTTCTTCCTCTGAAAAGGGGAAAAACCCCTCTCAGTCTGCTCTCTGCCGCAAGAATCACAGACCTTTATCCCTGCAAAAACGTATCGTCTGTTTCAAACACGAAAAGCTTGAGCAGGTGAAATTGGCAGAATCTGATTTCTGGAGGGATCCACTCATCCAAAGAGCGCGCCATGGACAGGTGTATCGTCCATACAGCTGCAGAGAAAAATGAAATCCATCTGTAAAGCACTGAACTTTTGTTCCTCTCCGCAACACACTTCTCTCATGTCTCAAGTTGTTGGATTTAACACTGACGCTGCATAACACTGTACACGCCTGATGCACTGTACTGTCGCCAATCTGCATGCTGCACACACACACACACACACACACACACCAAGATTTACAAGCGTGTGTGTTTTTTTTTTTTTTTTTTTTTTTTTTTTTTTACAATAATTGAAATGTGATTATGTAGTCCGCGGAGCATGAAGGTAAAGCCCGGAGATGTGTTTGAGGGGAGATTTCTTGCATAAAATGACTCTGTAGGCGATAATGAGACTGCAGATATTTGATGAGGACTTCCGCACTGCCAGCAGCACGATAAAGGAAGAAGAAGAAGAAGAAAGAACAGATGATCATGGGAGTTATTTGGGTTTGGGGAGATACGTTTACTGTCCTCCACACCTACTTCCAAACGAGCAGGTTAGAGAGATACATGTCAGTGAATGCATCTTGGAGAAATACATCCCGTAAACTTCCATCGCCTATGATTGGCTGAAGTCTCGTAAATTAATCACTTTGATCGATGACGTCACGTCACTCACCAGCAACTTTTCCACGTGGATCCTGGAGATTATGTCAGGAGTTGAGCTGTGGTGAATTAGCGCCTCTGCTGCGCGGCTGGTGGAGAAACATCTACTGAGACATAAAGTTCTGGTTTGTGCGATAAAATAAAACCTGAAGATGTGGCTCTGTGCTCTAAACGCTGATTAGGAAGCGATAATGATGTCAAGGCAGCAGGAGGGTTGATGCACCCCCCCCCCCACCCCCACTCCCACTCCCCCTCCTCCCGCACCACCACCATCACCACCACCACCTCAGGAGCAGTGTTTCGACTTGAGGCTTTTATTAGTTTAGTAATTGCATCGTACATCAAAGTTGTGAGGAGCCTGTACTGTCTGGGACGTGCCGATAAGCCGTCTGCATGTTGGATGACGGACAATATCATCCAGTCTCTTCTCCTCTGAGCTCAGCAGCAGCGGCTCCCCCTGCGAGCTTTAATTAACCATCAGCGGAAAATAGAAGCTGCTCTCAGTCACGGCACCGAAGAAAAGTCCTCGAGTTTTATTCGTCCAGTTAAATGCAAGACTGGGATTCGAGTCTTGTTGGAAGTGTTCTTGGGCAAACAATTTGATATTTTCTCCTGGGCTGTTGCAGCGGTCTGTGGGAGTTTTTTTTTACGCATGAGGATACAAACCACATTGTCCAGCTGATTGGATTTTTTTAAAAGTCATGACTTCCACCCACACAGTGCAATAGGTCAAATAAACACATCAGAAGGCCACATGGGAACAGATTTAGTGAACGACAGAGTAAAATTGTTTGAGATGATGCATCTTGCTGCATGGCCAGTTATTTGCTGCTGATTTGTGATTATACAGAAATATTTCTTTTAGTGCAGGTTTTCCTCTTGAATGTTTTAAGACATTTAAAATACTTATAATAATTTGTGTCTGAAATATATTTTACACAAAACAAGTGAATCTTCATTGTTAAAAATCACCTTATTCCACACTGAAAATTAAGAATCTATGAATGTGCAGATATTTTTTTATTTCATGAATGTGAAAAAAGCTCCATACTGCCTTTGGGTGGGTGCTCTCCATGGTGCTGAATTCACTTTGCAGTGCCATGTTTGTGTCTTTATGCTTCAACTTCACATTACAGGTCAACCTAAGGTTAGTTTACAGGCTTTTTCTCTTAACTGTGCCATACAGACTTTTGTCAGAGGATGGAGTATGCTCAATTGTCATTTCATTATAGGAGTTATAAGAGTCTGTGTTGACTCAGTTGTACCTTGGAAATAGTAGTTTGACAAAATGATTCAAATTCAAAGCACGCTTACTGGCTTTTTGTAGAGCTTTTAAGCACAAAAAGCTCAGACAAACTTAGGAGAAAGCATCAAGCTCTGGCCTTGAACATGGTCCACTCAGATCCGATGTCCCCACCCTCTCCCAGGATGCATGAGAGGCTCTTCTGGAAGGGTCTCAGCCAGGTATCCTCAACCTAACCCCACCATCTCATCCATCAGTTGACAGCTCTCCTCTTTTCTTTACCAGAGTGTCCAAGACCTACAGCCAAAGATTTGATGATATGACCACAGACTTGATCATCAATCTTAGGCATACCATGTACAGTTATGAACCACAAACTTGGTGTTTGTTATGGAGGAGGCCCTGTTTTCCCTGATCTTTGAAAAGAAAGAGGAAGGAAAAACACACAGCTCCAAGGATCAACACACAAACCCCCGTACATTTTTTGGTCAAAACAATGGCAGATGAAAATGTAATTTGGCCCCTCTTTTTACAGTTGTCATTCCAAGTGATACATCATTCTAAATGAATCAGAATTAAAGGTATTGTTTTAAACATAAAGCTTCATAATCAGGGCCAGACCGCTGCTGAACTCTCAACCCAAACAGTTGTAATCTCCATCTTGACTTGATTGGACATAAACCTCTTAGAAGGTTAAACATCGGACACCTGTTGTCCTGTTCTCTTGTTTAATCCTGGGGCTTAACCTCACCTACCTCCAGCTGTCAACTTATACTCACCCAGTGTTATATATTTGCTTATAGGGTCACATGACATACTGAACTGTGATGGTGGAAAGATTATCTCACACCTCAGTGTCCCATATGTTGTTCATTTGTCTTATTCGTGTACAGTCAAATGTTTATAAATCTAGTGTCTTGATATCTTTGCATTACTGCTGTAAAGATTCAAAAAATATGTGTGTTTAATCCCATGTACCAGTCACACTAACCTTTATTGCTGTTTTCAGGTTGTTATTACCGTGACTGTAACTCAGCATCACTCTGAGTTAGTGTTTGATAACACGTTTGGTTAAGACTTATTTATAGCACATTGCAGTGATCCTGAGTCCAGACAGCACATTGCATTGTGTACGTAAATAAAAGCTTAACCAGTTACTTCACCATTTTGGGAACACCAGTGGGGATAAATGGGATCTCGCTGCAGGGGTAATTTCTCTTAAGCTGACCTATAGAAAACAGCATCATTTTTAAGACATAGATAGAAAGGAGAAAAACATTCACACAAATTTAGAGTAAAAGTTTATCTAATGTTTTCGTTCACATTCAGTGTTATAATGTTCACTCTATTGCAGAGAGATCAGGTTTTAATTCTACATGAACTAGTTTACGCTGTAGTTTAGTAAATGTCTCATATCTATTGATGAGCTGTATGATTTATATTTAGATGCACAACATGTTTGATTCAAGTTTTCATAATTTTACTCCCTGGTTTGATGCCAAATCAAACTATCAATCACCTAAGATAAGGTATGTTTATTCTTATTTTAATAGTGTTGATATATTTTGTTATGTCTCTTTAAAACACTTTGGTCAACAGCTGTTGTCTTACATGTGCTCTATAAATAAACTGACTTGACTTGACTGAATACTGATACTGATTAAACTCAACTTGACCCCAGGTTTGTGTGAGGAAACCAAAAAGACGGCAACAGAAAGACGTAGAAAGAGAAAACACATAATCAGCTCTCATCAATCTTTACTGTAGGTGCTATGTGTATGTAATACACTTCCTCTGAACATTTCTTAGAAAGCTAACTCAGAAGTTTCTTCACCCTTCTGTGAGGTAGGAGTGGTCACAGAGTTTGTTGTTGTTGTTTTGTTTTTTTTTTTGCACTTGCTCAGTGGACTGATCCCGGTGAGGAGCACTGTGAAGTCATCCTGTTTAAGTGCTTTTACAATCAAGCAAAGGGTGAGGGATCAAGGATCATCATTTGGAGGAATTACTCTTTGTTAAGTCCAGATCTGGAGGATTTATTCTTGGACTCGAGGCATCTAATCTCAGTTGTCACAGTCGAGTGGTGAGATATTGAACATTGTAGAAGCTCCAGGTGAAGAAGAAACTACCCGACTCGCTTTTTTTTTTTAAAGCTTTGCATCCATGCAGCCGTCTGTCTTTTTACCCAATGCTTCCTCCTACCTGGGCCCACAGGAGGACGCCCCTCTGTCACGCGCCGGATTCATTATTCTCTCCATCATCATGGCCCTTTTCACCGGTCCAGCCATCGTACTCAACGCTACAGTGATTATTGTGTCCCTCATGCACAAGCAGCTGAGGCAGCCACTCAACTACGCTCTGATGAACATGGCTGTGGCTGACCTGGGCACAGCCATGACCGGAGGCGTGCTGTCTGTGGTCAACAATGCTCAGGGGTACTTCTCCCTGGGAAGAACAGGCTGTGTGATGGAAGGCTTTGCAGTGTCCTTGTTTGGTGAGTGAAAAGAGGAGAACAGGTTAAGTATTTGTTTTAATATGCAGAATTATTTTACAACAAGTGCATCTTTTCTTATGTAAAATTAGATGTGATTGATCATTAAATGCTCACAAAAAATTATTTTTGTTTAGCAAAATGAGAAATGTCCTTTTAATCATACAGAATTTTCTCATAGTTCAATATTTATTTATGTTTTATCAACTGTCCGCAGGCATCACATCCCTGTGCACAGTTGCTCTGATCGCAGTGGAGAGGATGTTTGTTGTGTGTAAACCGTTGGGACAGATGACCTTCCAAAAGACTCATGCGATGGGAGGCATTGCCCTGTCCTGGCTGTGGTCCCTCACATGGAACCTACCCCCCCTGTTTGGCTGGGGCAGGTATGAGCTGGAGGGGGTCAGAACATCCTGTGCACCGGACTGGCACAACCGAGACCCACAAAATGTCTCCTACATCCTGGCTTATTTTGCAGTGTGTTTTGCAGTTCCCTTCGCCATTATCCTGGCATCCTACACAAAACTGATGTGGACTCTACACCAGGTGAGCATTTATATATTTGGTTTCATCATGGTGGAAATTCACTGAGTGCATTTGCTCAAGAACTGGACTAAAGTACAGTTTTATGGTACTTGAGTAATTCCAATTTCTTTTACTTTATACTTCTACTCCTCTAGACTTAAGAGGGAAATATTGTACTTTTCACTCTGCTGCATTTACCTGACCACTACAATTACCAGTTATTTTTCAGATTTAGACTTTACATTAAAAAAATGTATGTCTATAAATTACAATACATTGTTTGGCTCCCAACCTTTTTGACTTGTGACCCCTCACTAAAAAAACTACTTGGGGTCCTTTGTCATGTTTCAGATGTCTGAACTTCTAAAGTTCTCAAATTGTTCTCAATTGTTTAAACTCCAAAGGGAACAAATGATCCAATATTTTACCAAAAAAATCTAATATTACAGAAAAGCCTAAAATATGAAGACTAATCTGCATTACAGAATGTTGTTTTTTCCTTTTCTCTACCACATTAATCAACTCATGACCCCTCAGATTTATCTTGTGATCCTCAAGAGGGGCCCAACCCCTCCTCCAGGTTGAGGACCACTGGACTAAACACCAATATTAACAATCTAACATAATTTATAATAATACATCACTGGCAGAGGCTGTTTCTGCAGGATGAGTGCTTTTATTTGTATTAACTTACATATGCTTTTCTGATAACACTTCTGTACTTTTTATTTATTTATTACATCATTGTATCCCTTCTGTTTTCATTCTGTGTCACAGGTATCAAAGATGGCTTGTGTGGAAGGTGGTGCAGTAGCTAAGGGAGAGATGAAGGTGGCATTTATGGTGATTCTGATGGTCCTGACATTCCTCATCAGTTGGCTGCCTTATGCCAGCCTGGCCATGCTGGTGGTCTTCAACCCTGATATGGAGATTCACCCGCTGGTAGGAACAGTTCCTGTCTACCTGGCCAAGAGCAGCACTGTGTATAACCCCATCATCTACATCTACCTCAACAAACAGGTACAGTAACACCACACAGATTAGTTTCATAATGGAGTCCTGTCAGATATAATAAACTGAATAATAAATTGTAGGGAAAAGCTTATGAATGAAGCATTTAGCTCTTCTAGGGCATCAGCACCATCTGGTGTTATTAAAAGACATTACAGTTCTCTGCCTCAGAACAGATATTCAGTGCAGGAATGTGTGTAAATGCTCTACATGAAAGTTTGAACCCCCTCTGGTAGATTACAGATTTTGTTTAATTCAGATATTAAAGATATTAAATATTTTTCAAATGGTAATGCACTGTTACTTTTTGTCTCATGAACAAGAAAAAATAAATAAATAGATTAACAAATGGTGTGTGCAAAAGTCTGGGCACCCTTCTACTTGTTAAGCTAACAAAGCAGGGAGGGCCATAAAAAGGTATCAATCATTGTCTGAAATAATACTCAGATATGGTACTTGAGAGGAACCATGGAAGTAAAGACCAGCCAGATAAAACCTGCCGTCTGTTGGGTAGAAAGGCAAAGAGCAAAACCCCAATATGACTGTAAAGGATCTGGAAGGTTTAGCTGACACAGCAGTGGTGGCACACTGGTCCACTGGGCTGCATTGATGCACATGGGAAAGTCATCAGAAGGAAAACCTTATCTAAAGCAACATCTGGATAGGCCAGAGTCATTTTAGAAACAAGTGCTGTGGACAGATGAATTTAAAGCTGAATGCAAATATCATGAAGTCAATCAGGAAACTGAAACAGAGAGGAGGCAGGCTGCTACAACAGGACATCGATCCAAAGCAATCTCTAAAAATCAGAACAAAATGGCTTAAATCTTTATCTAAACTAATGCATAAAATATGTATTAAATATATTTCTTTTTAGTTTTTTCTTACAACACATAACACAACACAAAGATATATGCTTACATTATTAACATTACATATGGAGGCATTTAGTGCAATGCAATGCAACAAAGAAACTATAGAAATGAATGATAATAAATTGTATCGAGTCCCCCTGTAATATGTTTACATTTTTAAAAAGTTAAGTTTCTGTTTATTTGGCAGTATTTTAGCATTATTGTTAAATGTGACTGTTTTATTTATTTCTATACTAGACTGAATATCTGTAACCACCTTATATTACTGCACCCTGTATTAGCGGTTGGATATTGTTTGAATGTTTGGTGGCTCTTGAAAAACAGACAGTATATCTTGTCTTGGGCTGAACTTGTTATGCTGTTTCATTTTGTTGTCTAGTTTCGTAAATATGCTGTGCCTTTCCTGCTGTGTGGGAAAGAGCCCTGGGACCCGGACGAGGCGTCAGAGGGAGGGACAACTGTGGAGACTGCAATCAACAAAGTATCTCCTGCCTGAAGTGTGCACAGTGTACACATGCCTATTCACCCGTTGAAAAGATTTTTATCTGGAATATATATAATTTAGTTTCTGCTCTAATATGTGGTTTTAATGCATATATGAAGACCTCATCTATGGTGCTTATGGGTAAAATCTTGTGAAAACGGTGTCCAGAGTCTGTTCTCTAAAGCAGCGGTCCCCAACCAGAGGGCCGCACAGAAAGAATAAATAATTTATATCATTTCATGTTATTGACTATTAGAGCCTGTGGGGTGTTTTATTTTGAAAAATGACCGGAAACTCTGCCCCTCACATCCGTCTGTGCCCCCTGATTCCGCTTGACACACACCTGTCTGTCATGGCTGTGATTCCCGACAAGTCTAACTAGCTAGCTAACTAGCTTAAATGAGTCAAAAACAAATGTCTGTGGAGAGCGTCTTTGAAAAGGAAACTGTCAGGAAAAACAAAGCTGCATTTAGTGGGAAATACTAGGAGTCCAACCTCCAAAACACGGCTTTATCGCGACAGGTGATTCACATGCTCCAGGCTGCAAAACTGCTTCGACACATAGCAACAAAGAACCCTGCACTAAAAGACAAGCTTGAACCCGAGTTCTTTGAGGAGAAAACGTGAACAAGAAGGACAGAAACAAGTCTTCAGCAACAAGTGTAGCTGCACTGAGAGCACCGTATTTCGTTGCTAACCGTGTTGCTAAGACCGTATTTCGTTGCTAACCGTGTTGCTAGGAGAAGTCTTTCACTGTTGGTGAAGAGCTGATGCTTCCTGCTGCTGCGTTATGGTGAGTTGTATTTATTATGCTCTTCACGCTTGTTTGTTTGTTATAATGCCGATTCTATATTCAGGTAATTTTGAACTCCTCGACGACGGCTGGTCCGTGAAAAATATTATCATCCATGAAACCGGTCCGTGATGCAAAAACAAAAAAAGGTTGGGGACCGCTGCTCTAATAAGTGCAGAATACAAAATAAACGAGAACAGTAATTCAGCATAAGTTTATTCAATGATGATCAATAGAAAATAAAATATCAGTATTGATTCAAATAAAGTCAAGGCCAAAATAAAATGAAAAATACAAAAAAATGTATTGATACAAAACCTAGAGGGTTATAGTAAAGCATTTGCTACTAAGAGAAATGATGTTTACTGAATAAAAACATTAAGGAGCAAATATCAAGACTTTCAAGTAGAGAACATTACCATGGGTCTTTCCATACTTTTGTACATATTTTACATTATCTTCTATTTAAATACAGCTTTCAGAACATTAATAGTTGTTATAGTAATTATAATCATAACAATATGAAGAAAACTAATAGAAATGTTCAAATCAATATGTGTTTCTCTGTAAACTGGTACTTTACCATTTTATTTTTTTCCCTACCCACGTACAGAGGAACAGTGCACCTTGAAAATATTTTTTAATACTCTCTCATTCCCAGCATTGTAAGGTGAGGTGTAAATGACAAATATAGATTCCACTAAACCATACACACAGTCACAAAAAGTACAAAATTGTCTCACCTTAATACACAAATCTGTATTAGAAAAAGGAGAAACAAAAGCACTATACATTTACTTGTGCAAAGACAAACAGCTATGTGCTAATATTTAAATACCATTGGTATAGACTGAACCAAATCATTATTTTCTTTTTTTTTCTTCAGGAATCCCTGACATGAGGTAAAAGTAAGTTCTTTTCATCTTTAGTTTAACACAACTTTTAAAAGTGTTTACAAAATAATGCATATCTTCAGTTCATCAGTACTGTAATTGCTACGAATAGTACAATGTGCCTGTTATGTGCATTGGTCCTTTTATATGACAGTCATCAACAAAAGGACTAGAACACATTTTTTTTTACTCACAAACAATTCAAAGAGCCCTTTCAATGTGCACACAAAATGGAAAACCTACATTTTCATGACAGTATTCGGTTGAATTAGAGTACAGTACGCACTCGCCTACAAATCAAACACTCATGAACAACAGATCACATTTACCCAAAATATCCTTGGTGCTAATTCAAACTCTCCATGGTAATGCCTGAAAAAGCCCATTTCAGTTTTTTTTAGTCCAGTATCCTCATCATGATAGATCAATAAATGATAACTGATAAAAATGGAAAAGATATTTTGTTGTTTGTGTTCCAACTTGTGGCCATGAGTTGCTCCTTTTCATGCATCCAGGGTGAGTTTTCCTTCCTGGTCTCATTAATAAACATGATTAGAGGAGAAACACAAAGTTCAGGTTCAACCCTACTTAATCTCTTTCAGACTCCACTGTGGGACACTGTGACAGACAGATAAGTTGAGACCATGATATGTTGTCACCGTTGCCTAACGAGGTATACTGTAATGCAGGAACCAGGCAGGCTGAGAGAGAAAGGGGGGCAGGGGGGTTTAGTATTGCTTAGCCTCTCTCCAGCATCCTGACACCAGGACACCCTCTGTCCTTTCACCTACACCGCGTATTGGGGCTGTTTCTGACCTTTGGGTGTGTGCGTGCGTCTCCTGCCGCCGCAGGCTCCGAGCCCTCGCACACTACAATGAAGACTGAGATGTGACCGCGAGGATTCGGTACAAAGGTTTAAATGGAATCACGCCTTGATCAACAAAGAGTACTGTGTATCATGGAAAATCCCAGCACAAGCTATGAGAAATAATTATTTATCCCTGTTATTACCATCTATCATCTTTCGTTCTTTCAGCAGCAAAAAGGCATTTCAGTAGGGGCTGACGAAAACCTAGGTTTGACTCTGAAACCAACTAAAAAAGCAGCATTGTTAATGCACTATGCATTTTAAATTCTTGTGCATGCCCTGCACAAAATATGCAAACAAATGTGTTCATCACATCTGTATAAAATTTCGGCACTGGATCCTTGAGGCTTGCCTTCTAAAAATGCTCCTTTAAAGGGGGCTTTACCTTATGCAACTGGTGTTGGTTTGATGAAGTAACACATGTACTCCTATGCTAAGAAATCAAAGCCATTTGCATATCTTGTGCAGTAGTGTTGTCACACAAGCAGAACCTCTTAAAAATGCTGTTTCGTAGGCAAAATAAAGGGTGCATATTAGCAAAGAAAGAAAAGGCAAACAAATATCTGAATATCGTATCTAATAAAATAACGCAAGTCTGCTTTTATAGCATAACAGGAGTCACAAGGTTCCATATTGCTGATCTTTTAAATCATACATAATTACAAAATATAGAATATCTCTTTACAAAGTTTTCTTTTGTAATATAATACAATTTACAGCATATCAACTATGAAATATTAATCAGGCTATTCTAAAATTTAAAATAACCTGCCTGCTAGTGCATTTATCACAAATGCTTTTGTCGCTTCAAAAGTACATATCTCAAGTTGAATGATGCTATAAGTAGGACAGTTAGTTCCTGCATAATCTGGTACAACACTACTGGTGCTCTTCACTTTTTGACTCAGCTGTAGCAATCATTTAACAATCTGCTCTAACAACAAAGGGATCAAGTTACTCTAACGACTAAGGGAGGAGATATGCCTTTCTATGCTTGCATTGAAAACTTGCATGATATGCCAAACCTTAATAAAGTGACTGAGGTAATGACATCGTACATCTGATTGTCATCACCCTTAGAGACCCGCCCTATAGAGTATCTCACACCTTTGCCAATTGGTCCATCTTTCACCGGCATCACTGTCCTCGTCTCTGATTGGCTGCGGGCCCGAACCTGTGCGTCACCTCCAGGTCAAGGCCCTTGACAGGAGGGTCCAGTCAGTCCCTCTGTGCACAGCAGGGATGGTATCTGGCTCTGTGCTGTGACCTCCTTTTGCTGGCAGGTGGAGAACAATTAAATGAACGGGACTAATGTGTCTCTCTTCTATATGCCTTTTCTCTTCAGTGTAAAAGGCACTTCTTTTGGTCGGAGCCAACAGATGCATTTCTTTTTTTAAATTTTCCCTGGTTGCAGTCTGACAAAGGTTCTAATTTGCAGATGTCTCCAGCCACTGCTATAAAGTCGTGATGCAGATCATCTCGTCTGCCAGGTCCTCCTCGTAAGGAGCTCTGGGTTCTGTCTCTGGCTCCTCGTCGCTGTAGCTGGCTGCGGTGTCCTGCAGTTCATAGTCCCTTGGAGTCAGAAGGGGAAACACGTTGACCCCGTTGACGCCCGGGGCCATCCCTCCATTCAGCAGGTGGCTGGCTGCACTCTCCATCTCATCTATCGTCATCTCACATGCATCTGCTATCTCGTGCTTTGTGGCAGCGACGAACTTGGGATCCTTGGCGTATCTCCCAAGCCCTTCTGATATCAAAACCTGCTCGGCAGTATGTGAGGAAAAAATATGTTACTGTGGATTTTCAGAATCTTGTTTCTCTTATCTTGCCTGCGACATTTTGTTGTGACAACAGGATATATCTAAAAATGTGCCTTCAAGATCAAATTATCTGCTCAGGGACACCTCTCCCCTCCCTATGTTTTCAAATAGCCTCAAACTCACCGCTTCCACAAGGCTGGTGGCGCTGCCTCTTTTCTGGTGGTACTGGTTGTGGTACTCAGGCGGCACCTGCAGGTGGACAGGCGAGTACGTCCTCTGGGAGAACTCGGGGTCATCTGTGTACCAGGAGCTCTTGCGCACAGACACTTGGCTGCTAGCAGCACTCCCCCTGTGTGGGTGGTCCACGCGGATGAGGGGGGTGTAGTATGGTGACTGGTCTTTACTGGCCGGGGTCGCAGGGGGAGTCGCCCAGGAGCGGGTGGAGCGGGTTGGGGAGAGGCGGTGGGCTCTGCTGGAGTCCAGGCCTGCTACAGCCATTACCTGAGAGGTGAAGAGAGCCAGGAATACAAGCTTTATACAGAGCACTGTAACGAGTAGAGTGGTTACCTTGATTCAGTTTATGTCTGTGGTATTTATTTAAAAATGTGGTCATTTAATTTCAACTTAAAGTTTGTGACAGCACTGATGCAATCAGTCAAGTAAGAGCAGTCCAAACAAAGCATGACACAGTGTCTGTGAGCAAACACCACGTGTGCCTGTGTTACCTGGTGCTGCATAAGGTGCAGTGGTAGAGCAGTACGCTGATGTGGAAGCTCGTCCTGGCTACTTTGTCTGCGCAGACACTCAAAGTTGAAGGATGGCCTCCTGTGACCTGAACGAGTCAGCAGTGGACCAGTGAGTGACGTTGTGCAGGAAACTTTAGCAGCATGCAAAACTTTAACATCGCAAACACTCAGGAATATGAAACCGGGTGGGTGGATAAATCACACAGTGAAAAGAATTGGTGCGTGCATTTAGTAAACAAAAAGATGCTCTGTGACTTTTTTCTCCAAGGCTGCAAATGTAACACAGTTCCTTCATAGCTAGCCTGTAGCCTGTAGTCATTTTGCATCACTTCCTTTTGCATAAAGTAAAAAGTAAAAGTCATGTAAGTCATGCTGTGGGTATGTATGTAGACAAGGGGATACCTTGAGGTGTGGCAGGAAGCAGCCGTCTCTTTGGTGACCTCCGTGAGTCGCGGTAGAGAGGCTGCTCATCATCGTCATAGTAACTGTCGGGATGATGGTAACCTTTGGGAGTCTCATACTCTGTGTCACTGTTCTGATACCTGTCAACATATTGAATAAAGAACTTGTTGGTTGACATGGATTGGCACACACTGTCCCAAAAATCTTCTGATTAAATTTTGTGAACAAGGCAGAAGACTGGTCGGTCAAATTCAAAAAGGCAATCAGACAGAGTAATACCTGTCCCCTGACAGCATACTGTCATCTTCATAAAACTCCTCCCCGCTGTAATACTCCCCAGAGAAGCGATCTTCATCAAACTCCTCCTCCCTGCGGATGGTGGGGTGGTGTCCATCCCCTCCATGGGACCTGGAGGAAGGGCACAGGGGTCAGGAGCGTGCATGCTGCGGGTCATCAGGAAGGGGGGTGGGGGTCACTGGAATAGGGCCATGCACTGCCATGCAGACGCAATCCTCCAGGGGGCAGCGATGCAACTGACCACCCTTTTCAATATTAACCACAGCCAAACCAAGACAACAGGCAGACGTTTCGGGCTGAAGAGCATCACGCTGTCATCTAAACATCCCACTCTGACGTCCTTTAATATATCAGTTAAAACACAGACCTCTCTCTGTTTAAGAATCTTGAAGTGAATTGGATGTAGGACTTTGCAATTTTGGGGATAGGAGTGTAAAACAAAACTTGTGATGACTGTTACAGTGATTTTTCAAACATTGTCATACACCTCCTTCTTTTTGACCTTCTGGATTCTTCTTCAAAGCAAGCACGTCACTTTGACACATGCATAAAGCAGGGCTGCTCTCAGCGATATGCTGGCCACTCACATTTATGTTTGCTCTCCATTCATTGTAAAGCATTGACACAAGTGTGTCAAAACAAAGGCAGATAATAGCCAGACAAATGACTGGCCAGCATATAGCTCATAACACTGACTTAGCAAGGATGCAACCATTCATCGATCCAAAACCAAGTCAAAATGAAACAAACAAATATAAAAAATAAAGTCCTTCTTTTGCTGTTGAGACAAAACTGCTGGTGCCAAGCCTAGAAAAACAACATACCTAACATAGGTCTCATAGTAGCGCCTTCTGTCCAAGAAAGCAGAGGGATGGTCAAGAGAAAGCATTTTGGTTAGGAAGGAGAAAGGGAGAAGGAGAGAACATAGAGAAAATGGAGGAGAAAGCATGACATATATATCATACAGTATATGAAACATATACAGCATTCTCATATATATGTATGAGGAGGAGAGAGCGTGATGGTGGACGTCGACTCCAGTGTTGGTTGACAATTCCATTTTCTATTCTTAAGATAAGACAAACTAAGAATCGTTTCTCTTTTATAAAGTGGCAGCAATGAAATTGTCCCCCAAACTTATGGGGTACTAAAGAAAAACAGGCCCAATCCTGGAGCGGTGGACTAAACAGAGCAAGGGAAATCAGGAGATAAGTGTACTATTGGTCACTTATGAAGTTAACTGTCAGCATGGTAGTAGGCTTGTGATTCATTATGGAGTGAAAGGTTCGTGAAACAGGAAGGTTTGATAAGAAGCTGGGTCCTGCCTGTGGGAAGAAATACTTCTGTAACAGATAATGTCCTCAAGGGTTGTGGTTGCAGCATAAAAAAACTAATCCCACTCTTTCTCTCTTTTTTTAATTTCCTCAGTTCTCAGTTATGTGCTATCATACAACCTGAGATAGCAGCATGAAAAGACCAAGAAAGGCCCTCAGTGGGGCAAGAGGAAATTTAAAACTTGTTGTTTATCCATTAAAGTTTCAGCCTTGCATTTGAAGGGATAATTTATAACCCATATATGTACTTTGTAACTTGTACACTTGCTGTCAAATATTATCACTGTGTGATATTCTATTTACTGTATGAACTATTTTCTGTGATGGGGTTTTCTAATTCTTTCAGTTTGTGGTGTGTACTTCTGTTCACAAAGATTGTGAACACTATGGGATGGATACTAATTCAATGTAAGCATTATCATTTCTCCATATATGCATCCTGACTAATATCTAAATGAAGGAACATCAGCAGGTCTCAGCACCTCTAAAACAACAAGATATAATGTGAGATATGGAGGTGCTTGTAGGTGGACTTAGCTGAGATGCTAAGCTAAGCTGGTCATCTCTTGGTTTAATACTGAATGTAAGAGTTTTGTCAATCAACTAAGCAATGCAAGAAAATGAATAAGGTAATTTCTTAACATGTTAAACTGTTCCTTCTGTCTATCTCATAAGTCATTTCACAAGTCAAGTTTTTTGTCAGTTACTAAATTGACTAAAACATAAGATAAGGGACATTTGCTCTCTTCTCCTGTTTTAAAATTGTTCAGACCTTCTGTTCAGACTTGATTTATGCAAAATGATTAGTTTTTCTGTCAATGTTACAGTTCTGCTGCAAAAATCTATGTTGAAAACATCTTGACAAGATGTGATTTTACATGTTTAGTTCACATGTAATTTCAACATATGGCAAGTTATGGCAGCAAGAAAACAAAACAAAATGGGGTCAACAACACAGAATACAGCGATGGCTACATATCAGAGCTTTAGATTGGATTGTACATTTCAACAGGAATTTTTAGCTGACAGATCTCACTCTACATTTGAACAGTTTCTGAGGCTGACGTGAGGATACCTTTGACCCTGGGGCGTCCGGGGCTTGTCGTAGTCGTAGTAGGAGCTGCGTAGACCTGGGTAACCATTGGGAGGCGCGTGCTCATAATAGCGATGGTGTCCTCCGTTGGGCAGACTGGACACGTTGGCATTGTTGAGGTTGATGTTGGTGGACTTCGGAGACTTGCCGTAGGAGTTGTGGTGGCGGTGGTGATGGTGGTGGTGGTGATGATGGTGGTTGGGGTGGGACATGGCGTTGGCTCGAGACAGGCGTCCCACCGGCTGCTCCATGTGGGCGTAGTGTGGTGGAGGCTGGACCTGCAGGGGTCGCTGTGTGGCGTTGGTCTGATGGCCGTTGGATCGCCGATGACCACCATTCATGAGATGGTTACCAAAGAGTCCGCCGTTACGCTGTGAAGGAACGCTCAAAGTAAAACCACCAGGGCCTCTACTCCTCACAGTTCAGCAGAACAAACGTGCTATTGATGTTAAGACTGCGGGCTGATTTTCTTTTCAGGAATTGTATGAGCAAAAATAAGTTCAGAAGCTGGTTTTATGGCATATGACATATGTGAGCAAAATGAATGCACTCTTTGTAGTTTGTTGGAACTGAAATGGAGGAAAAACTCAAATAAACCAAATGAAAAAATCAACTTATTGTAGCAATATAAATTAGAGACAGTGCATCTACTACAAATTTAGCTGAATACTGTCTCTGAGTACATTCCCTTTTATAGAGAGCACTTATATTACTATGGCAAAGCATCAATTGTTGACTTCATTACAAGCACAATATGTTAATTTTGCCACAAACATTCTTCCTGTCAGGTAAAATTAAAATAAGTTACCCTATAAATTTCCTCGTCTTCCTCTGGAATAAAGTCTACTAGTTCGTCATCTTGCAGATCACATGATATCGCTCGGCGAATTTCGGGCCCAATATCATGCAGCGTGCGAAGGCCAGCCTGTAACCATGACAATAAGAGGGCTAAGCACTACAGCTGGGACCTTCATCTTACAACTCACAGTGCGGAAAAAAAAACTGACATCATACAGTCACAACCACCACACATACTGGGCATACACACACCTGTGCTGGAGTATGCGACACCTGACATTTACAGTACTGACAGACTGTGAGAGATGAGAACACACAGACAGACAGATGTGCTCTCTTGAATGCAACCTGCTGTGAGTATTACTTAGCTGAATGTCTTGCGTAGCATCCAGCTGTGCTTTCTCTCACATATGCCTCAGTGAGTGCAGTGAAAAATACTTTACTTCCCTCTCTCTATTTGTAGGTATACATTACGAAATTAGCACAATATTCACAAAGATTTTATTATAAATAAACTAAAAGCTGGTCATGTTTAGTGTCTGACAATGATATATGGTGATATGTTGAAGCCATATATCATACTTTATAAGGTAACAGAAATGGCAACAAGCTTTGCATGTGAATTTCATGAGTCGATGTGTGAATTGTGATGCACAGAAAACACATGAGATGATGGCTGGAGACGATGACACACGCTTAACATCAACATATATGATATTCAAAGATACAAATAACAAGTTCACACACTGGGAACATTTAAATCACAGATTCATACTGTACACCAACATCATGAACGTCCTGCTGGATCATAAACCATAACATTAGCACACTTGATGATATTTGAATGAAATGTACAAAGACACATTTTATACAGACTTAACAAAATTACAGTGTTTGTAAATCCACCTTTTCACACAGCATTCGACAATCTCTCTTACGTAACAGACCACACACTCTCGAAGGGCAAGCACACAAACTCCTGTGGGACTCACCTGTAAAGCAATGGCCGTGTTGTTCTGGGAGGGGTGAGCACCCACCAGGCCTTCCTCTTTACGTTTCTTGAATTTCCTAAAGTAGTCCTGTATCAGGAAGGTGGCATAGAACTTCCCCACGGTTACCTCATCATCTGAGTGAACAGACCACACAAATGCTTCCTGTGTCAGCAGGTCACTACACACAGTGCTCCGGGAGACAGAGGGAGAGACTCTTCTCCTCCCTCGTCCGTTCTCCTGAAAATTCTGGGTTCATTCAGCTCTGGACTGCAGACAATGCAAGGCACGTTGCAACCCCAATCAACCAAATTATTTGAATCCAAATTATATATACATCCATCTTGATGGTGTATATACTGTACCTCAATCTGAGATCCTTTGCTGTGTTTCAAAGAGAACAGAAAATCAAATATGTGCTACAGTCTCTTCAAGTGAAACCTTTTATGTTAAATGTCTGCTTTTAAAAGAAGATAGTAATATGAAACCTGAAGCTGTGGGTAATGAAAATTTCATATTTTTTCCTACTCTTCTTCAGTGTTGTGCTACTGATAAAAAGGACAGAGTGAGCAGAATTGAGGTTAAATTAGACTCTACAGCACAAATTAAAACTGTATTATGTGCAATTAGCAGTGACATAAACGCTGCAAGATAAACAAACTGTTCAACCTTTAGGTAATATGTAACTTTTAACAGCTACGATTACATTTAATTTTGACTTATCTGCTCAAATGTAAAGTATTTGTTTTTGTTGGGATGCAGGGAGGAGGTGTTTATTGAAAACTGTGTCCAAGAATGACCTTACTTTGCTATTTTAGCACATGCAAGCAAGCAGATCTATGCGTCATACATGTCAGTATGTTTGCGTAAATTTACCTGTTTGTGCTCATGTATGCCTTTTTCCTTATATGATGTGTGCTAGTCAGTGAATGCTATACTTGAGACTGTGTATAGGCATGTTTTTGCATGTATATTTGGTCCCATTATATGTACTTTTTTTAAAAGAGTGTGTGTGCAAGAGTGCGTGAGAATCATTCTGAAGCAGGGGTCTGAGTCACTTTGAACAAGCACGCTGGGGACAGAGATCGGAGAAGAGAGGCAACACTAGTTCCATGCCACCACCCTAAAACAGAACTGCTTCAGAATATTCTGAAGTGTTTCAGAGTTTTGGATACAGAGATATTAAAGTGTGAGGAGAATAAGCTGTGGAAGCTCAAGCGGTGAGAAAAGGACAGAGATTAAGACAACAGAGAGAGAGACAAGAGAGAGTCAGTGAAAGAGAGAGGAGACAGATAAAGAAGGAAAGAGACAGAGAGATATTAGTGAGAAAGACAGAACATGCACTTGCACAGTGGTCTACAAGGCCATGCAAGCCCAAAGCCCAGCAGACAGTCAGTGGTCTCCATCAGCATCCAGGGCAGGAGGGAGGAGTGTGGATCAAACACACACATGGATAAGAAACACACCGCTGAGGGGGCAACCAGGAGAACATGAGCAGAGCAGAAACAGCACGGTACAGCTTTACTTGTGTGTGAGAAACTGAGTGTGTGTGTGTGTGTGTGTGTGTGACTTTTTATCTAAGGACATAGTTACAAAAGAGCAGTTTGGAGCGTCCTGTAATTTTATACAAACAACATGTGGGCAACATATGGTGTGTGTGCATGTGATTCTGTGCAGGCTGCTTTAGCTTGTTTTTGGGTGTGTTAAACTACAACAGAAGGACTAGGAGGTGCATGTGATTTCATTGACAGACACAGGCTGATTCCACTAACCACCAGCAGGAGGCACCACTTGATCCAACAGCTTCATGCTGGTTCTCTTCCAGATTTTCTTGATGACAGCCCGCAGCTCTTCGTTGGCCTGCTCTAGATTACCTGCACCACAGGGAGACAAGTGTCCCTGAGAAAGTAGCACTCCAGTTCACAGCCATTTTAAATCCACGCAACCCCATAATTACAGGAAACAGTCACTCAGTAAAGGCATCAGCAGAGCGTTTGACGCATTGTTAGGAAGAAGTACAATGTAATGCGATTTATATTTGGCTCATACCTTCTGTTTTGATCTTCAGGGCTGTTCGCACCAGCGCAAACAGAGTGGCATTAAACATGACTGTGCCGTCACTGTTCAGAGGCATGTTCATGGCTACCAGCCTCTGAAAGAAGAGAGCAAAAAGAGGACTTTAACATGATAGAACAGGCCAGATAAATCATCAGCATGTCTGCGTGACCTTTGTTAATGAGATAACAGGAGAAGAGTGGAGGAGAGACCTTGCAAGCCACTCTGTGAGGGCACAGTTTGCCAAAGCCGAGAGGAGGCTGAATACGACGGAGAAGGGTTACAACGTCCAGGTGCTTAATTCTGCCTCTGCATGAGAGAAAGTAACACATTTAAGACGTTAATCAACAACTGACTGTACAGGAACAAGAATATGAAATATTCTCAGATACCACAGGGGATAATGAACATACTTGGCTTCTGGGTCGTACTCTGACCAAATTCTCTTGAATTCGTCGAGGTGGTGAGGACCAAGAATGGACCAATCACGTGTAAGATAGTCAAAGTTGTCCATGATGACAGCCACAAACAAATTGATAATCTGTAGATAGACAAAAAAAAAAGTCTGATTGTCTGAACACTGTGGTGCCTTTTCATGTACCTCTAAAGGTGAGAGAAACTGTGGCTAAGTGTGTATGATATCTGGTAAAATCACTAGATACCCACGGTGTGTTTCAAAGTTATGCACAGTTAATAAGAAAGAAATAAGCATATCATAGTTTAATTATAGCATACCAAGAAGGCGCAGAGCATGTAGAAGGTGATGAAGTAAACTATTGCAAATCCACTGCCACACGTCATCTCCTCCCCGGGGTTGTAGTCGGACTCTGGGTCACACAGTTTCCCGGGCATACAGGCCAACATGATCTCCTGCCACGCCTCTCCAGTGGCACACCTTGGGGACAATCAGACACAAATAAATCCCTTGATAATAAAGATCCATTATATTAAATGCACACTGTATCAGGACATGACCCCTATGCACCTAAAGAGAAGGAGCACGGCCTGAGGGAAGGTCTGGAAGTTGTTGTTTCTGTTGATGTGTGTGCCATCCACCATTGCGATCTTTCCAAACACCTGAAGTAACAATAATACATGCGTAAGCACAACTGCAACCTTATAAAGTTGGATAACATAGCAGAAAAACATTCTCTGTCACATTCAGTTACCAACCTGCATGCCAATGACGGCATAGATGAAGAACAGCATGGCAATCAGAAGAGCAACATACGGCAGGGCCTTTGGGGAAACAAGAAGAAAGAAAGTTTAACAGAAGCAGCTTTAATATTTCCCTTGGTCACTGATCAGACAGTTGTGTTGCATCTCACCTGGAAGGATTTGATAAAAGTCCAAAGCAGGGTGCGAATGCCCTCCCCTCTGCTGAGGAGCTTGACCAGCCGCATGACTCGAAACAGACGAAAGAAGGTGATTGAGATGCGAGCGCTGTCCTCTGTGTTCTGTGGAGACACAGTCCAGAGTCAGAGGAGAGTGGAGCAACAACATATGAGGAGAACACAGAGAACCTGGCTGTGCTTCAGTGGATGATGAGGTCTGAACTGAGACCTCAGTACCAGATACATATGGGCTGAGAAAGCAGCACTGCGTCTTTATGTCATCAAAAAACACTAAAGTGAACCTAGTTTTGGTGGCAGCATACTGTATAATAGATGTTCATGGTGCAGTTATTGTGCACAGATTTGTACTGAATTAAACACCGTCTCTCAAGCAGTGTAGCTGCAGCTGATATGTGTCTGTTAGTCAGCATCCAAAGCACCGTCAGGAGCCCTGTCACTGTACAGACCTATAGGGGAGGAAGCAAGGAGGCAAGCATGCTGGAGAAAACCTTGCCATACTTGACAGGACACATCTGCACAAGCATGGCACCCTCAGTCCAGAGTCACTGCATGCGGAGTCACAGTGGGACCAACCCGAACGGGTCAGCCAGGAGGTTCACAGGTCAGAGCTGGGTGACCTGATCCCAGGGGGGGTCATCCATGGGTCACTACCCCACGCAAGAATGGTGGCAGAGACCATGTAGCGGTGTCAACAGTACAAACGTGAGGAGCGGCCCGCAAAAACCGCTCCCACCTAGCGGGACACACGGCGTCACGTTTGAGTGACACACTCTCCTTAGAAATAACTCCAAACATTTAGGAAAATGAAAAGCAAGATTTTTTTTGAGAATATATGCAAATGAAACAAACAGAACAAAAGTGAAGAAAAAAAACAGAAATAGAAAGAATGGAAACCTTATCATGAGAACGTAAATACAACTGAAATAAGCGATAGATCATAGGATGCGTAGAAGACAACAGAAAAGTACCAAACAAAGAAATGCAAATCTAAACATGGCATGGCCCTGACAGAGGGGGTTGGGGGAGTTGAGGGGGTGGGGCGGAGCATCTTACCCCCAGCTCATCCACCTGAGGAGTCTCCGTTGGCTTTAAAATCAAAGACCTGTATTAATGACTTGTACAGAAGCCTGCAGGGTCTCACACACATTGGGCCAAACACGTAAAAACATCACATTTGAAAAGTCACACAACGCCAGCACACGTCAGTCAAGACGTAGACAGAACGAAATCACTACTCTGGTCACTGACAGGACAAAACTGTCTTGTTGTTTAACTATGACAAAGACAGACATTTATTGACACCCTACTGTACATGTATCACTGTCCACTTACACTGAATATAATGACAGACATAAAGCATTATCTTAACACTTTAAAGGACTGCCACACAACGGGTTTACAGCTTAACATTCCTACGTGGGACTTAACAAGTGCATGTCAGACTGACAGACAACATGGAATTACTTAAATACACGGAGCAACACGTAGGACTGGCACACAACTTTATCACTCCCCTGGTGTAATGGTCTTTACTGATGGGATTAAATGGATTTTATGGTTGTGATGTCTTGTCTGACGAGCTTTAGACAATGTTAATGAGAAGTTAACTGACCAACATAACAAATGTTATGAATTCATGTCATGATTAAAGCACCGCCTGCTATCGAACCTTGCTGTAACTCATCGTAAAGGCTTGATATTCAGACAAATACACATCAACATATGACTTGACTGGAGGAAAATCATACATTGTGTGCATATTGCATCATTAATAGCGCCCATCAAAAGGACATTAAGTAGGAGTACATGTCAGATGCTCACTCTGCTCTGGGTTGTAATGATTTAAACCAACTGTTTTGAAAACAATAATTTTAAGTGGCAGAAATGAAAATGCTTGCTGACAAAAAAAAGGAGGTATAAACATAATAAAATAATTTGATCTGCACAATCGCTTATACAAATCCACACCCACCCACACACACAGGTTTTCTTTGCAATCCACATCATTTAAAGGAAATTATAACAGCAGTCTTCGGCGAGCATTTGTACACAGAAAGTCCAGTGGTGCAAAATAAAATAGGAACATCACTCATAGTGGTGGTGGTTGCATTGAACCTGCATAATGATCATGTGATTTTTGAAAGAAAGAGCTTAACATTGAAAAGAGTAATAACAGAAGGCTGAGCGCTGAAAACAAAGAGATACTCCAGACAGATATGGCTTCATTCAAATCCCTCAGCACATTACTTCACAAACCGTCAGTATGAGGTGCAGAATGAGCAGAAATGATAAAAAAATGTAGAATTAGCTTGAGGAGGTTCTTTAGGTAATCCTGGCCACGGCATTGATGGAGCATGCGTTCAGCATTGCCACGTTGCTGGGGGGGGGGGCACTGCACGCACACGCAAGACATTTTGGTTGATGAGGAGCCACTGGTGAACTCAATGCAGCAATGCAGCAACTCATGCATGTCAGTAGTGCCCTGCAACAAAACTGCCATAGCAGGGCGCTCTCACAGTCCGGTGCAGAAAGAGATGAATGAACGACAGGAAGGGGGGAGAGGGAGAGGGAGAGAGAGAGAGAGAGAGAGAGAGTGAGTGAGAGAGAGAGAGGGAGGAGGAGGAAACCACAGAGAGAGAGACCAATACTGGAACAGAACATAAAACCAGAGAGATTGAGTCATACTGAACTGGGAAGAGAGAAAGAGAGAATACAGGCTGAGAGGTGTATAGAGGGAGAGAGGAGAGAGTTACTGTAGGAGTGTTCATGCACCTGACTGGAGTCTACACACCTGCGCTACACATGAGCTCCATTCTGAGCTTTAAGAGCTCACTACAGGAAGACAGAACAAAACACAGAGACAATCACTCACAGAGACACAAACACAAGATCATCAAAGAACCTCAAACTCAGCTGCATTAAACCACCATTAGCATAAATGTTCAAAAATCAGGACTGATTTAGGGTCTTTAGCATCTACTGATGATTTTGTTGGGTCGCAGAATCTTACCTGAGAACTGTATGGTGAAAGGATGCTTAGACTTTTTCTTTAATTTTAGGAGTGAAACTGCAGCCTAATTGAAGTTTTAATTCTCTAGTTTATATCCAGGACACTACGTCTTGATCTGTTTTCCTTGATATCGATGCACATATGGCCTATACAACATTAAGGAAAATTAACAATAATACTTTTTTAAAAATCTCAACTTTTATCTAGGTTTCACAGAGAGATTGAGCTTCACAGATTTTATATTAAAATAGTCCTTAATGTTGTGCAGGATGGACATTTTCAAGCTCTGAGCTCCAGGGCCATTCTGTCTGGAGGTAAAGATCGAGGGGTATGGCAAGAGAGAAAGGTCAAACTTCACAAGGCTCTATGGAAACAACTGACCGGAGGGGAATGGAGTGGGTGGCCAAGCGCCATCTGTGAGAGGCGGGACATGGAAAGGATGTTAGGGGATAAGATGAATGGTTGACACTTCCCAGCATGCATTTGGAGAGGTCACTGCAGCCAGATGATAAAACTAAACGATCACACAACTCATGGCTGAAATGGATTACAGCAAGCAAGTAGCAAAAACCACTAAATTTAAAAAAAGCAAACCCAATGTAGATCAGCTATTACACTGATGAAATGGTACAGTGTAATATCTGATCTTGCTGCCTGCTGGTTCTTGTCAAGTTCACAGTTTTTGTACTCTTTCTCTCCTTGTTCCTGAAATGTGACGATCACAAAACCTACGAAGATGTTCATCATGAAGAAAGCAATGATGATGATGTAGATGATGAAGAAGATGGAAATCTCCACGCGGTAGTTGTAGATGGGGCCGAGGTTCTCCCTGTTGGAGTCGATGGCCTTGTACAGTAACCTGAGAGGAGAGGAAAACAAGGAGAGAGCGTGTGATGCAGCCACATGGGAGACACTTCCTCTAAACACAGATAACATCCATCTCCCAAATGAAGCTTTTTGTTGATGATACTGAGATCTGACTTGTCCTTGTCCACCGCTTCAAAGCTTTGACATGGGGAGTAAAAAGTTTGAATCTTACGCAGGCCAGCCTTCAAAAGTGGACACAGTGAACAGAGCCATCATAGCCATGAGGACGTTGTCAAAATTGAAGTCGCTGTTGTGCCACAGTCGTTTGTGGATGGTTGGCTGGTTCACATCTCCATCCTTATAAAGGATGTAGGTGCCCCTATGAGAAAACGATATGTTGCACTGAAGTTAAAACGGAAACTAGGATTGTAAGTGAGGGAATTTGCTGTACGGGATTGAGACAAGTTAAACTAACTTGCACTCCTCTGGGCTGGACTTGGCTTCATCTGTGCAGCGATAGAACTTTCCCTGTGGAAGAAAACAAAACATTTTCCTTCTGATGCTTAATATTTAAAACTATTAAGTCGGTATGTCTCACTTCATGTGCAGTACTGATTTCATTCAGTCTCAGTGCTGCTGACCTTAAATAGCTGCACTCCTATACAGGCGAACATGAACTGAAGCAGTGTGGTGACGATCATGATGTTACCAATGGTTCTGATGGCCACGAATACACACTGCACCACGTGCTGTAAGACAGAGAGATAATAATAAGTATTATTATAGATATCTGTTCTTTAGCAATGCAATAAAATGTAAGATTGTGGTTATTCGTGTGGACAAGCTGCAGGATGAGTTTGTGAAGAAGCCGCACCTTCAGGCCTTTAGCTCTGTTGATGGCCCTGAGGGGCCGAAGAACACGAAGGACCCTAAGAATCTTCACCACAGAGATGGCCGAGGACCTGAACAATGAAAAGACATGGGTGTAAGGTCATCTAAAAAAGAAGGGGTAGACAAACTGAAACTTTTCAAGGGGCACAGGAACCATTTCTGGAACTCAGGAACTTGTGTTTCAACTGGAGGAACCAGGGACTAAATTTAACTCCCGCTCACTGCCGTAGTTTCCAAAAACATATCTGGAACTATTGGGCTGAGTTTGCAGGGCTGACTGTCGACGGCTGGTCAAACTCAAACCTTGTGGCTGCTATAGCTTCTTAAAGGTTTTATACAAGTCAACTCAAGTCAAATTCATGAATGGAGCCAGAATTAACAAATTTGCAACAACTAGCTTTGCAATCTGCACAGCATAAGACACCCTCCGACCTCCAGTGCAGATAAAAAAGCACCGGGTGCCACTAGAATCAACATGGGACAAAGAAGGGACAATTCCTGTAATGTTTATTTTAAAAAAACTATGCTGTCTTCTTGTGTAAATGATGATGAAAGAGCGAGAAGGAACAGCAGTCAGGAGAACAAAGCGAGTGAACTGTTACATCCTAAAGTATAAATAAGTAACACTCAGCAGCTCATCTACCATGGAGACAGAGTTTCCTTGTGTGTGAACACTGCATCTCATATTCTGTGTTTGTTTTTTAATCTCTTATCAGAGAAGTTTGCTTTTTCTTCAAGGTTTTTTAGAGGCGTAGGAACAACAAACATTTGCTCCAAGGGAACATTTAATTCCTACTGTTTCTGAGTTTTGTTCTTCCATAGCTCCTGGAGCTATTTGCTATTTATCTTTGCTGTTCGTACAGCAGTCAGGAGGCAAATGTGTCTGCGTTTGTACTCACTGAATGCCGAATGAGACAAGGGAAACTCCCACCACCAACAGGTCAAGGAGGTTGAAGTAATTCCTACAGAATGCTCCTTTATGCAGAAAAGCCCCATAGGTCGTCATCTGTGGAGAGGACAGAGGACGTTAGAGGAGCAAATGAGAGAGAAAACACACACATTTCATCCACCAAACACTAGACACACACACACACAAACAGAGTTACGCTCCACACCTCAGAGGACAAAGACACACGTACAGTACAAACATGTTCAGTAGGAGAAGCTTATTCCCAACACTCACTACCTTGCAGTCAAACGCACACGCGCACACGTCTCCACACTCTTGTAGATCACTCTGATTCGGGGTGGCGAGCTCGGAGGCAGTGAAACAGGAGGCTAAATCTACCATCGCCACCCCCACGGCCCTTAACTACATGAATGTAGTAGTAAGTCATTCATTTCACAATCTACTATGGGATGAGGCAATAAAACATGCATTTTGTTGCCATGATGTCAGGGATATTTACTACCTGCAAGAGCTCTAGTTATAGTGATTGGAAAGTAGAAATGGCCTTACTGTCACATTCATGTGGACCGTCATCTTAAAGCACATTCCATTATGTTCTTTAATAGTTCAGAATAAGGGGAAGCAGCTCCCAATTAAAAACTTCAGAGTTCAGCAGGCAGAGAAGAAAAACCAGCCAAAATAACTCTTCTTCAAATAATAAAAGTAAAGGATTAATTTTCCGAGTGCATGTAAATGTGGAGCCCTGCAGAGAGACAGAGAGAGGAGAGTGCTAACTAAGAGCAGTCGACATATTAAGAGTCAAATGGCTGTCGACTTTTCTTTCTTTTCTTTTTTTTTTTTTTTACCCAAACGGCTGCAGACACAACTCCACATTTCTATACACTCAGTCAGGGAAAGCAGACTGAACCATGCTCGGCAGGAACATGGTTGGTTTTGCCCCCTCTTTTATGGGTAATCTGAAGAGCAGTCAGTACGAGAGGCATGGCGTTAGCTTTGACTGGAGTTGACTTTACGTTTCTTAACAGCCCTCCCTGAAGATGACCTCAAACTCAACTTCAGCCAATGCCTGAACAATGTCTGAACAGCCCGTTAAATTGTTGTTGCATCGCACCAAGGGGTTGCATCATGTTTTATGCATCTGCGTCATGAAAATCATTTCAGTGATGACTGCCCGAATGACGTGACACCCATGTGAGAATAATGTAATGTTGATGTGATGTTTCCTTCCCCCAACAGGAGTTCTTTGATTAGTGTAATTTGAACAAATCGTGTGTTTGTGTTAGTGTGTGCAAAGTAACAACTCCAATATTAGTTTTTTGTTGCTTTTTTTTTTAAAAGAGGTGCCATGAAGAAAAAAGTAAATAAGAGAAAGGAAACAAACAAGCCAGGTTGTACTGAGTGGCAGGTGACACACAAGGAGAGAATGCAGCAAGGCTCTCGTTGTCATTTAAGGGGTTACCTTCAATATGATCTCAAATGTAAACATACTAGTGAAGACATAATCTGCATAGCCTAGGACCTGGAAGGCAACGAGACGTTTGGAGTGTTATTGGGGTATGGTTAGTCACAGCACGGACAGGGGACACAGGGCATTTACCTTCAAAACGATCTCAACAGTAAAGATAGCCGTGAAAGCATAGTCAAAGTAACCAAGTATCTGCAAAAAGCAACGTAGATGTTTAACAAAGACAGTTCATTGTGCAGCTTCATACATTATATGAAAACAAGATGAATGAAAAAAAAAAAACATTTGTAGCATTATCTGGAAAAGGTTTGTTAGAGTAAACAGCACACAGTACATTTTAATTACTTGCAAAAAGTTAATTCACTGCTCCTTGGTCAGTTTTTATGCAGAATTCAGTAGGTTGTGAATGAATGTGACCATAGTGATCATAATGGTTTAAAATCATTACAATGCATTTTAAGTGAAACACAAATATAACTGCCTCAGGGTTTATATACAGGACTGTACTGGTGTTTTTGCCTGTTTTAGCTCATAAAATATAAACAGCATGTTCTTCACATTACTGCTAACCAAAGTGTACAGTACCATATCTCAGTCAGTACAGTCAGGTGCAGACACCTGACACGAGCCTGAGATAATGTAGGTACTCATCTCTGTGATTGATTCATTGCCTTAATTTTATGTAAAGTGTTGGATCTTCAGTGAGTTCATGCAGCCACCATTTGTTAAAAAAACTCCTTTATGGTGCATTTAAGGACACACTGACATCTCTCATGTGTGAGTCAGCCCCTAAAAGCATTGCGATTAATAAGCTTCATCGTAAGAAAAACAATTCCAAGAGACAAACTATACTGTCAAAGGGATAATGTGGATTTGGTAGTTTCTCAGATTTAAAAGGTTGCTGCTGACTACCTCAGCCTTAAATCAAGAATGTTAGAACAGAACAGCAGGAACAGGGTGACCAGATGTCACCTTTAAATATAGACTGACCATATTTTTTACTATTTGTCTTGGTGTCCTGACGGGAACCGCCTTAAGTCCTGACAATTTAACTGAATGTATGTTCTGGGAAAATAATAGCCAGTAATCTTTGTGAGATGTTTTGTTAAAGACAGGATAGATGACATAGATGTTGTACATGGAAAATAAGCTGGCTGCATTTTCTCTCTCTCTCTCTCTCTCCTTCAATCATTTGTTCACTCTTTCTCTTTTGCCCTCTCTGTGCACTGCTGCAGTGACGAAAAAGTGCAGCTGTGGCCTCTCAGAGGAAAATGACAGACTCTTTGATTTGAGGGCAGATTGGAAGAGTTGAAACTTACAAGCACAAAAGATCAATATCTTTTTCAGACCAGTAACCTGATTACATCCTATAGAAATGACTGTTGAACTGCATCTTTGTGTATTGCTTTGCTTTTTATAACATTTACTATATGACCTTTTCAACAGATCAATAGCAGCAGATCTCATGTAGCTGCCTTTGTCTTACCCATCAAATCATCTTTAATTTAACTGTCAATAAAACACAGACATGATGGTAAGAATTCAGTATATGAACCTATATCACTGGGTAGCAGTAATGTAAATAATGCAAGTTTAATTAAATCAGCTAAAACATACAAAACCATCAGTAAAGAACCAAAGATTTATGACAAAACTGCATCTCAAATATTTAACTAAGCGTTATTACCAGAAAAGTGATTTATCTATAATATCATTTTACCCATTTTTCTTTGCTACACAGTCTGTTAGAAGCCATATTAAATGTCTGTGGAAGGTTTGTAAACTTACAATATTGCGAGCTGAGAAGTTTCGTATCGGATCCTCAGCAGCGAGTGAGACAGAGCTGAGCATGATGAACACCAGGATGAGGTTGGTGAAGATGTGATGATTGATGAGTCTGTGGCAAAACACGCGCACCCTGGAGGACAGAGGAAACACAGCACAGAAAGAGAAACCTCAGTGCGATGTGAGACACTACTCGTTTGTGTACATGTGATGTGTGCGGCGCTAAGCGTGTCTTACGGGTTTGTGCTGCTGAAGATGAAGAAGGCACTTCCCTCTGGGATAGGAGTGATCTTCTCCTTCTTTACCAGCTCGGAGATGGCCGGCCGAGGCCCCGATGGTACTTCTGGATCCTCTTCCTCCGCTGCTGTGTCATCGTTGTCCTCCTCCTCGTCCTTATAGTCAAGCAGAGAGTGTGAAATCTGTGTCAGCGTGCAAAACATCTCTAACTACAAAAATACGTCACGTTATGATTCAGTGATTCAGAAATTAGGGATACCTTCTCATCTTTTTCGTCATCCTTTTTGTCCCTGTAATAAGCAGAGGTATTTTGATGAATGATAGACATCTGAGCATTTGAATCTAACATTTAAAATTAGGTTTGCCGCACAAAGACTCGGCAGGAGATCAAGCAGTCACCCTTTCTTGTCTCCTTCGTCTGTGTTGAGAGACTCTGCATCTGCCAAGTTGTCCACAGCGATAGCCAAGAAGACATTCAGCAGGATATCTGAGCAAAGTGTTCAGTAAAGAACAACTCTCTTGCGTATGACTATGCCATTAGTTGCAACAAAAGAAACAAGATTAGCAATGTAATTTATACCAGGAACAATACTCTAGCAACAAATTAGTAAACAGCACTTCATCAAAAGTGACTTAGTGTCAGGTGTGTTAGTGTGAGTGAGAGAGGATACAGTTTCCACAGATGAAGAGGATGATGAAGTAAAAGCACACGATCATTCCAGAAGAGGAGGGGCCTCCATACGCCATGATCCCATCGTACATAACAGCATTCCAGTCTTCACCAGTCAGGATCTAAAATCACCACAATAAACATTTATATACACAAACCTTACAAACTAAACTAAAATCATTGCAGAGCAGTTGATAGGCAATGATAAGATGGAGGCACTGAGTGTCCCACAGAAACACCTAAGGACAATATAGAATACTGTCCCTGACACAAAATTAAAACCACATAAAGGCACCAGGATTGCATTTATCCACTGGTTATAGTCTGAATGATACTGGATTTTTGAGACTGAGTTCAAAAGATCAGATGACATATATATATATGGTATACTGGCCAATAGTAATAAAATAAAATATATAAATACATAACATGCACAACAATCTCTTGACAGATCCCTTTGATTAGTTAACTATAACCAAGGTACTAAATGTGACATTTTACAGTTGAAAATTCAACTTGTTACTGCTCTCTGGTGGCCAAATTATGCTATGGTGACACTGTTTCTACATTACTTTGAACCAAATTTGGAATTTCTGTGCTGCAGTTTTTACTTAGATTTACTTCTCTTCTCCTTAGCCTTCAACAGTCTGTGCCAACACTCTTACATCAGCTACATTTATCTACATTTTCAATGCAGCAATGGGCAAATGCTGGATGTTTGTGTGTTTGCCTTCAGATGGGTGTGACCACGGTGTACAGTTATGTCTTAACCTAAACCGTATTTCAGAACGTAAATACCTGAAACACAGTGAGCAGAGCTTGGGGAAAGTTGTCAAAGGTGCTCCTCTTGGTCTGCGTTTCGTCAAAGTTGAACTTTCCTCCAAACACCTGCATGCCCAGCAGGGAGAAGATGATGATGAAGAGGAAGAGCAGCAGCAGCAGGGAAGCGATGGACTTCATGGAGTTAAGCAGAGACGCCACCAGGTTACTCAGAGACTGCCAGTGACTACAAAGAAAGGTCGGGCAAGAGAGAAGAGGAGAGACAGGTGATTAACTGAACACCACATATACACAACACACACAAAAACTCAGCATGACGGCCTTACCGCGTGACCTTGAAGATCCTCAGCAGGCGGACACAGCGGAACACGGAGATACCGAGGGGAGACATGATTTACAACTCGACCAGAATGGTTTCAGTGATTCCTCCGCACACCACGAAGCAGTCGAAGCGGTTGAACAGTGAAACGAAATAAGCCTGTAGCCCCAGACTGTACATCTTCACCAACATTTCACATGTGAACAGGGCTAACAGCACCTTGTTGGCCACATCTGAAAACCAGAGAAAAAAGACAGAAGATTAAAACTACATAAATGAATGAAGAGAGGGTCTACAGAGTGCTTATATTTGTTTTACTATGTCTATCCATGTTGAAAAGTGTTATATTTTGCTTTAATTTAACATGGAAACATAGAAAATTAACTAATAAAATGGTGATAATAAGAAAAATGGATGCACATTGTCGCTGTGGAATAAGACTTTCATGAGCACTGCCGTGTTGTTCATACCCTGCACTTGTGTCAGCCACAGCGGCTGGTTGTAATGCTCTGATGATATGGTGAGGGTATGTTGAGGAACACCAGGATGATGACCAGCCAATAGAAAGGCACCGATTTGACAGCCAACCGCACTTCCTGCGTAAAATCCTGTTCCAGGTTTAGCCACCGACCGTGAGGAGAAACAGGCGGCATTATGACTCTACAGTGATTTAGAAGAACACAGCCTCAGAGTTAATGCCCAAACAAAAGACCAAATACATCGCCTCAGTGTTTCTTTTATGAAATCACTAGGTTCACTTCTATTAGTATGGCAGAATGCGGAACTATGGGAGAAGGGCCATGAGGGAACTGCATCAATATATTTTGTGTCACATCAGCAGTAAATGAGTTGAAAATATCATGGTTATTCTCTAAAATACCGTAGGCGTTATGCTGACTTTATAAAAAGCTGTTGATTTTATCATCCCAAAGTCTCATTAAAAATACAGGAAAAATGAAAGCCAAGCAATTTCATAAATAAAAATCTAGCACCAATGCAGGCACAAACTCATAGTAACAGCCACTGTATATGCATCATGCAGAGACACAGACCTACAAATATACTGACCTGAACTTTGACTTTGAAAATTTTTTGACTGGAAAGAAAGAGGAATGTCAAAGTTTTAAATGTATGGTTTGTTGATGAAGATTATTCATGGATGACAACATTAAAAAACAAAAGTCAGGCAGCATTATAAGCCAGGAAGACTGGAAACATGTACGTAAGGTGTGGTGCTTTGAATGAATGTTTTGCCTGTGATGTGAGAGACAGTACAGCTTATCCGATGAACAGTAATTTAATGTAAATGACAGTGGTCCCACAAGCAGAAAGGTTTGTTGTGCAAAGTGCTGTACGCTCTCACCACAGAGTCCGGTAGCATGGTGTCTCTTTTCATCCTCCTGCTTTTGATTCTCGGTGTTCACGGATTCCGCTTGGCTATTGGAACGCCGCCGCAGCAGCAAAATAAAGCAGAGATCGCCTGCATCACCAGGCACTTACAGAGAAAAAAGATACAAAAGAACATATTGTGCAAAATCTACACCCAAGTGCATCATAACGGTTTGAGCAGTGAAACTTTATTTGTATCTCCAAGGCCACAGTGCAAATTCACAAAACTACCTCGAGAAAGGAATATGCTACACTGTGGCTGTGCATCATCATCATCAGTAATTACTTACTAAGGCTGAAAGGGAGCTGACATGGGACAGGCGAGTGGACAGTTGCTCTACCAGGGCTGACTGATGCAGACAATAAATGAGGAGGTGTGTGGAAGAAAGGAGCAGGTGAGGAGGACAGATCTCTTAAAGCTGTCTCTGAAACAAGACTCAAAAGTACTGCCAGCGCTTTCTTGGGAAAGACTGCTCAGCAGACAGATGATGATTAACTGTGAAACGCTCCAAAGCCAACTCAGAGGAGGGGAGCATGTGTGTGTGTGTGTGTGTGTGTGTGTGTGTGTGTGTGTGTGTGTGTGTGTGTGTGTGTGTGTGTGTGTGCTGCTTAGGCTTATGCAGATGTGCTGGCTTTGATTCTGAGTATCTGACAGTCAGCCTGGAAAAATAGTGCTGACTGCTGGAGAAAGGATCAGGCTTCAGCCCTGTTTCCTATATTCATATGCCTTGCTCCCAGCTTTTTGAAAATGGGACATGGAAAAGCAGCCAGGTGTGCCTGCTATCAAACGTGGTGCTGTATTACTGCTCCATATTTCACTCCCCTAATGGAGACAAGATAGGCTTTTCATTTGAGCCAGGACCCAAAAAGGATATAACAGGAGTGAAAAGGAGTAAACAAAAACTGTTGTTCGAAGTCAAACACGAGGGTTAAACACAGGTAAAGCACAGTGATGAGGCATTATACACAAAATTCAGTACCTACCCAACGCGTCATTTAGGATGTTTCAATTGGACTTTTAAGGATTACAATAATTAAATTTAATAATGTATTTGTGAAGAAACACAGTGATGATTATGGACCAAGTGAACCTGATGCTTCTTTTAGCAGTATGGTAGTTACTAAAATATGGCCCGTGACTATTGGTAAACATTTTTGCAAAAACTGGTAAAATAACCTCTTGAGAGTTTTGTCTAATTATTTTGAGGACATTTTTTTCTGCATGAGGTCAATTTGAGAGTTGAACATGCATATTCGCTCACACATCTATGTAAGAAAGCACACTCAAGAGTGAAGAAGCTTAGTTACTGAGGAACCACATTTGGCCTATGAGGTTTGACTACTGGCTGAACCACCTAAACCTTCCTTTCTTCTCTTCTCAGTGAGGTCAGCCAGAGTCACCCTTCAGTGTGTGGGACGGGCGCAAGCCCATGATCTATTGTCAACGGCACACAGAGGGACATGGGGAGGGGGAGGGCGAGAATGGGCTGCTATCAAAATGGGTCAGAGCAGACAAGCACCACAGGACAACAACAGTATTCAAAATATCAATATCCAACAATGACAAGTTTAAGTAGAGCGCAGGTATTAATTGAGGAGGGCAGAAGAACAACATGGAGAGCTGTTAGTCACAGGAAACGCCTGCAGGTGACAAGGCCCTGTACTGACATGTTACATTGCAAATTAACGCATGTGCATGTTAACATGTTAGCAGGGGCTCGTGTATCGGAGACAGACACCAAAAGCCAGGATGGATGCTGAAGAAAAGCAGCATGGATCTGCCTCCTCGTAACACAGAACCTTTGCCTGGGAAATTTTCACTTTGTGGTAAATCTTGGGCCAGGCCGTCGCCACTGTAAATTAGAAAGCAAACTCCTGACTTGATACAGGAAGAGGCATGGAGAAAGACAGATGGGAGAGGCAACAGTAAATGAAACAGAGTACATTAAATGAGGGGAGACTATAATCTATAGAGCGTAAAGAAACAGATCCTATGCTCAATATAAGGTGAAGTAGCCAGCCTCTATTCTGGCATCATGTACCAAGCTTTATATAAAGAGGACTTGGAGTTTTCACTGCCTGCTAACATCTTTTTCCTTCTAGATAAACCCAGTTGCACTACAGCGTGCTCCACATCTATCAGTGACATACATTGAGGGTGAAGTTCAGTCTCTACTTCAAACACCTTTCATGTTACTACTGAATGCCCTCAAGGGAAAGATTTCCTGTTAATGTGTTACCGTTTATATGTATGAACGTACTATATCTGTGTGGAGCAGCATTGCTAGGACTCGTGGCAAATATTAAGTTGGTAATTTTGCACAATTGCATTAGAACTTACTGATGCTATAGGGTAGATTTAGATTAATGTCTGGCTCTTTTTTCCTAATTAATACCCTCTCTATCTGTGCTGACCGGATGTCTCAAATATGACTGACCGGGTTTTCTGGGGCAATAAGAAAACAGAGCACGCTGCACCCAAATGGAAACCGGAATCGAGGAGATACATTGATTCTGTTTTAAACTGTCAGTTTGTTTAAATATTTCTTCTCCAGAGAGAAATGAGCATTTAGCTTAAACCTGCTGTGTTTGTTTGTTTTTACAAACCTCCAAATATTACAAATTCTCAAGCAAAACTGTATTTTGGATTATACAAAAAATAGCCCACTATAGATCATGCAAACCTACTCAAGCCAACAATTATAGACACTGCTGATGAAACAGTGGAACAGATCGAACAGTTTAACTAGTTTTCTGCACTGTAGGCTTTGTATTACTCCTAACCACATTATTAGGAGGGAGGTAGTTGATGCTTACGGTTATGCTTTGTCTCCCTCACGGGCCTCGGGCCCTCATTGTCGGGTCAAGCGTCCTCGCTGGGCCTGGAGGATCCAGTCCAGGTAACCTCAGATCCTCCCAAGGTTGCTTTCTCACGCAGCTTCTGGAAGTCGCCATGAGCTTTGGCCTTTTTCTCTCCTTGAGAACTCTCTCTGGGACGGCGGAAGGCATATAAAAAAAAAAGCGGTCGCTAAAACACATACAACACACAGGAGTGCATAAATGACCAAAAAACATACGCAAAGAGCCCACACTTCCACAGCAAAACAACAAAGAAATAAAACAGTCTTCTCCCCTCCTCGTACTAAATAAATCTTCTAAAAAGGACATTTTCACCACTGAATGAAGAATCCAAAGAAACATTTTGCATATTCGCCCATATTGTGTTCTACATATTCACACACTTCAATCAAAGCCTTCAATGTCCTGTGTGTTTTTCTGAACTCCCAGCCACTGGAGGAGATGCACACCTTTGAAAGACAACACAGTGCTATATTTAGAGTTCCCATAGCACAGCAGCTTATCCTTCAGGCACTCAATCACAATAGCAGCAATTTGTAGATGGATATTTTAGATAGTATTTGCACAGCACTCAAATTCATAGATTATATAAACAACCATCATGTGAAACTGGGCTGTAAGCGCTCGTGAATAGGAGGTAAATAATATACGAGTGTATGATGGGATGTTGTCATTACATGTGTTTATGATATGAGATTCAACCGACATGAAACCAAAGAGTCCTGATGGTAAGAAGGTAGCAAAGCAGCATTTTTGGGACCGCTCACAAAGTTTATGCAGATAATAGACCATGCCAAATTCAAACAGAAGCGCTGACCGAACTGCAGAGTGCTCTGAGCTAATGATTACGTCCTTGTTGGCTTTTTAACAACCAGGTTTGCTGGTTGGTCAACCATCCAGAAAGTTAATTACCGTAATACCCCACCCCACTCAATAGGGAGCTGGGGAAAGCAAACTGGGGTTTGAGAAAGCTTAGAAGCGTAGAGGGAGTGAAGGGCGAGGAATAAGATTAATTTCTCTCAGGAGGTTGGGTGTCAAGGGGAGTAGGGGTGGGGGAGAACGCTTACCTTGTAGTTGCTGTGAAAGGATGATATTTGACGCCAACAGAGGTCACGGAAGACGCCTAGCAATGTGCATCCATCTTGAGGTTCTAACCGCAGAGTAGCTAAAGTTACTTGTCGACACATCTCAAACAAGCGTATAAAGAGCGTCAGGATCATGTACTTCCAAGAATTTTGGCCAAAACGACTCATTAATAAGCTAACACTACTTCCAAACAGGAGCAAGCAGTACCAGGTACAACCTATTAGTGCATAATATCGTTCCGACACAGGTCGCTTCTTACCCACTTAGCACACCTAACACAAGGTTTACCACGAAAGGGACCTGTTGATCAGGCTAATAAAATAAATCCAAGGTGTTCCCCATCCGATGGCGCTATTGACCGTGGCCGTGTAGCTGTCAACGACAGGAAATATAAGAACAGAGAACCCAGGCTCAAACCAGGCAGGAGGTCTCTGTGTAAAGAGGTGAGAAAGTTACCACCAAAAACCAGGTTAAGGACTAAAAGGAGTCAAAATTACAAGACTGACAAAGTACACCCATGGAAGCTCAAAGCCCAGTATTGCCCACTGGGAGGAACAAGCAACAGAGGAAGGAGAAGAGGGGAAGAGAGAGGAGAATGAAGAGAAAGAAAGAGGAACAAGCTGTTAAAGCTTGCTAGAAATCATTGGGAAAACAAGAAATAGAACCAAGTTAAACAGTAGAAAATAGATTCTGCAGGAGTACTGAGTGCGGAGGACAGTACCTGTTGTTAGATGAGTTGTTGAATGCATTCAATCATTTAGTCAATTAATCATATCAGAGTGATAAGAGCTGCCTGGAAATTATCAGCAGTTTACCATCAGAATGTCAGTCAGACATTGCTGTAACGTCTGATCTGAAACAGACATTTAAGGTCAAGGCGATGAGAAGGTAGGTTACTGAACCGCGAGGAACTCACCCAGTACAGCACGTCCGGCCCAGCCTCCATGGTGATGCACTGAAACACTGTCAGCATGGGCAAACAGGAAGTTGGCTGTGCTGGTGGGCGCACTACTGGGACCCTTGCCAGCCTTCCTGCACCGGTGTCATTGATGGGGCACTGGCGCTCGCGGCCCCTGGAGATCGCACAAGGAGCTGGTTCTTCCCTCTACACGATCTACAGAGAGAGAGGAAAATCAGTTTGAAATCATCAGAATGTGTTGCGTAACTGTTGAAAATAACTGCATTTGATGCCCACCTATGTTTACACCCTCTTTATATGTGAGTGCACTGACTATTTCATATTATGTTAATATACTTCTGGACTAAATTTCAAAGCTATGTTTAGCGGTACAAAATACAACAGATTGTTACAGGTGAAACCAGTTGTTTTAAACCTTTTTGTTGTGTGACATCATATAAAATCAGTGTAGTTGTGGTTCCTTGTCATGTTATGCATGTAATGCAATAACGGTTCAGTCTATTACATTTCTCAGACATAGTAAAGTTCAAAATATGAAAACAGATTTTCTCCCCATTAATTATCATTATCTTGTGACTTCAATAGGATGTCAAATGCAGACTTTACTTATAAAGGAATAATCTTACAATGTCTTATTTTACTTAACAGAAACTTGCCATAGAAAGAGTAACTAAGCCAAGTTGAGTCTGGGGGCCCTTGACTCCTGAAAGAGACTTGTATTTTACTTCCACACGATCTGTGACATCCACAGAGATGTGAAAAACAGTGAAGCAAAACTGCAAATATAGTGTTTTAGACAGAAACACACAGGCTGTGTAAACTCAGCTGTCAGTAGAAAGTGACATACTGTAGGAGTGTGTCCTGCTGTTGCTGTGTCGAAACAGAAATATACTGACTCATGTTTTTCCCACTTGACGAAAGTGATCGCAGCCAGAATCCATGCAAAAATGTTCAGACCTCTGTGCTCAGTTTGTGCAGTGTGTAATGCATATAAAACTATTAGCCAACTTGTCTTCTATCGAATTGCAAAAAACTTTGTACACCTGCTCAGCTGAGCACAAGGTGCTGTCGGATTGTGAATTAGGCTGGTTTCAATTTTTGAATCAAGTTGAAATACAAAGGAAATATTGCATGTTTCAGGAAAATCAAAAATATACCATTCGAATGAAGATTTTTCAGCAAAAGAACTGCTCATTGCTAAAATTAAAATGCACATTACAGACACTAGAAGGTTGATTGATTTTTACAAAATAGACAACTGGAGGGCGACTCTGGAGCCAGCCATATAGCAGGTTGCGGCATTTGCCAATGAACAGCCCAGGCCGATAATAGCATAGGATGATACAACAAACAAGACCAGGAGGGCAATGTGAAGGAGAGGGACCAAGTGGCTTAATGATGGAGTTCAACACCACCTGTAAACCCATGGAAAGAAGCAGCAAACACATTACATCAAGCCCAATAATTTGTCGCAGTATTTTGGGTTATGTCTCCTGTTTAGTTTCAAATGCTCTAAATGTGGTTTATAACATTTCTTTTAACTAAAAACCTATTTGGCCAATGTGGGACAGGACATAATAAAACTATATTCTGGAATGTTTTCCTACTTTATCACTGTCATCTTTGTTCGTACTGGTTTATCTACAAATCTGATACTAGTTTTAATGATACTTGAGTGCATCTAAAACTACATAGAGTTGTGTTAATGTGTCTTAGTTTGAGTTTACTTGTTTATCACACCTAGAGCCTATGTCTGCAGGGTGTTGATGTAGATGTTTAACGGATGAAAATGAAGTCCTCAGGGATGGTACAAAGACCATCTGACTTGTCATGTCTAACTCTTGGCCCCACCTTACTGGGAGGAAGGACTGAGACTATTATACAGAAATTATGTGGGTGACGTTATGCTATTACACTGTTAACGGGCAGTTCTCATTCTTACTGGGTACCCTGAGACCAGCCGCAGGGGCCGCAGTACACGGAAGGCTCGAAGGGCTTAACGCCAACCACCTGGTCACCCCGTCCGCACGACGGAGGCTACTATCTCCGCCACCTTCTGTTTCTCATCTTTGGTCAAAAGCTCCAAGACAACACTAAAGAGTCTGTCAGACAAAAAGAGAAGAAGAAACAAATATTATTCTGATAAAGAAACATACAGCGTAGCTATATATTAACTGTGTGCTGCATTTCCAGAGCATCCTCATCTAATATCAGTCAACTGATCAGTCATTTGACAGAAAATTAACCAGCGACTATACTGATAATTATTAATCATTTCAGTCCATCAGCAAGAAAATGCCAAATACTAGCAGCTCCAGCTTCTAAATTTGGTCTAATGGTTCTTCCAAATACTCTATTTATCAAAACTGAATATCTTTGGTTTCTAGACTGATAGCTGATATCACTTAGGTTCTGTAAAAGTATGAATTTTTACATTATCCGAGATTTTCATCTGATAGGAGGGCATTGTGTTGAATCTATACTAAGAATATGTTAATACTCAAACAACAACTCATTCCTCCCCAGTAATGTTTTATTCTTTCATTGTATCTTTATTTTACTGTTGTTGGATTCGTCAATCAATACCAACTGTGAAACTATACGTAGTATGCCACCAGTTTTTATAGTCACCCAAGCCAAACCATAATTGATATCACCTAGGGAAACAGTTGATTAATAAGAGTACTACACACACAAGTTAAATATATTGCACCTTTAATGTCACAGATGCAGTTAAAACTATTACCAAACACATACGATTTCCACACGGCCTTGTATTTTGAGAACTTGCTAAAATAATCAGTTAGTAACACAGTACTACACTATGAATATAAAGCCAGGGCAAAGTTGGGAGAGCAGTACAATATTGCAGCACCTCACCCCTGGCCTACAATGCCCAGTTTAAATCCATATAGTAGCATGTTTAGTGCGCACAGGCAATGCACCACAAACCAGAGACCCACTGCAGTCATAAATTAAACGCAGGAACAACCTCTACAGACAGAGGACACTTCTATTACAGTCAGTTAGACATTCTCACCGGGCCAAGAGGGGAAACTATCTCGACATCACATCAAAGCTAGACTAAAAGCAATGAATGAAGCTGCCGAGTAGGGGCTGGAAGGAGTTCTGAGGGCCTATAAGCACAGTCTGCTCAGACTTATGTTATTCTGAGTCAGCCAGATTGAACCCGCCTGCCTCACTGAGGTTTCACCATCCAGGTTGCACCAAACGAAACCTCCTTCACAGTTAATGGGCACCAAGTCCAGGAGTTGATACCTGGAGGAGAGCCACTTTGCCAGCACACATCTGACTCCTTTACCAGTGAAGCAAGATTATGCCTCTGCATGTCTCCCTCACAAAAGACAGTTTCAGTGATTTTATATGTTTAGCCCCATTACTACCAACCCCATGCAGTTATGTAATCCATCACATTGTACATGAAGTCTACATTGAAACAACCCTGTGGAGTGTAATTTAATAGCCCCTATATGTGACATAAACATATATTCATATCCAGGTTCCTGTCTCCTAGGAAGATATTATTTGTTTTATCAATGAGATTCCTGATCATTTTAAGTTGTCACAGTTTATAGTTCATATTACATGAAGGTAAATTTAATAGGTTAAATGTATAAATAATCTACTGTTAGAAAATATAGTTTTAAAGTTACAGTTTGTTTAGTGATGTAATTTTTTTTAATTTTAATTTTAATTTCTGTTATGGCAGAAAGAAAATGACCCAAGAGAAGTCATTTCGTCTACCCAGAGACGAAAAGAAGAAGAATCGAGCGGGCAACGAAGTAGAGCACAAACCACCTGTGTGGAGGAGTGGGCTACAGACTATACCTGTGTTAGTTAAAGCTTAACACCGCGGTATGATCGCGGAATTGGTCTGGCCAGTCATCCTGCCTTTGAAGGCGGAGTTTGGGACTGTTCGCCGACAGAGCGCGGTGTGTTTATGTTCATCATAAGAAGCTAGCCAGTTAGTTTAGCTGTCACCAGAAGGGAGGAGAAGCCTGACATGGGGAGTGGACCGCCGACCTGTGGAGCTTGTTGCCACTGCGTATTAAAAGTGAGTGATGATCCTTTCCCGGTGTTACATGATGCTGCGATCGTACACATACAGAGGTACGCTTCATTTCTTCAATATTTCAAAGTTTAGGGGTTAGCTTTATAATGGTTAATTGCCATGAGCTAAAACTTTCAAACACAATGGCTTTGTCTTCTTGTAGCAATAAATTACCCACCACATTTAAAGCTGTGCTCAAAATTTAAGGCAGTCCCTCCTATCTGATAAATTCAATAAATGTCTTCTATGTGACCTTACTGTTAGCTTTTTTCGCTTGCAATGCTAATTAACATTTCTGGAAACCCGAATCTTGAAACGTCTTAATAAGTATTTAATCAATTTCTTCCAACTTGTTAAGCAAGAAAGGAGGCTTTTACTGCAACATTATACCCTACGCCCTTTTCTCAAGACATCGCATTATTTATCGCGATAAGGAGGAAACATTTTGGACCAAAAAAAACACATTGTACTTAATAAAGCACAGCCGAATCTTACCCTACTTTTTCTAACCTCCGTCGCCACATAATATGACCTTTCTATAATTCAGAAATACAGTGACACACAAACATATTGAAGCCTGGTGTGAGGTGAACTGAAGCCTGACCACATGGATTCAAAGTTGTTTAGAGCCATTGAGTTATATTTGGCACGATACTGGCAGCATTATTTTAGTGTGTCACTTGAGTGATTTAGCAGCAACAGTCACTCTTCACAGCAGGAGCAGCCGCCTTTTGGTGAGATTTGATTGCATGGCAGATCAACCTTGCATGCGACAGACAGAGATCTGACCCAGCTACCCAGTGGACTGTGCGATTAGGGAGGAGAGATAAATAGAGGACAGAGAGGAAGAAGATAGATGAGAGAAAAGAAGGGTGCGATAAGGATGAAGATAATAAGAGGAGAGGTGTGCAGGAGAGCAGGGAAACTAGGCAGAGAGGTGAGGTGAAAATCATGAGTACTACCCATTTGAGATCAAAACAAGGGGGAAGTATAAGAAAGGGCTGCAGAGACAAAGCAGAGCAGGACGGGAGAGTGTGAGCGAAAGATAGCCAGTGAGAGGAGAGAAGAGGGAAAGATGGAGGAGTGTTGAGAAGAGATGAAGTATGGAGAAATGGTGACTCACCCCAGAAAGCCTGATTTATCTCTGTCTTTTCTGGGTCATATATCAGGTGTGTTGGAGGGTCTCTATTAGCACTCTGGCCACTCTGGAGCAAAGAGCTTGCTAAATCTTAACACTGTCAGAAACACTGCTGTAAACTGCAATCGTCAAAACTGAGATCAAAGTGCAACCAAAGACCATTACTAAACGAACAAAACTCCCAAAGAGACACATTCGATATGAGGTCCACTATGATGGACACCTATGTTTACTTAAAGTAATGAATTAAATAAGGAACTTGAGGACTCACCCCAAGGGACGACAATGACGAAATCCAGTATGTCTCCAACTGCTTTCACATGCGTTTGGTGCATCACCAAACCATGTTTATAATCTTCAGAAAGGTCTCAATTAAAATGATGAGGAAGGTATACTCAACTGCTCTCATAGGACACAAAGAGAACAACAGATTGTTTACATGAACCAGATGTGATGGTTGAAATACATATTAATACACAGTGTTGGATGGACAACACACACAGGCACAAACACTGAAGGACAGCATATACAAAACACAAGACAATTAACTGATGAGTAGTTCAATTCAGCTCTGTAGTACTGATTAATGAGCTCAACAGAGAAAGAGAATCCAACCCTTCTGTGGAAACATAAGGAGAACGTGGAAATAAATCAAGATCAGCTGGGTAATGCTTTTAGATTACTGCCCCCAGCATACAGCATAATTCTTCCCAATCTATGTGTTTTTTTTGTTTTATTTTCAGCGTACTAGCACTTTTTGTAATTGGCAACATTAACAGTATAATTCCAGTACAGTATACCCTCCCAAAACACCAGGTCACCGCCTGAAAGTCATAGTTTTGGTGATGATTAACTGCTAAAGTCTATTTCAAAGCAGAAATTGCAAAATGTGGAGATACTAACTTCTCAAATTTGGAATATTTGCTCATTTTCTGTATATGTAATAAAGTAAAATTGATATCTCAGGTTTTGTGATGTTGGTTGGTAAAAGATGATATCTGAAGACGTCACCTTGGTTTCTTTTATAAATGTTTATTCATTATAAATTAACAAAAGTAATAACGGTTGACTACAACAGATAATGGCAATTATCACAGTTGAATCCTACAGTACTCTTTGTAATACTCTCCTGGTTGTCTGTGTGATTACCAAACAAAGCATACAAGCTGTCCTGTTGACACAAACTAAAAATAATGTACAATCTTGAAACAAACAAGCAAAATTAGATATTAAATCTGACACACTGGCCCAGGGCCACAAACATTCAGTACGAAGAATCCATCTTAGCTAGATATTACTCTTTTTAGGTAAAACTATGAACAAAACAACAATGTTGATTTAAAAGGAGGGTGTCCCGGGCCCCTCTGGAGAGTTACATCCAGCTACAAAACGCATAAATGCCACCTGCAGTAAATTCATATATAAATAAGTTCCCATTTTATCCCTTTGTTTCCTACCTACATCTCTCTTTGTCTTGTGCTATATCTTAGTGCTCCATTAGGGCAAATAAATTACACCAAATCTGTATTGAAACTAGAATGTTAATATGGTGTGTGTGTGCATGTTGTTACACAAATACTCAGTCACAGGAGATGAGATCAATGAAGTTACATACACAGACACACACACATATTTATAGCCAGTCAAGACTTCTGAGCCTTAGAATATAAGTTGATGATTTTCTTTTACATTTTTAAAACCCAATGAATATAAAAAGTAAAAACACTTAGGTAGGTCGTGCAGTGTCTCTCCACAGTATTGAATAACACTGCTTATCCAGAGCAGCAAAATTTCACCTTGTCCTGACCTCATTCTGATCTGATTTAGTTCTCACACTTTGCAGCACTTGTCTTAGCACATATGTGCAGAACAGTGTGAGGACTATGACAATATGAGAACCGCTGACCAGGTGCACAAGAGTATTTGGTAATTTCACGTAAGAACAGTAAAACATCAGTGTTTTTTTTGTAAATGTAGATCCTGTACTCTCATGTTAAGACTGAAAAGGCCAGAGGCTGTTTTTGTGTGACGCCTTACAGCCCCTGACACACCGAACAGACCCTCGTGAGAACTAGAGCTAACAAAGGTGACTGACTGTTTTGCCACCGTTCCCGAACACACCACAAAGAATAAAGTACATAGAGTTGACCACTGCCATGCATGCACCTGTAATCCACAATGAACGAACAAAACCTTTCTGGGGTTGAATACAATGAGACTAGAATTGAGTGGTGTTGCTTGGCTCTGCAAGGCAAGCAGGGTGACAGTAACCTTGCAACTCAGCATTGTGTCTTCGTGGAGGAAGAAAAGAAGTACAAAATTAAAAGAAACGGCTCTAAAGGGTTGAAAACCTTCTATCTTAGAAGGCTGGAACGACCAGCCCGGAGACTCAAGGCATGATTGTGTCTGAGTGATGCAGAGGTTAAAAAGGACAAAATAATTAAATAAAATGGCTGTTTTTAGAGGGTGCATGTAGAGATTAGAGCCAGTGATGTAACTCCAACATTGTGCCTCCAAGATGCAAAAGACAGAGAGAACACGGGAACACAAGCCATCAGGTTGAGGCTTCAAGTGAAGTCAATAAACGGAGGCAGCAGTAGAGAAAGGTGGCATGCGACAGTGCAGGGAAATGTGAGAAGCTGGAGGTGGACACACCACGGGTGATCTAGCTGTTTAGATAGTCCTGGGACCTCCTGGAGACATGCTGAAACCAAAGAGAGGACCCTTCATCCTTTATGCATGAGGTGGTATTAACGTTAACTCCTATTATGTTGGTATTTAGTGCTATCAGTCCGGCTAATATATCTCTGCTTGAATGTATTAGGACGAATATTTAACATGAAGCCTATTGGATTCTTATAACACACAATATATGTACATAAATACATTATTATACATAACAACCCTTCCGCCTCTGAGGAAGTCCTTAATCCTCTGCTCTGTGGCTCCTCTGTGACATCTATAAATGCGGGGAGACACTGTGGCTGCGGGGCTCAGTTTCTCCCACACATTGTTTACCGTGAGATTGTGAGAAGCACTTAGAATGCAGAACAGAGACATGGGCCCTTTACATTGAAGTAAAAAGGCTGAGTTGTTTTCTCCACGGCTGCCTCTATGATAGAGCATGCCTGGCCGCAGGGACAGAGAACAGAACCATCTATGAGGATGGACAGAAAGTGACAGAGAGACAAGTGAATAATTTTAGAGGCATTTATAGACCAAGAGAACTACAGTAAACTGCTGAGTGATCTGCTGGTGCAAATGAGGCTTTGGTTTTAAAATACAAATAAACAAGAAGGATCTGGTAGCGTTTTACATATATGCCAAGATCTAGTCAAGCACTGATGATGTGGGATGCGTTTTGAATTAGAATAAAACTAATATTTCACGTGGTGGTCCATAGCTGTAATTGAGCACACCGCAAAATACTAAACCAGTATGTAACAACCTGTCTAAACAGTTATAGCTTCAGGCTGTTGAAAATGAAAATTGCTACTTCCCGGTTCATGAAGGCATGTTAAATATAATAGCAAATGACAACCATTCCCTCTCAATTAACCAGCAATTTATTCATTCATCAGCACGTTGAACTGTGAGCAGAAGAAAGGGAGAGAGCAAATAGAGGGAGAGAGAGAAAGAGAGGAGGAAAGGCCAATGGGGATGACCATAAATATCTCTGACTATCTCATTTATTTGTGCTGTAAAGAGACTTACTGTAGTATTCTCTTTTCCTCATACAGTATATGCACATTATCAGCACTTCAGTTGCGTTCATCATGTTGATCTTTTAGGTATCCATCACAGCATGATATATCATGCGCCCGCGCATACACAGACACACACAGACCACATGTTTATGTCTCTAAACGCATCACGCTAACTGCACACAGTAAACCTATGCCGAGCAGGATACCATATGGCATGTTCACCTCACAGGCCCTCCCCTCCCGCCCACAGGGCGAAAAGTTCATGTCTACAGGCACAACTCGCCTATACACTGTGAGCCCAGTTCGCCATATAAGGACAAGCAAGTAACCCGCTTGAACCATGCATTCTCTACATGACTCGCCATATGACTGAGCCAGGTGACAGCAGTAATGTAAACCTTTTAAGAATTCAGGTGAGCCTTTTTTCCCACAATGCTCAGGAGGCCCCTATGATCTTCCTCCAGACTACACACGGAAAATCACACTTAATTTGCATACAAATAAAGGAGTGCAATGAGTCATAAAAAGACAATGAAACAGCTGGTCTTGTAAAGAGAAAGCAATTGATTGTACATTATCATTTATTATCTAAATAGCCAGTACAACTGGTAGCATCCTGAATTGAGACCTGGAGAATCAAACCAATCACAGCCTCAAAATATACATATTACAGAAACTAAAATAAAACTGTTGCATCCAACTACAAACCAGCTATACCCTCCTCCTATCACTAAAACTCAAAGTTACAGAATATTTGGAAATGCACTGACCACCTAAAGAAAGAACAAATTCGTGTCCTCAGTTTACTCAGATAGTCCTTCAAAACAAATGTAGATGAAAACCAACCACAATATTAGATAATTAATTTAAAAGTATAAATTAAATTCACAAAGACAAGACTGCACCTTACTGAATGATGCCACGGTCCAATATTATCTTTTGAAACTTACCATGAGACACTGAACCATTTAAACTGTTATAGTCAGTAAATTACATCAAGAGGAACTAGAGGTGATAAGTGTAGTGCTTTCGCTTAACTTTACTTGTACCACATAAAAACAAATTTATAAAACAATAATATTAAGGAAATTCTATGAGCACAAACAGGACACACAGTCTAAGAGGAACAATGAAGAAAATGTATCAGGATTTGAATGTGCATCACAGACCAGGGCAGGCCAGTCAACCTGACTGTCAGTCTGTAACAAATCCTAGATGCTTTGTTAAGTAATGGAGTCATGAGGACATTGGGTGAGGTATGACTAAATATCACCACATTCTACGCCTGGTAAGATGAGATGAGGAATGAGAACATGCACAAAAATGGAAATGGGATGATCACAGTTTTTCTGCGGATCATCAGTGGTTCACAACCAACAGTTAAAGCAAATATAATATTAATCTTATTTCATGTACATCTCAGAGGTAGTCTGTTTAAGAGGAAAAGATGCCAGATTGCATATCAGCTGCCAGAAGCCTTGACATAAACAATACATTTATGCTAGTCAGTAAGTAATTATTATTATTTTCTAATATCAATTAAGTCTCACTACTTCTCTCAATTATGATTATATTTATTGTTCAGTCTGCAAATGTGAGGAACTAGAAAAATGGAAAAATTTCCAAAAGGCCAAAGTGCATGGTCTCAACACCTTGTTTTGTGCAACAATCAGTCCAAACCAAACATTTCTCAGTTTACAGCCAAGAGGACCATGAAACCAGAAAATCTTCACAAACGAGAAGCTGGGAACCAGAGAATTTAATATCTGAAAAATAAAGTCTAAAACAGTTAACAATTGAAATGATAATTTGGCTATTTGCGTATTTCTGATGTATTTCTACATGACCACCTGAGAGTTATCTGCAGCGCAGATGAGTTTCTCACATCTGAGCGTGTGGTGACAAGCTTCCAGAGTCACATGAGTCAGAGGACATCATAATGTTTGATATCTGTGCTAACAGCATTTACAAGCAGAGCAAAACACGGGCTGAATCATGCTGGGCCAATACCGGCTGTCAAAGTGTTATGTGTAGCACAGCAGACAGTATACACTCATACATTATGGCACAGAGCCACCACACGGCAGCCAATACAACAACTGTAAAACTAAATCCAAAACTGTGCAGTCATCAGCCATGGGACGGTTTGAGACCAGATATCTCCTGGAGTGTCTGCTAAACGTAATAATGTCATTTTGGATCTGATTCCTGCACACAATGAGCAGTGCAGTATATATTCTGGTGACCTCCTACATCACTCTCTGCTACATCTCCCTCCCCATGCTCTTCCATCTCTCTCAGCCTCTTCCTTCCCTGTCTGTATAGATCAGTCAGTGCCATCCAGCCAAGCCAGGGGTGAGGGCAGCCAGCATTTAGTGCTTCTTCACCCTACTTCCTGCAGGTTTGTTACAGTAAATAAGTGTGCTTGAGTGTGCAGTCTATATTGGGATGGCTGTTTGAGAGTGGCGTACAGGTCGGTTCTAACTTTTGCATCTTTTAATACGGTCTGCCAGTGTTACCAGCTGATCCTACATCAACTTAAATATAGATCTAGCAGAGTCGTGACGACAGACGTGACAACATGCTGGCAAGAAATCATGTTCATATTTCAGTTGTTCCATTGCAGCAGTAATAAAATGTCTTATTCTACTTGAATGCTTTAAATGGAAAATCCAGCAACAACATTCGCAAAATACAAATATAGTCACCGCACATCTGTTCTAATGTTTGTCCTTTTATCACTCTAAGTGAAGGTGCCCATGTGTTTGTACAGTTTGTGTGTAGTGTATGTGCACACACAAGTTTTTAAAAGTGTGAAGTACTATGGGGGTTAGAAAGCCAGGAGGATGGGATACCACCAAGGAAAACACTACAAGTGCAGTATTATACCTACACTACCAAGTAAAGACCAAAGAAAGAGTATTGCACTGAACATTTAAGCAAGGGTGGTTGCTATGTTTCACTTAGTTTTGCCCTGAGCCGTAACAGAGAGATGTCACCGAATCAAGATGTAGTCGCCTTCAGTTCCCAAAATGCTGCAGCTGTTGATATTCCGGGATTTGCATACAGTTGTAGCTCAGCAAGGGCAAAGTATCAGTGTGAAAGCTTTTGATCTGCCATCTTCACAACACGACCTGTAGCAGAGCAGCCATGTCAAAGGATCCAATTTGCTGGAGGTTGTGTGAGCTTTCAAAGTTTAGATCGTGAAGTGGAGAGGAGCTCATTAGCAGAGCCATCAGCTTCTCTTGATGTTGTTTAATTGTGGGTACGTATGTGACTGTTAGTGTGGATAAATAGGATCTGCTAGCTAAACACTGCATTAGTCAAAGCCATGCACCCAGAAACGCCAACAAATATAGACACATAGAATACGATTACAAAAGTAAACATCCCTCTTCCCTGTTTGTTCAGTTGTATCCACATCATGCATGTGTATCTTGAGTTTGGTGTTACTGCACAGTAAATCAGTAAGAAGACGTACCACGTGAGGAAGTCTTATATATGAGATACAGAAGCCGCTATGGAAACCACAACAGTAGCTGAACTCAGGAAATGAAAGATCCTAAAAAGCTAAACTTCGGCTCTTAAGCTCCATACACTGTGTGTCAACCAATCAGCTCAGTGCTTCAGTTTTAATGAAAATTCCTTTTTAGCTTTGGCCAGGCCCGCGAACAAGGCCACACCCTAAGTCAAATATTTTCACAATAAAAAGTACTGGACATTGAATCCATGCAGTAAATGTACATGTACTGTACTGAAATTACATTATCAACATGACTATCAAGGAACACTGTGCAGTAAAGCCTATCTAAATGTAATAGGTGTCTCCATCACCCTGTCTGGGTTTCTGATCTCTCATCATTGTAAAGTCTACAGCCTCCCACTTGATTCGTGTCAACCTGAGTATCACACCGTGACAAGTTAAATTCAACCTCTCACTCTGGTCGAGTCTATAGTCTCCTCTACATACACAGGTCCAAGCATGGGCACACATATGGACAAGTCAGCCAAACAAAATACAAACAAATACTTAACAGAGCAATTTTACTTTTTAATGCTGCTTTAATGGCAGCAAATGATTTGGATAAAATGCGAATCTGGTCTAGTTCACATCAGCAGAATATAAATGATGGAAATATGTCATCACTGTATGGCTGCACATATGATACATATCCAATGTATCTTTTACTGATGTCCAGGTCTTCTGTGCAAACTCCTGTTAAGACGTTATTTTGTTTCAATTTACTGTTTTGTCATTTTACAGTAAGTGGGGCAATGCTAAATATGATAAATTGTTTCAAACTGTAGCCACCAAATACTCAAGACTTAACATTTAACAAGAATATGTGCATTCCCTGAACCACAGTTTCTGTACCAGATAATGGGCAGTCATCATGTTTAAGAAGCACACTGTATTTTTTGTGTGTATTTGCTACTGTATTCTTATATTATCTAATTATTGACTGTTTTTCAGCTTTATTGGTACTTCTTTTTATAACTTGTTTTGGTAATATAAACATTTATTGTACAATGTTATGTGCAGCTGTAATTTTAAGGTCATAGACATAATTCAGTTAATGAAGTTCTTTGAATCGTGACATGTGGGAAACACAGATTATGTTGTTAATTGCATTTTGTAAGAAATCATACATGGGGCCATCCAGAAATCACTTGCTGTTCCCTTAAGAAGGGCCTGTTTGACGCACACCTGTGCACATGCTCTGCCGCTGTACTCTTATCCCATGGACTTTCACAGTCTCCACACAGTTAACACAGCTCTGACCTCTTTACTCTCTCTCTCCCCGCCCTTCCTCACCACAAACGCACACTGCACACAGGCATGCAGAAACACACATCTAAGATAATAAGCAGGGACAGTGCTAGTGTGAGCCAAATGAGCAGTTACGTTATGACTAAAACACATACTTCTACCATCAGTCCTTGTATGGAGTCCACAGTCCAGATCGCTAAGGGTTTAACCAGCCATACACACACACACACACACACACACATACACACAGTCACACACACACACAGCCAACTACACGTTTACGCTCTTCTGCAACACAATCGCGAAGCCAAAACACTGACACATGAACCGTAGCAGCACTCTTCAAATGGAAATACATGTCAGTAACTCCCTCAGTGTAGATTTGAACCACAGAGTGTGATTACTGCATCAAAACAAAGACTGAGTGAATAGTGACAAGCAGAAACTGCACTGTTTCAAAAGACATAATGGCAGGTCAGACTAAATCAAATATAGAATGGATATGGTAAATTAATTGTCACTGCTTTAAAGAAAGCTAGAAAATTAGTGAGGCTTGTTGTTTTGTTTAGCTGATAGAGGTTTATGGTTACCCTAAAATAGTTTGAATGGGGCAGCCGGAGGGGACATTATGGAGCATTGGACAATATTATTAGACGCCAGCTCACCAAAAACAAACAAAAAAACCTTTCACTGGGTTAAGCCTGATATTTTTGACAAGAACCACTGGATGCCTCAGTGGCTGGTTGTGTCGATTGAGCGTCTTGGTGACCGTGATCAGTCAACAGGCAGTGGCTTCCAGTCACAAGTTTGGCACTGTGACGGTTGTTAAAAGGCTTATACTGAAATGACTTTTCTTTGTCTGTGGTTGCCTATTTTGTAACATACAGTATGCTCATTTATTAATTAACAATAGAGTCACATAACCAATATATATTACAGTAACCTGGTGTTAATTGTGCAAAGACGCTAGGGATAACTGGGAGAGCCAAGATTAGTAAATCTGTTGTGCATTTGGACCTGTGGCAGGAACTTTTGCTGCATGCTGGTCAACAGATGGTGCTTAAGAACTGAGTGGCCAAGCTTATATAGTTGTACTTATATTGTTGTAAAATCTTGTGACATAGACTTAATTTATATCATGCATGTCTAGAGAAGTATATGATACAAAACTTTTGAGGGTAAAAGTTTGTCATTTTTGTGCATGATTTCATGATAAAAGTGAGTTAAAATGGCATCATTTGTCCTCAAGCGTGTAAATAAATGAAATTAATTTATTTCTACAAAGCTTTTGTTGTTTCAGTAAAAGATGTTACTAAATGATCAGTGCTGTCTGTTTGTGTCATAGTAGAATACACTGTAACATCACATTACATTGCTGGGAGATGACAAGCATGTAACTGCGATTGCTGTAAACAAGCGTCACATGTTAAACAAGGAGGACAGTTGTGCTTAATGACCATTTCCGATCCCCAACCCCCAACCTCCCTCACCTCACATATGACTTCTTTGCTTCATGTGATGATAAAAAATAATTAACATAATCACTTAGTTATCATAATTATAAGGTAGTCAATTAAACCAGACACTCACATTTGTAGCGTGTGTTTGTGTTCATCAGTTCCTCATATTCAATCATTCATATGTGACATATATTTTGCAAAATGATTCATGTTTTATAAATGCTGACACGCTCGATTGAATGTGAAACTGATTCAAACTGTGAGTTCTCTGCTGGCATCCAAATGACCTCTGTATTGGTTTGCACGCGCGGACATTTCAGTCTTTACATGTTTGTGTCCTTTTGTCCCCAGTAAAATAAATAGCTCTGCGGCTCCAGAGTTATGCAATAACAATGATAGGGGCAAACATTACATGATACCAGACGCAATTCGCTGCATGTTGCCTTACGAAGGATGAGATGTATGAATCATATTCACCATGAAAAGGTCATTGTTTTGCTCAGCTACCTTCAGCAGGAGCTGCCTGGGGTGTTGAGTCTCAGATAGATAAGTCAGAAATGACCTTAAAGCAAAGGCAGGAGGGTTGCAGACTATTTGTCTGTCCCCTAGACAAGGTGTGTGCTGAGGAGAGACAGTCACATGCAAGAAAAGGGGTTTGTGTGTGTGCTTCTTACTATTACAGTGAAATGACTAAACAAAAGGAAGAGTAAAGGGGAGAGCTAAGCAGGAGAGGAACGAAGAAATGACGGCGTGTTCCTGACAGGGTTTGTTGTCTCACGTGCGCGTCTTTGTGTGTGTGCTCGCTACATCCTGTTACTCACTTGTGCCTCCTGGTGGTAGCAAGACCCCAGTCTTTTGCCCTGTGTTCCGCCTGAGGAGGAAATTGCTTTCTATTTATAATGAGCTGCTGCATTTAACCAAGCCTTACTAACAAGATGGGCAGACTCATGCTATTAAGGCCTCTATGACTTTGCAGCAATGCTCTGTTTTAACTCACAGCATCTCTGCAGCACCTAAATACTGTCTACATAGTGGAGCACCAGCAAATGAATAGAATCAGCACTTTTACCTTTCAGGAATTTATGTTAACCACAAATGTGCTAACTGACAGTGCACTCAGTGAACAGTCTACACATCCACAAGCCTAGAAGTCAGCTTGTCTGTATCAGAGTTTCAGGTTCTCTGTGTGTTGAAAGTTATACCCCATTTGAATGTATCACTGAGTAAAAGCCTGCACAGTTCTGCTGCCTTGTGATATAATTTGATCCTTGCTTTACGCACCCCACCTCAGGTTTCATATCAGTCCTCAGTCCACCTGTGAGGCTGCAGAGCAGAGCAGTGTGAAATGGCAATCTTCCCTACAGCCTCGCACGCTGCCTACTATAGCAAAACTAGCTCAGCATTTTGCTCTGTAGCACTCCTCCTGTGAGTACAGCATGAGTTCTGTAGAACAACTAAGGCCAAGCTGGCACACCTGCCCTACAAAGTATTCTATTGTTCAACCTCTACTGAAAAGGAAAAGATTGCATTGTTCGTCCTCTGGTATCTGATTTAATGTTGACACGGCAGAATTAAACCAAAGTCCTGTGCAAGCAACGTAAAGCTGTCTGTAGAGCTAGACAAGAATCAGTATAATAACCGTAAGCAAAAACCATACTGTATATAGTGCCATGAAATAAGACGTATGAGCAGAGAGGAGGTAGATGTGCATTTTTAAGGCAATCAGGATTACTGAAAAAGCCAGTATATGATCAATAATTAATATCTAATCATCAGCTTGTCATCTAATCTCTACCTAATGGTCTTGTTAATGAAGCATGTAAGCCTCATCAATGATGTTGCTCAGTCCTGGTTTAATGGGAACATCCATAAATTCAATCTGGCACTCATGTTTAGAGGAGACCTACATCAGCTGCATTAGAATTAAGTGACAAAAATTACACAGCAATTTTGCAACAGGTTCAAACAGACATAATGAAGGCATCATTAAAAACTGTCAAACTATCCATCATGTTTGCACTTACAGCTCTTTGCTTTGCATTGTAAAAACTGAGATGAGATATAGAGGGTCGCTCTCTTCCTAGGAAGCTTAGCTATTTAGCTTGATGCTGTTTGGGTATTTTAAGAGCCAATATTGAAAAGCTTCCCCTCTGCCAGTTATCCTTGGATGTGATCGTAATGCGTGAAAAAGTGAAGCTCTGAACATATGAAAGTAAATTCTAACGCCACTCTGAATTTATTAACATGGCAGTTTAGTTCCAGAATGGCTACGAATGATGCAAATCTGCAAAAAGACTGTAAGTTTAGAGGCTGTTCAAACTGTAACCAGTACGAAATAAGCACCTGTCAACACTACACACGTTCAATTATCAGTCTGAAGCTCAGCACGTATCAGTGAGTGGCATCTGTCACCGAGAGCTGTTTAGCTCAACAGCCATCTAAAACACAATAGAGCTGCCGTTCAGCTGAGAGTAGCTTCTCTCAACGCTCAAATTAACTTCACATTTATTCTCTGTTGTAAAACATTTAGTTGGTACATGGCAACATTTTGTTACATAAAAACAAAGAGAAATCAAGCCAAAGCAGAGATGCACCAGTCTGACTCCACTGACACTAAAACTTATGGGTACCAATCTTTGTTCCCTAAATTAAAATCAGTAAAATTCTCTGTAAACATAATGAATCAAATTCAATGTATATACTACGAAGTAAATTTTGATTTCCAATATCAGCACCTCTGGCTTCACAGTAAAGGTCTACCACAACCTGCACATTAAAATGCATTTGTTGTAAGTTGGCATGGGACAAAATGAACATTCTAATTGATTTGAACTGTTCCTTATGGGCTGTGGCTAAGTTGATGTTACAGTTAACGTTAAATAAAAAACTGTAGTAAATTGCAGTCAGTTCACCAGAGACTGCAGCTCTGCTCTGGTCTGACACCACAGACTATTTGCTGTTTAGCTACATAGCAAACGGTACCTGGCTAACGTTAGCTTAATTCACCTGTGACGTTAACATTAGTATTACTAAACCAACACTTGCTACATATCAGACAGTAACGTTCGTTAATTCTACCTGGAGTTCTCTGTTTTGGAATCCATAGTATTTGCACACATCCAATTTAACTTTCTTTTATGGGGGTTACAATTATTGTGAAAAACATCCAAACATTAAACAGAGATGATTTTAGTCTTAGTAGCCCACCACAGAGAATGACCAAAAAGAAAAGTATGCTTATCCTAACAGGGTTTGGTGATGTGTGGCCGATACCTGACCTGCCGAGGTCAGTATGGGCACTGATACCAGTGGGTCAGATTGGTGCATCCGTAAACCAAAGACAAAAAGAAGGCTGTGGTGTGTGTAACCACTCCTGTCCAGCAAGCGCTCTCAAATCTCCTAGTATAGTCTTTCAACTCCATTGTTGGTGTGTTTATATTGACATTACGGGAGCAACATGCACAAATGTTTCAGCAATACCAACCATCCTCACATTTTACCAGATATCCATATATCCATCCATATTTCTCATGTGTGCACATTTTCTTCCACTTTTCTTCACTAACAGGACAATCCACCTCTTTCAAACATCGCCCCAAATTAAACCTGACTACATACTGTAGATGATACTGTATCGGACACTGTTATGTCCCAGATGGCCCACTTTCCTCTGATGCACCACCGCTGTGCAAACAAACACCCTGAGGTCACCCTCCAGGAGGTCAAACTGGAAAGCAGAACACCTTACTTTGCTAAAGCAGACCAGACACACTTTTAACCAAAGCTGTAGCTTATCTTGCACAGCGGGTTCAGCAGCGTAACAGACAAGAGGAACATTCCCGCCGGTCTTTTGCAGCAGGCTGGTAACCTTTCTCTAACATGTTCCCGCTCTCAGACGAAGCTTTCATGAACATTCAAATGTCTGCAGACAGACTGTATAAGCTGCTCATGAATCATTGAACATTACAGCTAAATTCTGCTCATGTAAGGACCACACTCTGTGTGTCTGTCAGGCTTTTGGAGAACGCACTCATCCTCAGCTGTGGAACAATGCTTACAACACTACATCACCCATAATTCATCACACAGACATAAATGCACAAGGTGCACAGAGTGGTGCAGTGACGAGAAAATTCTAAAAATAGAAAGCTGAATAAAACCTCTGTACAGGCAAACTATGACATGATAAAGCACCAATGAGGATACTTGTCAAAGTGTTTCTCTGTGTAGGCACAGCAGATACTTGAAATCTGCATGATAAAGCAATAAACTGAAGACACAGTCTGTATGCAGCGTCTTATTACTGTAACATCCCTGACAATATCTTCATCTTAAAAAGGCGATACAATCAAACTTTATCAACAGAACGGATTACGTGATAATGTGATAATGCATTTTATAACTTATCTTGAACCTACATAATAAATAATACAGATGAAAGCCAACCAAACAAAATGACAGTAATAGGCACTACAGGAAATAATCCTTCATTATTCTTCTCCTTATCACAAACATAGCACAGAATCTTTTATTTATTTATCTATAATCCTTACAAAGAATGTATCCATGAATTTAAAGATAACAACCCAAGCCAGAATGAACAATACTGACATCAAAACAAGAGGTTTTGACAATGTGAACTCAAACAGTCGAAATAAAAATTATGCAAACCGAGAGCAGTCCATCTCCGATTGCAGCCACTGAGTGTAAGTAGGAGAACTGATTCAACAGGCACCAAATGGATGAATGGATAACAACAAAGTAATTAAGACATAAAAGGGCTACTCACCAGATCATGGTTAGTGGAGTTGGAATCATCTTCAGGGAAGGGGACATAGACAGCTAAGGCCATACAGTTGGCAAAAATAGCAATTAATATAAAGATATCAAATGGCCTGAGGAAAGAAGTTAAGGAAAACACAGGAGACAATGGCATAACATAGCAAGACTAAATAATAAATAGTATGAATTAAAATTACCCCAGGTATGACATTTCAACTTATGCTCTGTCATCACATAAACTGTTCACAGAAAGTAAAAAGTTAGACATTAAAGTTTTTGAAAACATGTTAAGTCCCGGATCTTGAGCCTTTAACATAAATGAAATGTTGAACGAAGGCACAGAAATACATAATTTGTCAATTGTCATGAAGCAAAAACTAAAACAAACATTGTAAATTCAGCTCACTCTTCATATTCTCATAACTGACAAACTGAGGGATCCATTCACAACTGTCAGAAACAAATATGCAGTAGTATTGCAGTGTTGCAGTCCATGCAGAACAGTCTGGGACACCTGATACAGCTCAATTCCCAAAGTGTACTGGTGGTAAATCCCCAGTGACTGTTTTTTTTTTTTTTCAACAAACACACAGAGGTGGATTATGAAATGTATCTCTGCAATTCATATTAGGCAATCTCTTTTCTAACATCTCATTGGCTTTTGTCATGACAACATCTGCTAAAGCAACAAACCCACCAGACTGTCACACAGCTGTGTTGTGCCGCTGTGGAGCTGCTTTGTCTGCACAGTACCCCACCAGTATTTTAGGATTCAGGACATACACTGTCTGTAGTGGGAGAAACATGTTCCTATTTATTTGATGTTCTCTCTTTATCAGAGGAGACAGAAGAAGAGGAATTACTTTTTTCTCTTTATTTCTTCCCCTTTTTTGCATTTAAATATCCTGGTTCTTATTACTTTTAAAAGCACTATAATTCATATACTAATATTAATAATTATCACAATTAAGACCCAACACTGGTATACAGGAGATTTGAACAAGGAGGGCTGCCACTGTTTTTAATACTGATTAATCTGGGAGCTATTTTCTGAACTAATTCATTAGTTATTTGGTCAAAAAGGTCTGAAAATACTGAAAAAGTTTTTCCCAGTATCCAAGGTGACGTCTTCAAATGTGTTGTTTTGTCTGACCAGTAATCCAAAACACTAAGATATCCAATTCATGCTGATAGAAAATTTAAAAGCAGAAAATTCCCTCAGTGAACCAGAGAATATTTAGTGTTTTTGCTTGAGAAATTACTTAAATAATTCATCAATTATCAAAATATTAAACAAACTTCAAATTTCAAATCCCAACACTCACACATGCCACTGTAACACCACTGTAAAGGATACTTCCACTCCACCAGGCTGATGCAGGCCCTGCGTATGGGGTTGTTGAGGTTGAGGCAGAACAGAGCCCTCGGTGGCCTGCTGTTGGCGTTACTGCCCTGTTTCTTGCTTTTGGCATACTGCTGCCGCTTCTTCTGTGCCAACGCACCTGCCGGGATGGTAGTGGTCGCTGGGGCAGGCGGGGCAGGAGGAGCGGGTGGTACCGCTGGGGCTGGGGCCGGAGCAGGGGCAGGGGTGGAGGCGGGTGGGGCTTCTGGGGCCGCGGGGGCTGGGTCTGGGGTGGGCCCGTTGGCGCTCATGGTGCGGGCGTGGCTCTGTGAGGAGCATCCAGCAGCATGGATCTGCCAGGGTAGACAGGGAGGCTAGAGGAGGGCAGAGCAGTCTGACCAATGAGCTGGCACGTCACCAGGGGGAGCGACTCTGGTGCTGCTGGCATAATTTGCCTCTGAGAATGAGAGAAAGGTGAGAGGAGAAGGCATTAGCACATTCTCCAACAATAAAAAGATTACTTTTAAGGGAGAGCAGAGCACGTTACACCTGTAGTCAAATCACCACAGTGACCTCCAGTACCCTCTAAAAATACTACTTCTTCCTTTCTGTGAAGCTCTGATTAACCCAACCCCCCCCACCCCACCCCCCAATTACACGTGTTAAACCTGCTTGAAGACTTCTCAGATCTCTCAGGTCAACTGGTTCTCATATTCCTGCTCTACAGAAGGTCAATTCAGAGTCCAACAAAGTTGCTTCAGTATTTAGAAGCTTTAATAGCCTCCCTGACACAAGATGTTCCCAGCCTCTCATCTCTTTTGTTTCATTGTCTTAAACATGTTATCTGTGCCTAACATGTCATTTGTAGCTGAATTATCTATACACAAGTCTTTATGTTTGTTGTGAATGGCTGTTATCATCATTACTGATATTATTATCAGTTAGCATTATTACCATCATTCCTCTCATTATTTTTCTCCCTCCCTCACTCCTCTTTCTTGTCTCTTGTCCTTCGTTCTCTTTCTTTTCTTCTTAACCTTCGTCTAAAGCACACTGTGTTTTCCCCTGGGTGTGGAATTTGCTGTTTAAAAAAAAAAAACATTGCCTCAGTTGAATGTGTTGTCTTTGTCCAAACCCGGCACTGACAATCCAGCTCAAACTCTATCTGGAGCTAAATCAAAATGTGTCTTGTGCTGCAGAGGTCCACTGAACAGGTAGAGAACACAGTAGCTGCTCCACATGAGCTCAAAGTCAGTGGGAGTTCAAGATGAAGGGATTATCTGTATTGGTTGACTATGAATAAATGTTTGAGACTATACAGGAACTTTTTTGTTTAGTTTGGAGATAAAAGACATCACGAGAGTGAGGACTTTAAATCACACACACCTACAAAATGCCAGAGGTGGCTGAATAAAGAAGAGAAGTCTTGGACAGCTGACTGAAATGAACTGGTCTCTTGAAAGACAAAGAAGCAATTTGTGTCTCTCCTCAAACATGCAAATAAGATGATTCCATAATGTTACCAAATGGGCAACATATCATCTCTGTATGTGCCTCAGACCACAAGAAACACGGCCTGGCTCTCATGTTGCTGTCAAAAGTCTAAATTTAGTCAACAATCCAAAATTGCCTAAAACTGACCATATTCCATAAAAACAAAACAGAAGCAGATGACATGCAGCTCAGGCCAAAACACACACACACACACAAATTAAGCTTGTAAATTCAGCGCTGCCACTCTCAGGCATCACTTGGTCACATCAGTTGTGTAAGTCCTTGAACTGCGAGCAGGCCCCGCAGAGGAAGAAACAGAAAAGGTCACATTGCAGTGATGCTCCGAGAGGAATCAATCTTTTGTATTGCTCAGAAAAATATGATCTGAGTGTCGCTGTAATGTAAGACAGCACGTCTTGGGGGGGATTCAGACTGCCAGCTTTACATCTCCTTTGTGCTACGCTGGTGCCTTCGTGTATAGCCGAGGCTAGTGCGAGCTCAATATGTGAACAATGCGTATTAAATGCGCTTTTTTGGGGGGAGAATATTAATTTCACTGCTGCATCGACACTGTCGACCGTGCAACCCGTGATGGAAACGAACACTGACATCTCCATGAGCGATTTCGTGACAAAATAAACCATCATCAAGCGTGTTCAATATTTCTCCTTGGACACCAACCACCAAGGTAAGATGTGGTGGACCCCCCCCCCCCCCCCCCCCCCAAAAAAAGGATGTGCAATGACAGCCTGACTCCCGGCGCTCATAGTGAAAACTGAGCAACGCACAGCCGTCAGATGGTCCTCGCTGCTCAGCAGAAAACAGCTGGCAACGTTATTACAACAAACCACAATCAGTGATGCTCTTACACTCTGGGCTAATATAGTGGACAGTCCACATGACCAGAGCCAACCTCAGTTTGGAGGGGTAAAAATAAAGGTATCAGCCCCTGTGGATGCCTCTATTCAAATGTATCTGTCTGTGTTGTTTATGACAGGGCGATGAATCTCCTCTGAATCCGCCGAACATGACAGCGTCGAGAGGAAAGTGGCCATTAATTACTGCCGTCCTCTGAAAATAATCAGAAAAGCATCATCACTGCCTGCATGCAGGGGGGAAACGCAGCTATGCTAAAGAGGCTAACTTCAGTTTTGTGGAGCAGACACCGCACCGCGCTGCTGCTGCCGCTGCTGCTGCTACTGCTGTACCTTTTTTTTCTGAAGACTTTAGGGTTCAGCCGCGGTCCTCTCCGCTCGGTAACACGGGTCCAGTGCTTCTCCGCGGGTTGAAAAACGCAGGTCCGGTCTCAAACGGCGGTTTAAAATTCATCAGCTCCGCGAGCAGGAGGGACACGTAGAGCCTGTGCATTAATTAAGCTCTTCCATGGTGATCGTGGAGAGCTGGAGACAGGAGAGTGCGCACCAGACAACAGAGCATCCTCGTCCGCTGCCTGTTTATCGTCACGGCGCCAGTGAACAGTGAAAACGAGTGTACATCAGAGAGCGAGCTCTCCTCCTCCTCTTCCTCCTCTTCCTCCTCCTCCTCCTGGCCCCGACTCTCCTGCTCCTGCACAAGACCCTGCTCAGATCAAATAGGTTGTATTGGCAAGCCCCCAGTGTTACCTTGCTCGTGGTTCTCGAATAATGGGTGACACTTTTGAAACGGGGTGTCACATGCAGCATCCATTAATCACGTGAAGGTCACTATGAGCAGACTCAAATCTTTATGAGCCTAATTTTTTTATTTGTAGGTTACAGCTGTGGTTCTTAAGATGTAAAACAGTTAAACACAGACATAGATTGGGTGCCACTTTCTAAAAGTGCACCTTTATATTTGATTTTTAAATTGTAGCCAATGTCTTTGTTATGGTTAATAAATAATTTATTAATTCTTTACATTTAGTCATAGCAATTGTAATATGAACTTCTGTGTTGTCATGTTGAGAAACATCCCTCTGATTGGTCCCTGTTATTTCTGTTTGGTGACGATGCACCATATATGTTGGTAATCGGTTATACTCCTGGGTTTCTGCCCCAGTCTGTGTTTGTAAATGTTAATAGTCATTAATGAAGCTCTTTAATCATCAAATCTGCAGTTATAAGTGTTAGCTAAGTTTAACAATAAATGGATTCTCTGTTGCACCTTTCTAGAAATAAGTGCAGGTCAAAGGGTCAAACAAGTGAAAGGGGTTTTCATTAACATGTTCTGCTTGTTAATAGGTTACAACTGATCTATGAAGCATATCTAGAGGATTTATTAGCATTAGATGAAATATGTAAACCCATTATAAAGAGTGCCCTATGGCTGAAATGCTATTAAAGACAAAAAAAAATGACAGCAACACCTCTTCTGATGTTGTTTAATTGGTTGAATCTTCCAGGCTGAGACAGAAAACAACATACTTCCCTTCCCTCATTACATTGTAAGTGCTTGGTCACTAAATGATATGTTTTATTGTTACCTGGAAGATCTAAACAAGGGAATAATTTAAAGTGTCGTCAAGTGATGTCCACTATATCACTTATAAAAATCCTCTCTGTCTGTATAGTCTGTACAGTGGATGTGTTAAGGAGCCAATGTCATTCAGTTGAGGGAGCCATCACCCAGACTTACGTTACATGATGATGTCTTTTCTCCCAAACTCAGTAAAAATATCTCTCTCTTGACAATTTGTCGTCCTCCTTCAAATTGAATTCTGAAATTTGAATGAAATTACATTTCCCATTTGCCTCCAGTGTGTGCGTTTGTAACAAGAAAGTAAGTCAACACCACCCCGCCTGATCTAGTTGTAACATACACACCTCTCTCCCATTACAGCTGTTCTTTATAAGAAAGCAGATTATATGCCAGATGTATGTTAATAGATAAAACTACTAGTATTTTATATAACAAATAGAAATATGAAAGGCGAATGTGAGAGTTTTATACATTCAGAGATTATTTATTTTGTCCAGTGGCAGCATTTGTTCGAGAGTTTCTTTTAACAAAATGTTTGAGATAGCTTCCAACAAGATACTGTTAAAAAAAAAAAGATACTGTCATTATTGGTAATAGCTGTAAATCTGTAAAAGAGTAAATTATCAGTCCAGCTCATTAGCTTTAGATCTCAGTGGACACAGTCATTTAGTGGTGTGACAATATTTTGTGAAAGCTGTAACCTGTCTTAACCTCTGTTAACATTGTCATGCCATAAAAAGCTTATTTGTAAGTAAAAAGCCTGTCTGACAAATGCAACAGCATCATAAAGCCCTTGTACATCTGTCACGTGTACAGCTATTCATTAATCCCACCCTTATGAAAAACGAATGACCAAATGATAGCCTTGACCCTCAGAAGACCCTTTAAAAAAAAATGTTTTCAGTCACTTGTTAATCTGGTATCAAGCCTCTTTAGTAACATTAGCATCAGTGTAACAGCAACAGTTTAGCAAGACTGGCTCTGTAGTTGCACTGTAATGTAGAAGTTAAAGTATTTCAATTAATGCTTTAATCCAAGTTAATCCAGTATTACCTTTTCCACAGTCATTGTACAGCGCATCAATAGAACCCGATATAATAAAAGTGTTTAAACTGCAACTTGCTCAAATGACAGTGACCACAGTTCAGTGCTGAGCCTTTAGTGTCGGTGTTGTAAAAATCCTACCTAGAGTAGAACCGCTGAGCCAAGGCCTCTGCTTCACCTACATGTCCCAGTTGACAACAAAGAGCAGAAAATTATCATCTTCTTTCTCCAGCATGTTGGTCAGTGAGTGAACGCAGCGTTTGGTGAGAGGTGGAGAAGGGCTGGGTGAGGAGGAGGGGACGAGGTCCACCGTATCAGCTTACCTGTCTGCCCAGGATAATGGTTTCTTCTAGAATCGTCTTGAATTATTCACCTATGGATGTGGTGGGGTGTGTGTTTGTGTGTTTGTGCATCCATACCTAACTAACAGTGGACCTCCCGCTTGTGGGGCAGCAAGACAACGGGACATTTAGGAGCTCCACTGTTGGTCGTGCCTTAAATCATGTTATAACTATGTTTAAAACCCACTGATGAATTTATTTTAATATTAATCATGAGGGGACCTGCAGGAGCGTTACAGTTCATGCTCAACGCTGCCTCTGCAGGCTGGAGCAGGAATTTTAATCACTCGCTCACACACATCGTTTTTTCACACTCCTCCATAGTGTGAATTTCTTCCAACCCCAGGCGGGCTTTCAGACTACAGGGGGGCTATTTAACAGACTGAATACTGAAGGAAGGACTTAAGTGGATGTCCTAACTAGTTTCAAGCTAAAAATGAAATCTCCGAAAGCCAGTGGAGGCTGACAGAGGCAACAAGACTCCCGGAAGTCACTGCACCTTGCCAAGAAATAGTTCTAGCATGGAAGCCATCAATAAAAATTGTTGTCTTTACATTTTGGTCTTTGCATGGAGTAAACAAACTAGATACAGTATAATGTGTTAATTGGTGCATTTTAGAGGAGCTGGAAGGAGTTATTTTTATTCATTTGGAGATATCCCAGCCAGCCTGGTTCTGGCTTCATAGTTAGAGAGTGCAAATCTCTAATGACTCTCAACAGAAAGCAAGTGTACCCAAAACTATTCAATGGTTCATGATGAGTCAACAGCCTTTGAATCAGGACATTTGAAGATGTTGTCATTTATCCATATCTGATGATTTAAGGATAGATTCAAAAGTAGTTTTCACTAGGAAATATATCAGTGCTGTTTCTTTTCCCAACCCCACCCAAAAAATGTTCTTTCTTTGTCTTTTCTCCTGTTGTTCTTGACCTGGTTTTCTCTGTACTGATGATTTCCCTACAAAGACTGCTGTGTGTTAGTGAGGATGGTGGAACTAACAGCTATATGTTTCAGTGCTTATTCACCTAGAATAGCTCATGTGCATGTATCTGTGTGTGCTCTCTGAATGTACTTTCCCTCAGGAAGTGTGCAGTTGTGGGTGCCGACATTGACTCGCGCGTGATCGTGCGTCTTCTTCCCAGGCTGCCATTGGCTGTATGGGGCTCTGTGAAGAAGCTTTCTGTGGGACCCAGGAGCCCAGAGGAGGTTGCTGGGAAACTGGAGAAGGACAATGTCGATGGAACCAGGAGGAGCAGTGGGGAGCTCGAGAGATGGCATCACCATGGCTGTGGGCGTGGAGTGCAGGGGCGTGACCTCCAGCTGCACCTGAGGCAGGAATCCCAGAGATGATCACATGGAGCGAGGAGGTGCAGAGGAAATGAATGAGGGGCGGAGGTGGCCGGTTGCAGAAATGACACTCAGAAACACGTCATCGCGATATATAACTTCAGCTGACACTTAAATTTGTTGTCGTCTTGTCTCCCTGTTACCAAAAACTTCATCTCCCACATTTGGTGTAATTCCATGAGGTGATGGTTTTGAAATACATTTCTCATTGCCCACGTGACCTGAAAAATTGATTCAGCATTGATTTAATGAATAACAAATCCAATTCAAAAGTTACTTCTACTGTTTTTATTTGTTATGTGTTTTCCCATACAGTTGTTGCTATACTGAATGTAACTATCTCGTGAACCATTTTATGGTGGCTGTAATACTATGTTTATGGGAGACAGTGTCCTCTGATTGTTTAATGCTTGGAATACAACTGTTATAACAAGAGCTGCTCAAAATGGAACAAGAAATTTAGCAAATGTATGTGACATGCGGGATAATGTCTTGTTAATCTGCCTATAACCCCTCATGATCCATTGTGTCCAGCATTTTTTATTCGATCTTTCATGTCAAGGAAGAGACAGTACTCTTTGATTGATCTATTACAACTCAAATGAAAAGATCTAAAGACATTGGACAAAGGGTTTGTGAATCGTGTGCATTTAAATGTTCTTGTATTATTTTTATTTCCTATTGCCTCCCAGTAAGAATGATACTGTACTATAATTTTAATACTACCCTCTCTCTGTCAATGGAAGATTCTGGACTGTACCACATCACCAGTTGTAGACTGAAACAACTCTAATCTGAGCAGTTTCTCTGCACATCACTGTTCCTACTACTTTAAGCTTCCCCAGTGTCTTTACAGCACACTGCACACAAACACACACATACACTAGAGTCAAAATTAATGCAGAGATGAAATGTTCTCCACACAAGCGAAGATTTTTGGATACTCTGTAATTAAATGTTATTCCACTGAAATCTATCTCTGAATAATCAATGCAGCCATTTAGATTTAGATTCATGTCTTGAAATATCAGATACCTGAGTAGAAGAATGTCTTCAGTTTTCACTGGTCCTGATGTTTTATTGATTGACACATTAGATCAACGGGTGACCAATGAAACAGGTCAAATGTACTATCATAATTATCCCTAGATAGCAGACCACCCTCATAACCATTATCCCTGTCAGATGTTTGTGAGCAGCCATGCAAAGCTGTGCAAAGGCAGCAGAAATCAAATACCAAAAGGTCACCAAACTGTTAAAATAATGACTATTTATCAAAATTATTTTAATGATAAATAATTAGTCAACTTTCTTTTTACAGTTGCATTCATTCTTATTAATTTCATAACATAATTCATATACTATAAAGTATATTGTAATTGAATGTTAGAAAAAGCTGAATGCTACTATTGTTGTATTTATCTGCAGTTACATCCTCGGTTCAAATCATGTAAATGTGTAATGGTCAACTTTAGAAGAATTAAGGAAAATATTTAAATCATTCTATTTAATTTCATTGCATAAGTGTAAGCGACTTCATCACTGTCCTACGGCTGGTTTATCCCTAGGAGGTAATTTAGGTGTCTCCAGTATCTGTGTATATGAGGCCTGTGAGGTCTGTTGCAGAAGGATACTGAGAGGGCAACAACATCTCTGTGTTGTGGTCGTCAGGCTCACTGAGCATCATGATGTTGGACTGAGCGGCAGAGGCCAAAACAGAGCAAGAGCTGATTCAGACAAGGAGAGATATTGTGCCGTTTAGACCTTTTAGAAGGAATCTCTCCATCTTGGAGGACTTTCCATACTACTATACTATACTATACTATACTATACTATACTGTAATAAATATAATATAATATAATATAATATAATATAATATAATATAATATAATATAATATAATATAATATAATATAATATAAACTACAACACCTTTGTACATACACTATCTAGCGTTACATACACTGTAAAATGGGCCACATACCTCCATGCCATACCATACAACTATGATACTATATTATGCAGTAATGGCAGAAAATCAAATACATTAACATAAGATATAGTAATGGTGAGCGTAGTTAAAAGTTAGGATCACTACAGTATGATGAATAGTATATATTCTTTTAAAAATGTGTGTTCAACTTCTGTTGAGTTAAAAGATCCTAACTAACATTTCTTAATTGGTTTGTTATGATTTTCAACAATATGAACTTCTGTTGTTTTTTTTGTGTGTGGTTGCTTGTTTACTATAAGACATTTCCTCTGTCCTCTCATGTTTTTTTTTCTTGTTAATTCTCTATACATCCTTCACATTCATCATCTCTTTGTGCACTGTTTAAATTCTAATACAAACAAATTAGGGCCTGTTCAAACATGGGCCCCGGCAACAAGAACGGGGTGTTTGGTGTGAATAAATAACAAAGAACAATCAACCACCAAGATCTGAATTATTAGTTTAGACAGTTAAGCCAAAGTGAATCAGGGTGAGATGCTTCAAATGCCACCCCTCCTCCCCCTCTCCCAATTATCCAGACACTCCTCCCACACACACACACACACACACCTCCACCATCCCAGTCACACAGTAGCCAATAGAATGAGTGCCATTCGATTTTAGCAGTAACACGCAGTCAACGTCACAGGGTTCCCCCTCCTCCTTCTCTTTCTGTGTATGTGTGTGTGCTATCAGTGCATCTATGTGTCTGCACGCCTGGTAGGATAAATCCAGTTTCTCCTCCATCCTGTCTCTCTTTCTCTCTGCCTCAGCCACCAACACACACACATACACACATACAGACACACACATACAGGTACTGCTCTTTGGCGACCCTAACTCTCTCTCACACACACACACATCCAAAAACACACACAAACTCAGCAGAGGATCTTAGTTGGTCCACTTCTCTGGTGCTGTGGAACTTGACATTTTGCCTTCATGGAGGATTATCACAAACCTGACCAGCAGACAGTGCAGGCGCTGAGGAACATCGCCAACCGTCTCCGAATCAACTCCATCAAGGCAACGACTGCAGCGGGCAGTGGGTGAGTCTCCTCCACTGACTCTCATGTTTGAGCTTTACCGCTGTGAATGAACTTACGTTTTACACAATGTGTGCAAAGGATAACACAAACTTAATATTTCTATGCAGCATGCATGAACACATACATGTACAGATGCACACACTCAGACATAGATGTAAGTGAAGGGCCAAAGGAACAACGTGTCCTCCCTTTGTTCTCCTCCGGTCTACTGAAAGAATAATTTGAACTTCCAAAGTTGTTATTTTTATTTATAAATTGTGCTCTGAATCCTTATCAATGAACTGACAGAAATAAAAAAGATATAGATTACACAATTTCTATATCATTCTGCTTTTTAGAACATTTATGGAATATTCATGAAATACACACCAAGTTGCAGGAATTTCAGTGAATCTGTTTATTCTTTTGAATGCAGTGTAGTTAAGATACAAAATCACAGTTGATATTCAAAGTGAGATTTTTTTTTTTTTTTTTTTCCAGATGAATGGTTCCATCCTCTGAACAATGGCTAAAATGTACACAGTCTTTGGTGCATTCGTATTATTTCAAAATCTTATATTTACTTTGTTTGCAGGATAAATATTGTATTTGATTTCTGACTTTGAAAAGATAATATGCTTCTGTGCAGTGCTGGGCACAATAGACTACCATGTGCAGTGTTCTGTGCAATGTATGTTGCAGATAGACTTGAGTATTGCATGGTTGCTGTTGGCACCATAATCCTTTTCAACAGGAAAATGATTGTATGAATGATTGTTGTATTGTATTTTTATTGATAAGATGAAATAATAATCTAATCTTCTCTTAGAGCCCTGTTGTAGATTGCTGATATTGCTGATAAGATTTGTGATCTCTTCACAGATTGTCAGAATAATGATGAACAGCTATATCTTTTCTAAATTTGAAGGATTTTTAAGCCCAACTCCTTGTACACAAGTAGACAGTGATGGGAGTGGAGGAACACTGAGAAATAGTTGAAATTATGTCACTTGAATGAAAATATTCTAAACCTTATTATAACTATTAATGACTAATGGTTGTGTTAAAAATGCAAGTTTTGTATTTATCATATTGGTACCTTATCAGTGGACAGCTCCAGTACTTTTGCATGTGTGAAGGGTAAATAACCACCTATTCGTATCAGCGCGCCAAAATACTTAATCCTTCAGATTCCAAAGCACTGGGTGGAGCACTTTGTGATTAAGATTAAAGTTGGTTGGTGGTTTAATATAGTGGCTTTATTTAATGATTGTTTATTAAAGCACAAATTGTTTTAGTTCGAATGAAATACTAGCATTTACAAACAGTTCTCTATTTAATCTGTTTAGCCCCTTTGCATGAAGTTTACCAACCCATGGAGCTCTATTAGTGCTACTAGTTTTACTGACTCCATTAGCACTTGGTCTGCATACAGTGTATGTGAATGCTTTTTCAATAGATACTGGTCCTTCATTATGTTTAGGTTTGCACTTTGACATCTAATTCTACAATGACCAGCACATGTCCAACTTCTTCTACCACACCTGAGGGTGTATGTATGTGTGTCCACCTGTAGGCCTACTGATATGCATAGTATACATAGTGACATTAAATGATAAACATGATGAATCTGAATCAGTGTGTCTTTATGGGATTAGCATACATTGCTTTGTGCATGTGTATTTACTTAACACTGACATAAAGCTAAGATCACTGTCTCCTCTGTCATCCAGACACCCGACATCATGCTGCAGTGTGGCAGAAATCATGTCTGTGCTTTTCTTCCACAACATGAAGTACCGCCCTGAAGACCCCAGGAACTTCAACAATGATCGTTTCATCCTCTCCAAGGTGAGTGCTAGGTAGTCTGAACAGGAGGCCCCTCTTTTCATATTTTCATGTCCGCCTAAATGCCATGCAGAATCTGACCTTTTCTTTGCTCCACCTCAGCGATTTCTCTTAATGTGGATTTGCAATTGTTCTTCCCACAGGGTCACGCTGCTCCCGCCCTGTACTCCATGTGGGTTGAAACAGGTTTCCTGAAGGAGAGTGAGCTGCTCAGTTTGTGCCAGGTTGACTCTACCCTGGAGGGCCACCCAACCCCAGTAAGCTGTCACATACTGTAACACACCTCAGGAATCATCTCTTGGAACACAACCAGTGCACAAACGGTTTTTGATAACACTTTATCCTGTGTGTGTGTGTGTGTGTGTGTGTGTGTTGTGTGCATTACAGAAGCAGCAATTTGTCGATGTAGCTACTGGCTCCTTGGGGCAGGGTCTTGGTGTAGCCTGTGGAATGGCTTACACCGGGAAATATTTCGACAAGTCCAGGTAATCCTTCATAAATGTAAACATCTGACATAAATAAACACTGACATAGCTTTATTTTACACACAGCGGCAATATTCACAGGATTGTTGTGCGTTTATATACTATACATTTCTGAGTTATTTTTAGTGCAATTTTCAGTCTGCATCATATTTCATTTGAGCGTCTGGTGATTAGGATTTTCCAGATTTGGTGGGTGTGTGCTGCGGCTACATGCTCTGCTCTCACAATTCTTCTGCTCTAATAATCACAGGCCCAGCAGTCATTTCTCAGTTATTTTTACCATCTGAGCAGTTTTCATCTCAGAATCAAATACAGATATTGTGCTTTCAACCATATATTTGGTCTCAGCCTACTGCTCTAATTTATCAACACAAACTGATTACGTTTCCTGTTACTACTTTTTTCCTTTGGCTGCAAAATGAAAGGCATTTTTTTGCATAAACAAGCCACTGTATATAGATGACATTTAGACCCATCAGGTAATATTTGAAACCAATGGCAAACAATGAATAAATAATACAATTAAAAAACAAGATGATCATTTTGTCTCATTTAAAGGAAAATATGGACCTCTTTTGGGAGATATATTTTTAAGGCAGGTGTGAAATTCAGCAGCCACACCTTCATAGGCCTGGAGGAAGCTTTTATCATGTCACAGCTGGTTACCAACTCAACTGTCAGATAATGGAAAGAGAATCAATCTGAGTGGAAAAGTGTCAGAGGGTATTTTCGTGCAATATGTCACGTCTTGTGAGCACAACACCCAACACATGCCGACACACACTAATCGTATAATCTAGCCCTGTTTTACCACCTCAGTTACCGTGTGTACTGCCTGCTGGGGGATGGTGAGATGTCAGAGGGAGCTGTCTGGGAGGCCATGTCGTTTGCCTCCTACTACCAACTTGACAACCTGGTGGCCATCATGGACATCAACCGCCTGGGCCAAAGTGACCCTGCACCTCTGCAGCATCACGTGGAGAAATATCAGAAACGCTGTGAAGCTTTCGGGTAATAATGTATAAAACTGGAAACTGCAGAGTAGTAGAGGCTGGTTAATGGATGGAAGATTTGTGTTCATGGCATCTGATCATACCAAGTGTGTTTTAATGTGCGGCTCCAATGTTTATGTGTGTGTATGTGTGTGTAGCTGGCATGCTATAATTGTGGATGGACACAGTGTGGAGGAGCTTTGCAAGGCTCTGAGCCAGCCACGCCACCAACCCACTGCCATCATTGCAAAAACCATCAAGGGCAAAGGCATCCCAGGTAACTCTCACAGTCCACTCCTCATCTGCAGATGCCTTGTTCTGAGTCTATAGCCCTATTAACATTGTGTTTGAATCTACTAATGCGGCACTTTGTTTATGTGGTCTCAGCTGCAGAAGATAAGCTCGGCTGGCATGCCAAACCTCTGCCCAAAGACATGGCCGAGATGGTCATCAAGGATCTGCAGAGCCGCATCATGAACAGCAGCAAGCACCTGTACCCGCCTGCTCCCATAGAGGACTCCCCACCGGTCAGCCTGAGGAACATCAGGATGCCGAGCGCACCGAGCTACAAGGCCGGAGAAAAGGTTTGTGCACTCATTCATATCCTTGTCTTCTGTTCTCAAGTAGGTTCACACAATGAAATCACAGGAGCAAGTGAATGAACGCAACATAAACATGGTGTTTCTCTCTGTCTTTTTACTGTAGATTGCAACACGGAAAGCTTATGGGATGGCTTTGGCCAAGTTGGGCCGCTACAATGAGCGCGTTGTGGCCCTTGACGGAGACACCAACAACCTCACCTACTCAGAGATCTTCAAGAATGAGCATCCCAACCGATTTGTGGAGTGCTACATCGCACAGCAAAACATGGTATGATCCCTCATGAATCTCAAGATTTAAGCCTATTTCCCAAAGTCTGAGAAAGATATTTTGTAAGACATATATTTATTAAGAAAGCCATCTGTACTCTGGTAATGGTCTTCTATTATTCTTTTAAAAGCTTATCAGAGGATACAAATAAAACCTCCTTTTGTCTCTTTAAAGTGGTGATTTTGCTGAGTAAATCGTTCTCTCTCAGCTCTACATCTCACAGCTGTGAGTCTGAGCCTGTGTTATTTAATAATACATGACATGTCTATCCATAATGTAAGGATGGGAAAAAATACGACTCCTATGTTTCCTTATGGTCAATGTAGCTGCTGCTCACACCAGTGGTTTGCCATGGCCTCTCTGTCATTAATTCCTCTGATCTTGGATCCATAATTTGGATAGAGGCGATTAGACGTTAATTCCTTGCGCTGTTGTGGCTGCAGCAGAAGCCCGCTCCAATGTAGGTCAGGCATGTGTATGACGATAAGCAGTCATGACAAGTGTATTCAGAAGTAAAATATTAATCAGTGTGGAGGGCGGGACCATCTGGCTTAATGCATGAGAAAAGTCAAAAGTTGAATGGCACAGCTAGAGTGGCTGAATGAAAAGCCACTGCATTTTAAATGAGGAGACTGGCTCTATAAAATCATACACTTGATTTGTTATTGATTAAATCTTTTCTTAGTTAGAATGAAACAGCTGCTAGTTAGAGTGCAGCCTTTAAATAGTCAGGTTATTTTCTTTGATTGTATGTTATCTAACATCATGTTTGAACTTTCACGGTTGCTTAGTTATTGCTTCTGTCTAAGGATGGAAAGAAGTTGTGGGATTGGGGAGATTCTTGAAGATGGGACAAAGGAAATTATTTGTAAGAGGAGGTATGCCACTGATTCCGTCCATATGGGGCAAGAAGCTGCAGAGATTTGAAGGAAACTCTTTTCATTGACTCTGTACTTAACATGGTCTTTAGTTCAAAGATGCTTTCAAATACGGTTTGTGCTGCAGATATTTGACCCTCTGGATGATCTTTTTGGGATCAAGCGCGTGTGACCTGTGTCTATCTAATTTGGCACACGCAGGAAGGTTATATTACCGGTGCTCTTGTATAGAAATAAGAAATTACAAATTCCTTTCCCAGGTCAGCGTCGCCATGGGATGTGCTGCCCGTGAGAGGAACGTTGTGTTCGCCAGCACTCTTGCTTCCTTCTTCACCCGCGCCTATGACCAGCTTCGCATGGCAGCCATCTCAGAGAGCAACATCAACCTGTGTGGCTCCCACTGCGGCCTCTCCACTGGTTAGTAAACCGCTGCCAATGAGCCATACGCACCACGACCCCTTTCACACACCTCACCAACACCCACACCCTCACAGAAATTCACCTTTATTCCCTTACACTGGAGCCAGACACCTCACAGCACTCACTTTCTCAGGCCATATTCACACTATCCCTTATGCTGATAAATGGATAAAAGAATGATCTCTGTATGTGTGTGTGTTTGTGCAGCTGTTGCTACCCTTTCTCTCTTTCCTTCTAATCCTGTGTTTTCCTTATCATTTACCCCCCTTGACCTTACAGCTAGTACTCAATCCTCCCCTTTTTCTCCCTTCCTGTCTGCCCTGGAAGCTGTCTGAAGGGAACCAGGTGTCCCTCTGTTAGTGCAGGTACACTGCATGCAAAGTCTGGCTTTATATCCGCATGCATCAGCTCACCTAACCAGTCGATAACTTTTGAGGATTTTCTAATTGTTGGGTGCATGAAAATAACTGTAAGTGTGTATGTTGCAGGAGAGGAAGGCCCCTCTCTGATGGGTCTAGAGGATGTGGCTATGTTCAGGGCCCTCCCCACAGCAACCATTTTCTACCCCAGCGACGGTGTGTCTACAGAGAAGGCTGTGGAACTGGCTGCAACCATAAAGGTACCAGAGTTCTGGCTTCCCCGTGGTATCAGTGAGAACATTGAACTATTTGCAAGAGAGCCTGTTGGCTGCCTCAGTGGTGATGCTCCTGTCATTTCCTCCATCATACAGGGTGTCTGCTACATCCGAACCAGCCGCCAAGACAGTGCCATCATCTACAACAGCAATGAGGACTTCCATGTTGGACAAGCAAAGGTGAGTTTTTGGTGCTTACAGAGCTGGTTAAATGTGACACTAACTCACACACAAAGCACTGTCAATATGTAAAAGGAAACACAAGATAATACTTTTCTCTTTTCCAGGTGGTGTACCAGAGCAAGGAGGACCAGGTGACTGTGGTGGCAGCTGGCGTGACTTTGCATGAGGCCCTGGCTGCAGCTGAACATTTAAAGAAAGGTACCATACAGCAAAATAGCTTTTTTGGCTGCAATAAGATGAAATATAGGCTAGATTCTATTTGACAAACTGAGCAGATTACACAACATTGTGGAGAGTATTGATTTTTGATCAAATTATTTCTGACTAAATTTGGTGATTCAGTACTTACTGCAGCTGGCACAGAAAAAAATTCAGTATATGCTGTAATTCTTCCACTTTATGAATTGATTTTGCAGAGAGGATCTCAGTCAGGGTCATTGACCCCTTCACAATCAAACCGCTGGATGTCAAAACCATCATGGATCACACGCGTGCCACCAGGGGACGAATCCTCACCGTAGAAGACCACTACTATGAAGGTATGCTTCCATAAAAGTTGCTCATACCATTCAGCTCCTGCATATTGCATGACCACTGCCAACCTTGCAGCAACAAGCTTCTCAGCATAATGCAGCTGGGGCCGTGTCATTGGTCCATATCCTCGGGTGCGTCTGGTTGGCATGTTTTCATTGGTGCAGCGGCGGAGACGCGATGTGGTGGCATTCACTTATTGGCTTAGCGGGAGGCTGACTGTCGTGTGCCCTCATTGCAGGCAAAGGTATTGGTATTGTGGTGCATTTTTGTAAGTGTGAGAGCCAGAGAGGCAGAGTGCTGTCAGATTTCCTTAACTGAGCATGTGCCCATGGGGCTCACTGTGACCTAGATAGCACAGACAGCCATGCCCTGTGCCTGTTAAGAGAGTGGGGATGGGTGATGCCACGGACTTGACTGGACAAAGGATATTTAGCGACTGTAATCAGTCTGATGTCGGGTATTTCATTCATTTTACATCTGGGCCAAGGAGGATTATGCTTCAGTGGTCAAAGGCATATGTTTTACACTTGTAATGTTTTCTTGTCTCCTATATACTGTACTGATATACACTATGTGGTGTGTGTACAAAGGCTCATTTATGCTGCAAACATTAAGGCGGCTGGGTGCCCCTCATCCTTCAAGGAGGATTTATCTTCCCTCTTCACCTTTCTCATGTGATAAATTGCTGTTCTGCAGGTGGCCTTGGGGAGGCAGTGTGCTCAGCAATGGTCAATGAGTCTGGCTTCAGCCTGCACCGCCTGGCTGTGTCCCATGTTCCCCGCATCGGCAAACCCCACGAGCTGCTCAAGATCTACGGCATCGACCGCGACGCCATCGCCCAGGCTGTCCGCAAGATGCTCAGCAGCTCCACCAATGCCAAGTAACCTTCTCCCTGCCCCACCCCACCTGTCTGATCACTCACACACCTCCCTCTGCAGATTTAGATAAAACAGTCAAGTATGATTTTGATTCACATGAAATCCAGCTCTTTAAATTCCTTCACTGTGAATGCCCCTAAGTGTGTACTAAAGTAATGTGATTTTGTGCCGTACACTTTGAAGTAGAGTTCCACATTTACCTTTTCTTTCATGTGTCCATCACATCACACACACAAATTCAAACACACACACACACACACACACACACACACATACTCTTAATCTCAGTATAGTCATGGATCCAGTTCAGTAATCAAAATGTGGCCATAACTGACTCACCAAACAAAACAATACATGTGCCCTCATGTGTGTGTGTTTTTTTTTATTTTTTTAAAAAGCTCTTTGATTAACTTCATTCATCTGGAAATGTTTTTATATTGTTCTGATGTAGTTCTCTGATGTAGGTGGGGTGTAGTTTTAAAGTAGGTGTCTATCATGATAACGGTGTGTGAGAAAGAAGTCAACCGAATTGCTGTTTGTAGAAGGTAGTGGGAAAAAAAATCAAGCAAATGTAGTTAGGTCATAAAGAGCAGTCACGCAAAAACCACATCTTCTCATTTTCAGATGATTTCAACTTTTGTGGTTTTGAAAATCGTGTCATTTCTCTTCATACGTTCTTTTATTAGCGATTTTATTACCATAAACCTACACACACCTCAGTGTTCATTTGTGCTAAGCTGTACAATTGGACCGTGCCAGCAGTCTGCGGCGATAATCACAGTGTGTGGTGGCATCATCTCTTTTACAGAAGGTGGAGTTGAAAGTCCCTCCGATTGCTGATGGAGAATATGGTTGGCTGTGACTGTGAAGGTGAGTTACATCTGACTTATGACGGAACAAACACTTTCTTTGTTACTTGAAATTTTTGTATGTACCTTACTTTCATGTAATAAAGCCCTCTGCATTGACCTTGAGTGTTCATAGTAGCTTGTTCCTTTTCCTAGATATTGTTTGTGTTGATGTGTGTAGTTCAAACAGCACATATGCAGGAATCTGTGCTTGAACTTTTAATTGAAACAGTGTCTAGCTAAATTATGCAAAACATAATGAATGACAACATATTAGCGCCAGAGTTGGAGCACAGATCTACATTGTTGTTCATTCTTTACCTTACATCCACAAACACTAATACATCATGTCATAAACTAGAAAACCAGCTAAATATCTGATCATAAAAGACTCTGAAATATGTATCCCTTGGAGACATATAGCCTAAACGAGAATTCAACCTTTAAGGTTGAAAGTTCATTGAACCACACAGCTCTGCTTTTGACCTCGTTAATACCACAATATCACTGCCCAGCACGTCACCGTCTGCGGTTGTAAGCTTCTTTCTACCAAGATTCTGTCTCTCTCTTAACTTCCTGTCCAAAAGAGATAACATTTTCAGTTCCTTACCATTACCATTACTTCAACAAAAACATTTGAACTATAATAAAACTTGCAACAAGACTGTTGTTAATCTATAGGAACAGTGTGCAAAGTTAAAGCAACTTCTTGTCAGCCTACCCCTGCCAGAGCTGTATTTCCGTTTGCTCCCCTGAGAGCAAACACTATGATTCACATCCATAAGACGGTGTGTAGACTGGAATAAGCACAATATTTAACCACAGAAATAGTATTTTCCCAAACGTTTGCATATCTCATGTGCTGTAAGATCATGTGGTTTACCATGATATGAGTTAAGGGTTCTATTGGCCTGAAAAGTGCAAAACAAAATCCCCAGTAAACATCTACAGAGTAAGAGGGTAATATTGTTTTTATGACAAATGGGTCTGAATGTGAGAACTGATTTATAATTGGTGTTTAAAACTTGTATGAATGAGTCAATGCGACTAAAGCTTTAGATTTAGTTACTTGAGTTGATTATTGTTGTAAACCTTGATAGATAAAAATTAAATAAAATTGACTGTAACACCACTGACCTACAAAATACTTGTTAATGAAAACTGTTCATTCAACTGTTGCTCAAATTATAACCAAGTTATTCAATGTGCATTCAAGTGAAGTTTAAACTAAATATATAAAATACCTCCTCTTTCATGCAGAGGCCTTTACATTTCCTTGTATGAGCTGGCAGGCCTGACAAAAACATTGAAAATTAACACTGAGATTGTCATGGTTCAAAAAACAAAGATTAGGAGGTCATCTAAAACAGCTTGTTTAACATTTGAAAAAAAGGAACAGCTTCTAGTTAACAAAAAATGACAGCAATAACTGACATGTTGTTTAAAAATATTATGTCAATTTTAAAACAAATTTTATCTTACCAATAAATATGCCCTGGCTCAAACACTATGGTGAAAACACACCAAGAACTGAGGATCGTTTTGAAATGCAACACCTAGGTATTCTTAAATTATTACAGAGTCCATGTTGTAAAGACTTATCATATACCAAACAAAAATAAATTATGTTGTTGATTAATTGAATTATTAGAAATTCATTTCTCACCACTTACCTTGAAATAGCAAGCCTAAAGAGGCTGTTTCACATCCCAAACCATGAGCGGCATAAAAATAGTATGTTGTCTAGAAAATGTTCATGAAAACATTAAATATTAAGACATATCTTCTATAAATTCTTTTGGACATTGTGTGCTACCACCCTCCACTAATGTGTTCTACATACAGTGCTGAGTAAAGTCGAAGTGAGGTCCCTTCATATTCCTGAAAAGAAATATTATCACAATAGTTTATTATAAACACACGGGTGAGCTATTTGCCTGAAACAGAGAGGAGGGCAGAGGTGACAAAATGATGAGTAAAGCAAGAGAGAGACAGCAGCACAGAACATATAGTACCACATTATAATAATATAAAGAAAGAGTGAGAGTGGATTACCATAACCACAAAAACCACATCTTCTCATTTTCAGATGATTTCAACTTTTGTGGTTTTGAAAATCGTGTCATTTCTCTTCAGCACGTTCTTTTGTTAGCGATTTTATTACCATAAACCTACACACACCTCAGTGTTCATTTGTGCTCGCTGTACAATTGGACCGTGCCAGCAGTGCGACGATAATCACAGTGTGGTCGGTGGCATCATCTCTTTTACAGAAGGTGGAGGGTTGAAAGTCCCTCCGGTGCTGATGGAGAATATGGTTGGCTGTGACTGTGAAGGTAGAGTTACATCTGACTTGTGAACCCGAGAACAAACACTTTCTTTGTTACTTGAAATTTTGTATGTACCTTACTTTCATGTAATAAAGCCCTCTGCATTTGACCTTGAGTGTTCATAGTAGCTTGTTCCTTTTCCCTAGATGTGTGTTTGTGTTGATGTGTGTAGTTCAAACAGCACATATATGCAGGAATCTGTACTTGAACTTTTAATTGAAACAGTGTCTAGCTAAATTATACAAAAACATAATGAATGACAACATATTAGTATGACAGAGTTGGAGCACAGATCTGCGTTATTTGTTCATTCTTTACTGTACATCCTGAGCTTACTAATACATCTATGTCATAAACTAGAAAACCAGCTAAATATCTGATCATAAAAGACTCTGAAATATGTATCCATGGAGACATATATGGCTTCCTGGCAGAATTCAACGCCTTTGAGTTGAAAGTTCATTGAACCACACACAGCTCTGCTTTTTGACCTCGTTAATACCACAGTATCACTGCTTGGCACGTCACCGTCTGCGGTTGTAAGCTTCTTTCACCACCAAGATTGCTGTCTCTCTCTTAACTTCCTGTCCAAAAGAGATAACATTTTCAGTTCATACAAATACCATTACTTCACTTTCAAAAACATTTAAAGACACTATATTAAACTTGCAACAAGACTGTTAATCTATAGGAACAGTGTGCAAAAGTTAAAGCAGCTTCTTGTCAGCCTACCCACCATAAAGAGCTGTATTTCCGTTTTGCTCCCCTGAGAGCAAACACTATGATTCCACATCCATAAGACAGTGTGTAGACTGGAATAAAGCACAATATTTAACCACAGAAATAGTATTTTCCCAAGGCGTTTGCATATCTCATGTGCTGTAAAGTCATGTGGTTTTACCATGATATGAGTTGAGGTTCACAATGGCCACGAAAAGTGCAAAACAAAATCCCCAGTAAACATCTACAGAGAGTAAGAGGGTAATGTTAGTTTTTTATGACAAATGGGTCTGAATGTGAGAACTGATTTATAATTAGTGTTTAAAAACTTGTATGAATATGAGTCAATGGAAACTAAAGCTTTAGATTTAGTTACTTGAGTTGATTATTGTTATGAAACCTTGATAGATAAAATTAAATAAAATTGACTGTAACACCACTGACCACAAAATACTTGGTAATGAAAAACTGTTCATTCAACTGTTCATTCAAATTATAACCAAGTTATTCAAGTGTGCATTCAAGTGAAGTTTAAACTAAATATATAAAATACCTCCTCTTTCATACGGGGGGCCTTTACATTTCCTTGTATGAGCTGGCAGGCCTGACAAAAACATTGAAAATTAACACTGAGATTGTCATCGTTCAAAAAAACAAAGATTAGGAGGTCATCTAAAACAGCTTGTTTAACATTTGAAAAAAAGGAACAGCTTCTAGTTAACAAAAAATGACAGCAATAACTGACATGTTGTTTAAAATATTGTGTCAATTTTAAAACAAATTTTATCTTACCAGTAAATATGCCCACAAGCTCAAACACTATGGTGAAAAACACACCAAGAACTGAAGGGATCATGAGTGCTGGAAATGCAACACAGGTATTCTTAAATTATTACAGAGTCCATGTTATGAACTTATCATATACCAAACAAAAATAGGTATGTTTGTTGATTAATTAGATTATTAGAAATTCTCATTTCTCACTACTTACAACGAAATGGCCTAAAGAGAGCTGTTCCACATCCCAAACCAAAGCAGACGGCATAAAAATGGTAATATTTGTCTGAAAATGTTCATGAGAAAACATTAAATATTAAGACATATCTTCTAAACAAATTCCTTTTTGGACATTGTGTGCTACCACCCTCCACTAATGTGTTCTACATACAGTGCTGGTAAAAGTCAGAAGTGAGGTCCCTTCCATATTCCTGAAAAAGAAATATTATCACAATAGTTTATTATAAACACAAGGTGGGCTGTTGCCTGAAACAGAGAGAGGAGGGCAGAGGTGACAAAATGATAGTGAAAGCAAGAGAGAGACAGCAGCACAGAGAACATATAGTACCACATTATAATAATATAAAGAAAGAGTGAGAGAGTGGATTACCATAACCACAGGTGGAAGACCCTGAGACCCAGAAACACAGGTGTACACACCATTCAAGTTTGAGCTTCAGGCTAATTCTCCCAGCAGGTGAAGCAACAAGAAGACATTCAGTCATCAGGAAGACAACTTCCTGAACCCGGTCAAACCACTCTGCCAAGTGCTGTGTATAAGCAGAAGTCCCATATAAGAATGTTTTGCTTTCACATTCATAGACACTGTGTTTTAACACTGTCTGTGTTCAGCTTTAAGTGGGTGAGGCTCAGAGACAATGGAAAACCATAGAGACCTTTCAGTATTGTTTACAGGTCCAATCAAGTACTGAATCAAAGAGTTTGGAGTCTAGATGAAAGATCGGCACTTTTGTTTGGCATTACATAAGAAATGAATTTAACAAAGAAAAGAGCATATTCATGACTTTTTAAAATAGATGTCTGGCCTCAGTCCATGTTTTCATAAACTTGTCAGTCAATATGAGAGCAGGTGTTGCGTTGGCGGAGCTATATTTACATTTGAATCACAAACAGCTGAAACAAGTAGCTAGATTTATTACAGTCTAGTGTGTTGACAGAAAATTAATTAATTAATTAACTTTGATAATAGATAAATGGCGTGAGTTGATCAATTAAGGGGTAAAAAAGCCAATTGCTTGCTACTTTTCTGTATTTTATATCATCATAAATTGAATTTGTTCTTTGTGTTCGCAGCTTGTTTGTTATTTTATTGTTTGTTGTTTATGTTTTTAATACATATAACACAGTATTTGACCCGTGGGTATAGTTGTAGTTTCAGTATAGAAACACTAGATGGCAGTGTTGTATTGAAGGCTTTCAAGCCCGCGCAATGCATCCTGGTAATCGAAGTCAATATGGCGCCGAAGCACGCAGTCCTTAAGACACTGGCGTCACACTTCAAACTACAATTCCCTTTCCACTCACACAGATTTGAATGCGGTGTAGGGGGCTGCTTTTTCCAGTCGATGATCTCAACTGAAGTTTCCTCTGTCAGTTTCATGAAGAAGCTGAAGAAACTCCCCGAGAATGATAAACGTGTCCTCTAGGTTGAGCTTTGTCGAAGACCGCGGCGGGAAAAGGCAAAGTGAACGAAACGCAGTTTAAGTCCCAAATAACAATGCGGTTCAAACAAAGGAAGCAGTGATTTGCGGTCTCGGTGGTTTTCTCCGCTGCTGCTGCTGCTCCTGCCAGCCAGGCAGCCAGGGCTGGGTCCCGTTACAGTTGTGAGTCGGCGGCTCGCCAAGACGTCCATGGAGGAGCAGGAATATCCCGAAGCGGTGCTGGTGACAGAGGCCGGGCCACAGTGGCTCCGGGCCGAGGTCGAGCGTCTCACCCGGGAGCTCCGCGAAACGACCCATGAGAAGATCCAGGCGGCGGAGTACGGGCTGGCGGTGCTGGAGGAGAAACAGCAGCTCAAGCAGCGATTCGACGAGTTGGAGACGGAATATGAGACGGTCCGACAGGAGCTGGATCAGCTGAAGGAGGTAACCCGAGGTCATAGCCACGCAGCCAGACACTTTGAAATACTGTCGGTGGTTGTGATGTTAATTGTATCGGTATGTAAACACTGCATGTATTCTCTGAGCAGCACGGTAATAGTTAAGATTTTCGGGCAGCAGCGGTCAGTATTTTGTTCACCAACTGTTTTTGAACGTATCACTCTGAATCATACAGTCTATAATCAGAACCATCATAACTTATATAAGCTGTCAGTCTTGGACCTGGTGTCTCTGAAGCTCAGCCAAGAACTTGATTTTATGCTTCCAAGAACCATAAAGTGCACAATGACTGGCTAAAAATGTCTTGAAATAAGGTTATAAGGTTATTACAGATCACCATATGGTATCCAAATGCAGAGGAATTCAAAATTGTCATTACTTTTTGGTCATTTGCCCCTACTTGTTCTTGGTATGTAGAGCTGAGGCCTTCACAATCAGACATCTGCAGCTGCAGTAGCTTGGGTCAAATTTGCATGCCTATGTGGCCAAGCTGCTGATGGTTTACTGGGTCTAAAAGTATCAGAAAGTAGAAGAGAAGACTTGTTCTGCAGTTCAGTCCACTGTAATTTTATAACTCTCCTATCCTGACATCTCAATTGGCTCTTTGGAGAGATGTTTCTAACCTACAATTATAACAGCGCTGGCCTCTGGTTTGCTTGAATTTCTGCTACTAGCTCCCACCTTTTTTTAGGGATTTGTCGGTAAATATCTTTGTTCATTTGGAAAGGAGGTTTTCTTCATCTGCCTCAGACTGGTTATACCCAACTAATTTCAGCATTAAAATGTTATGACTTCGAGCCATGCTGTAGTCAAACCAATCTCTTTTATCATCCGCTATGGCTCCAACCTTCTTAGTGAAGTAATTTGATTCTCACATGAGCGAACGACATAATGCACATGGTAGTCTGTGATATTGGCTTTGATTTCTGAAGCGATAATTTTCTGCCGTCTCTGACAGTTATTGGAGCCAAAAATTGCCCTAATTGTAGACTGGGGAAAAGCTGCAACCAACACGGCTGAATGAAAGGATAATACATCTGGTAGTGGTATTGTAATGGTTTCTAAAACTTCCAGACAAAAGAAGAAGCAACAATAGCTACTGAGATTCTAACTTGTAGGAAATTTGGACTCTGTTTCAAGAGAGAAGTTGGGGCTTTCCCTTATCAGTTTAGTCAGTTTTCTTGCAGCCAGTTTACCATCCTTTAGAGGAACTGCATCCTAAGACACTTTAACATTTGTGTCAACATTCAGCATTTGTGGTCGCCACTTATTACCAACTATACCTCCATCGTTTGCTCTTGATAATTCAGTGTATTGGGTCTGTTTTTACTGTCCCGCAGCTCAGCCGACGTTCTTAGTTGTCTACATGAGATAGTGATATTTTATCATGTGGTGTTTTAAACCTATAATCTTGTGTCCGGTGCTCTAAATAGTGAACAAGATATGCTCAGACAGAAGACTTTGTTGCAGAAACATGTAGTACAAGCGGTACTACACACTTCTACATTTATATTGATTGAGTCCAACTTATAGTTAGAGCTGCAGCTAAGGAGTATTTTAATTATTGATCAATCAGCTGTTTATTCTCTCAATTACTGATTAATTGTTTGGTCAATAAAATGCCATGAAATAGAGAAATGCCAGTTATTTGGCCAACATTTCAAATGTTAAATATAATTTGTTTCCTATCATATATGATAAAGAAAAGCAGCAAATCTCAAGAGGCTGCAACTAGAGAATGTTTGTTATGTTCAATTGAGACATGACTGAAATGATCAATTGATTATTAAAACTTGATTGACTGATTTTTCTGTCTATTCCTGTCTTTCTATTTTCAGTTAATAAATAACACATCCAGTCAAGATGAGGAACTCAGTTGTGTCCTCACCGGAAGAGAACTTTGAATGACTTATACTCAGCTGTATGTTGATGGTGATTGTTGTCCACATGGTGTTATTCATGGCGTAGATCACAGTCCAGTCACAAAGTGACTCACTGTTGTAGTCATTCTATTGGTATCTCATGATTCTGGTTGTTCCTTCTCTCTTTATTAGATCATGTCACTGAGACAGATGTAGAAAAAATGTGTTATCCATCCACATGATCTCAGCCGTATTTCTCTACTGATCAAGGCACATCACAGCTGACTGACTGATATACCCGTTTGTTGAAAACTGTTGAGGTGGGTGGTGGGAAGGAGAGCTGCAACTCCACGGTGGCTTTCACGACTTTCTTGGACAGTAACTGTTACGTCACCCATTTGGCTTGGTATCAGTAGATGTTGGCTGGGTATCTATAAGCCTTTAAGTCAAATGCCTGTGGGAATCTGACACCAGCGTGTTCATCCTATTAACCTGTTCTTGCGTCGCTCTGTCTGCCTCTTAATACTTTTAACCAAAGCCTAGACACTTTGCCTCCTATCTATCCATTAGTGTATTCACGACCCCATTAGTGGTCATGACCAAGAAGACCCTGCCTCGCCCACCTCTCTGCTAATCAAAAGACAGACCTGAGAATACATGCATTAAAATACATCATAAGTCCCACCAGAATCTTGTGGAGTTTGTCTTTAAGTTTTAATACGTAAAGTTTTATTTTGCTTGATTAATATGACAGGGTTGTGGGCATTTCAGTTGAATGTTTAATGTTCTGTTGACGTGTCAGGAAGTGCTCTCTCCCAGGCTTTGTACCATTCCAAACAAGCTCCATAAATCAAATGATGAATGTAGATCTGGTTTGCACAAAACATGTATGTCTGTGGCACGTTTTTTAATTGAAATTGCTTATCTCTGATATTTTCCTTTTGACCTATAACTTAAAATTTGGTTTTATCAGCTCAGGTTTCAAAGATAGATTGAACGGAATGAGGTGTTTTTGTTCCCTGAATGTGGATTGAAAGGCAGCTACATTCAGTTTGCTCCGACTTGTCCTGTGATGACAAATATGCATGACAAATTCAGATTTATGCAGTTCAAATGCAATTAGTGCTTGCAGTGATCTCTTTCCACGTTCTGTCGGTGTGTAATAAGAACATTGTGAAAAAGCAAAATATAGCAGATGTCGCGGGGGGACACAGTAGTTGTGAGTACATGGTCTTCTGTAACACAACCAGTAATAAATACTGCGTTAATGTAAACTAGTAAGCGATATACTCTATGGTCAGTGATTTTTCTGGTCACACTTGACGTCATGCGTGAGAATTTTACATCGGATGTGCTGAAAATCTTGATCAAAGCGTTCTGATGTTTGTTCTCTCCATCTGTCCTCAGGCCTTTGGACAAGCTTACTCTACCCACAGGAAGGTGGCAGCAGATGGGGAAAGCAGAGAGGAGTCACTGATCCTGGAGTCTGCCAGTAAAGAGGCTGTCTACCAGCAAAAAGTCCTCGAGTTGCAGAATGAGCTGCGACAGGCCAAAGCCTCCCTCACCAGTTCACAAGCTGAAAATGAGCGCCTGTCCTCCATAGTCCTGGAGATGAAAGAGGTAATAATCTGAATACATAGATATTAAAATGCATTGTCAGACCCCTTCACTTTTTGCATTCATTATTATGTTTTAGATTTAATTGTAAATGGCCCATCACTGTGCACTCTGAAATATCTGCAAATCCTGATTTATCAAATCCAATAATGACACTATCAGTTTAAGTCAATGAAAACTGGATCTTACTGGGTAATTTTGCTTCCATGAGATTTTTAACTGGTAACTTGAGTTTGCTGTCAAGATATTCTTGATGCACAAATCCCCCTTTTACACCTGTGTACACCATTTTTCTTAACTGAAAATCTAAAATATCAGTTAACTGTAAGAATCCTCTGTTACTTTTTAAAGTAAATAGTATATAGTCACTTATTATAAAATTGGAATTAGAATTTGTGAAGCTCATATGAGTTGTAATGCACACTGTGATCTCACCGGTAGTTGTCTGGGGGAGTTGTGCGATAGTTGCAATGGGGGAGGGTCAGTTAGCAAGTTTGCACTGAGCCCAGCAGGAAAGATAACGTAATGGTCCACTGTGACTGACACAAAGGAAGTCGTCCGCCACGGCTCTGTGTAGCATGCATTAGCAAGTGGACCATGTCCTCCTTCCGTCACTACATTCCCTTGCCAAGGGTCTTGCCTCTGTGGTATGTAAAACATGCTGATGTGCTGATCTTCATTTCACTCACAGTGGCCAGACCGTTGCGAGGATGTAGTTTACACTGCCTGGGTGATGTTTCACTCAATCAAAGACGGTGAACAATTAATTAGAGTTCATGCTCATGCACCCTGCCATAACATGCCATTATCTGTCTCTCCCCCTGTCTTTTTGCGTCCAGAATTCAGAGCTGGCTGAGCTGCAGCGTGGTCAGCTACGCGATGACATCCGAGAATACAAGGTGCGAGAGGCTCGTCTGTTGCAGGACTACAGCGAGCTGGAGGAGGAGAACATCTCTCTTCAGAAGCAAGTGTCTGTGCTGAGACAGAACCAGGTACGACAAATAAGACTCAACACAATACTCACTCTGTTACGCATCTTGAACTGGGACTTTACATGACTTAAACTACCCATGTTATTACTTTAGGTTCTCATATAACCACATAGTGGCTGTGTCATGTACTTCCAACATAAGAGAGACAAAACTTGTTGCTGCCCCTGTGCTATATATTTGGCAAGTAAAATTATTGACAGCTTTAGTTCAAATTTCTGACCCTCTGTACAGGTGGAATTTGAAGGTCTAAAGCATGAGATCCGCCGTCTAGAGGAGGACTCCCAGTGCCTGCACAGCCAACTGGAGGAGGCCATGCGCCTAAGAGAAATTGCTGAGCGACAGCTAACAGAGGCCTTAGAGACAATTAAAACAGAGCGCGAGCAGAAGGCCTCCCTGCGCAAGCAGCTCTCCCACTACATGACCATTGGTGGCTCCATGTACAACAGCTCCTTCAACATCTCCATGGACAACCTGAAACTCCACGACGACCCCTCCACCATCAGTGAACCTGACAACGATGATCTAATCAGAGGCTTTGAAAATGGCTTGGTGAAGACGGGCGAGGGTGACGAAGACATCAGAGCTGCTGTGAACAAGAGAGGAGAGGCCTTTAAGCCGGCTCCCAGCCTGGTGGACGAACTGCTCAGTGAGCTCAACATCTCAGAGATCCAGAAACTTAAACAACAGCTTGTACAGGTATGAAGTGCACAAGATGCACTTTTACCATGAACCAATTGTAAGATGTTTATACCAAAAGAGACTGTTGGTTAAGCGTCAGTGCAGAGCCTCAGATATTCTTTTTCCATTTTATCATTACTGACAATCATTATCTGTTCCCAGTGATCCAGATATCTATTTATTGGACCACAATAGACAAACCCAATTAAATACACAGTGCTTATTCTCTGCTCTCTCTCTCCGTTGAATGAATCTGAAGAGAATACACAAGGTTCAGAAAGAAGCATTTACTGACTTAACCCTGTATTGTATTTGATTGATTTTTATGATTATTCTCTGAAGGCAAAACAGCAAAAACATATGATTTGTTAGTTCAAAATATTGCTGCACAAGTCTACTCTGTCCAGTAAACACAGTCAGAACTTCCTGAACTGTTCGCTAGTGCTGTTAACTTAGTCAACTAAGCTTTGATTTCCTTTTTATATCTAGGTGGAGCGAGAGAAAGTGGCCCTGATTAACTCTCTGCAGGAGAGCCAGAAGCAGCTGGAACAGGCCTATGGGACTGTGTCTGAGCAAAAGGAAACTGTCAACAGACTGACTGAGAACCTCAGCGCAATGAGGAAACTTCAGGCCAGTAAGGAGCGCCAGTCTGCCCTCGACAGTGAAAAAGACAGGGACAGCCACGATGATGGAGACTACTATGAGCTGGACATCAACGGGCCTGAGATCCTGCAGTGTAAGTACACTGTGGCCGTGTCTGAAGCTGGGGAGCTGAGGCAGGAGCTGAAGACGCTGAGGGCACGGTACGAGGAGTGTCGAGCCCAGTACGAAGAGGAGCGAGCGCAGTTGGAGAGCGACGTCCAGGACTTGAGGTCAAGGCTGGCGTCCCTGGAGAAGATTAGCCAAGCAGATAAAGCGGAGGTGGCTCGTTTGGAGAAGGAGCTCCATCTGGCCAGCAAGGCTGCAGGAGAATCACTTGGCAGCCTTAACGTGGCCCAGGATGAGCTCATAGCTTTCAGTGAAGAGCTGGCCAATCTCTACAACCACGTGTGCATGTGCAACAACGAGACCCCTAACCGTGTCATGCTCGACTACTACAAGGAAGGCAAGGTCATGGTAAGAAGGGGGCAGGACGGGAAGGAGCAACAGTCTTTCATACTTATCAGTAACGGGCTGATCACAGAGACTGAACCCGGAAAGGTCGACACCACAGCTCCAGCCCCAGAGCAACGGCCAGAGCCCATGAACATCTATAACCTCGTAGCCATCATCAGGGATCAGATCCGCCACTTGCAGCAGGCAGTGGACCGAACCACAGAGCTGTCACGCCAGAGACTTGCCAATCTGGAGCTGACTGCAGTGGCAGACAAAGACAAAGAGGCTTGCATGGAGGAAATTCTTAAACTGAAGTCCCTGCTTAGCACCAAAAGGGAACAGATAGCCACTCTCAGAGCTGTGCTGAAAGCCAACAAACAGGTCAGAGGAGCACTATGTGTCCGTGTGTACATGCATGTGTGTATACATAGCTACTGTGTATGTTGTCTCAGAGGAAGGATGTTCATTGTTTCTCAAACTGACAAATACAACAGACAGGGATTATTGGCTGCAGTTTGGACTTTATGAAAATGTGAGAAATTATTAATTACATAGCCTCTTGTTCCCTTCAGACGGCAGAGGTTGCCCTTGCCAACCTGAAGAGTAAGTATGACAGTGAGAAGGCCATGGTGACTGAGACAATGATGAAGCTCCGCAATGAACTCAAGGCTCTGAAAGAGGATGCTGCTACGTTCTCCTCTCTTCGAGCCATGTTTGCTACAAGGTATGATTCTACATTTAATTCCTGTCAAACATTAAATTATTCATCATATGGTATCCTGTGGCCATCTGCCTCTTTTCAGCATCTCTTCCCTGTAATGAAAAAGAATAATTCAAAACTGCACAACTGTTTTGTGTGTATGTTTGTGAGAAAGACACAAAGCATTGTGGGAACAGTCTGATGTAATACTTGTCAGGGAGCTCATCCTCCCATCTGGAAAATGCTGTCTGGGGAATGGAGAAAACATGTGACAGCAGCAGAAATCCAAGGCAAATTGCTCCACCTGGTGGAAATAATGCTCATCTCTCATTTCCTCCTCCCTCCCCCTTCCCTTGCTCTCTTCACCGTCTCTCCCTGCTCTTTTCTCTCAGGTGTGACGAGTACGTGACCCAGCTGGACGACATGCAGAGGCAGCTGGCTGCTGCTGAGGATGAGAAGAAGACCCTGAATTCTCTGTTACGTATGGCCATCCAGCAGAAACTGGCCTTAACCCAGCGCCTGGAGGACTTGGAGTTTGACCACGAGCAGGCGCGCCGCAACAGTGCCACAGCAGTGGGAGGCAAGGGCAAAACAAAGGGCAAGGGAGCCTCTTCCAGCCATCATGTAAGTCATAGATTGTACTGCAGGGCTGAGTGAGTCACAAAGCATAACCCAAGACCCTGGGCTCTTCTGCAAGCCTGGTCCCTGCAAACCTCTACATTGTAATTCCAAGATTTGCAAGGAATGTGCAAATGCCCCAAACATGGATAATAATCATAAGCCTCATTTGCATGTGATAATAATATCATTATTTGGTTTGAGAGTCACATGAAACTTTAAACCTGCATGCTAATTTTAATTCAACTGACATTTGTGTCAAGCTGCATCCCTTTCAAATTTGCCGTGATAAGTATAAGCGGGTATAATTAGACATGGAAAGTACGTAAGTAAGTATTCATGTTTGAGTTCTGTGTTAGTGTCATGGTGAGTTGGCAAGGATGGTGCCAGAGTACAACAAACCAGGAAATAAAGATATTAACAAGCATTTTGCATTTCTCACCTGTAAAGAAACTCTGAAGGCGGATACCAAAGTCAAACCAAATGAAACAAAATTGTATTGATAAGTTCAGTTTTTTCCTAAATATTAATCTTTTTCTACTAGAAATGATACATGAATTAATGAAAAAACAGAGGTGGAGTTCAAATAACATAACTTAGAAATTTGAGGAAAAATAGTGTTGAGTTGATTCAAACATTCCCTGTTGTACCAGTGACTCATCATTGAAGACTGCATGCATAAACACATCTCAGTCCTGCGATCTTTCCCTATGCACTAACTTTCCCCTCTGCAATCAGTAATTAGCATCTTACAAATTCATCAACATCAACATCAATTTAATGTGATTTTCTTCTGTTTTATCTTTCCATTCACAGTAAATCTATCAAGCCAAGTGGCCTTAAGGAGGTCTGTGTCTGTGCTCCTGGGTTCTTCACTCTGTAATCATGGTCCCAATCATGTCGTTGCTATCACAAGAACATATCCAACAGTATTTGCCAAGGGCCTTGTTTTAGAGAGCCAAAACAAAAATCTCTGAAAGTTCTGTCAAACAGTGTGACTGCAGAAAGTATGACTCATCACATCATCTGCCCACTGCAGTCCTTCAGTCTTCCAACAATATGAACCACTATTATTACTGAACCAGAGGAAAACTCAAGATGGAGGTTTTGCTGATTACTCACTGCCTGTGTTACCCTGACTGAGCACTTTCTTTTTACTTATTTGCTCTTAGGTGATTCCTCTTTATTTCTAAACTCATACTAATTGTTTCATGTAATGTACAATGTTTTACTGTATGCGTGCGTTTATCTGCCATTTTCTTCATGACATTTTTAAATGATCAGCATATCTTTATCCATATATGTTTCATAACAACAAAACCCAGCGATTATGTGGTCTTTCTTTTATAAAGCAGTATTTTCAACCAACTGGTTGAAATCAAACAAGAGACAAATAAGCTTTTCTGCCTTAGTTGTTTTACTTTTGGCCTTAGATTTAGGGGTGCCTATGAGCAAGACCTCTGATAACCATGTCTCCTGTTTAGCTCATTAAGACATTATGCAATACATTGTTTTCAGCGTATTCAATTTATATTATCCTGCAGATGTGGAGCTTCAAATTCAGGGTCTTAACTAAATTTTCTATAACTGTGCTCCTCCTTTGTAGACATGAGCTATTACAAATTTAAGTATGCTTGTTATGACTGAGTAAGAGTATTAATGCAAAGCTTATTTAAAGATTTCTAAGTTAAGGTCAGATGTTAATAGTATTCATAAACTTTATTCATGAAGGAGAGTCTCTAATGTAATTGTTTTAATACATTTTTTGTAAACTGTTTGAAAATACATTTGCAAACAGTAAGCCTGCAGTGCCATTTTGTGTCACGTGTATACAAGTGCAATTTGCAAACATGGCAAAAACATTGTTTATGCTATGTAAAAATATTTTACACATTGTTGCTCACATTCTTGGTCCCAATTTATTTTATATGTTTTTACTATAACTAAAGCAATTGTATTTATTTGACACTGCTCAGACTACAGGATGTCATTGTCCTTTTTGTTTCATAAGGGAGTTTGTGTGGAGGTGAATGGTCAGAATTTCAAGAAGACTAAACTGTGGTAAAACACTCATAAACACTCATGACTGTTAGCTGCTGTCTCTGCTTCCAGTTATGGTCGGTGATGAAATAAATCTAACTTTCACAAGGTCTTTGTTCTTTTTCAGTAAAACACAAATTAGCTACCAATCCACGGTCATTTTCACATTAATGCTTTACACTTTCTTTCTTGATGAATTAAAGAGAAAAATAATTTTTGACATACACATATTTAAACTGTCAGTAGCAGGTACAACATTGATGGTTCCTTGGAGTAGGCACTGGATGTACTGCCCCCACCCCATCCTTTCCTCTTTTTTTGTTACTGTGTATATTGTATATTATATTGTATTTTACTTTCTTTCTTATTATTTGTTATTCTGCATACAAACATTCCAAATAATATACAGTAACAGTAACAATATGTATACGATAATAAGTTACAAAAAGAAATTCAGTTGTTTAGTTTACAGTAATGTACCCTTTGGTTTTTTTGTTAAGTCTTACAGGCTATATGGATAGATCTAATTCTGTTAAAATATATTTTTACCGGAGAAAGATTAATGTAAACATGGGAAATGAAAGTTATATAAAAGTTTAAACTCCAGTGTATCTGTAGACAACTAAGTTGCAAGGATCAACTAGAATATGTATATAAGTATGTTGTTGCCTAGCTTAGCCTTTGCTACATTGCGCTTTCCAGTGAAAAGGAAAAGTTATTTTTTCTTTTCGGATGACGTTGACGTAAACCACTCCCTGTCAGCGTGTTGACGTCAGGGGGCGTGTCCAAACAAAGGACAGAGGGGACTCCACAATGGGAGGTTCGTGTCTTTATTTAAACTAACTCATGAAAATAACGCTTATTTTTACAATGTGTTAAGATTTGTGTTTCGGTTTGATATCTGCCCATTAGTTCCAGCAGGCATGAACAGTACTAAAGCACTAACAACCTGAACGGTTGCCTCGCTTTGCCAATGACAATGTAACGTCTCGCTCCAAGTCATGTTGTGGTTTCTCAAAAGTTTCTTCACAACGTGTTTGACAGGAGAAAAATCCTTACTTGTCAGTTTATTGTCAACATACAAGTTCAGTGGCCATTACGTGTTTTGTCGCAGCGTTTTCAATCCACGTCCACATACTTCTCCGCTGCCTTTGGCGAGAAAAGACTGGCGATAATGTGAAATGAAACCTGTATCTTCCAGTGAAAAAGACTGAGTCTTGTTTTCCCTATTTTCCCTCTGGTAACATGGACAGACAGTTTCCGCGAGCAGCTGATAGAGGACAGCGCCTTCCTCAAAGCTGACCGCAGACTGGACACGGAGCTGGTGGACAAACTCATCCTGCAGCTCAACAGGATCTATCCGCAGATCCTCACAGACAAAGAGGCCACCAAAGTAAGTCCTCATGCACAAAGTGCCTCACTGCTGTGGTCTCATGTTGGAAGTGGTGCAGAGTCACAGATGACAAAATGTTCTTTCTTATGATTATTATTTATGCATCAGAAAGGCCCCTGTCAATGTAATTATTATCACTGGTGTGTTAACTTGCAAGCAGCATTTAAAACTGTAGCTGTGTGTTAGTTTTTGTAGTTTAATGTATGATGAATAATATTTTATAAACTCAAACTGAGTGGTAGATTCAGATCCATGGGTTCACTGGGTGGGATGCTTTGTGTTGCCCTGAGCAGTCAAACCCGGAGTACCTGTATACAGGTTCCTGTGTCAGTAAACACCCCAGCCCCACTAATATTTCCACTGAGGGATCAAAAATCTCTCTCTGTCTTTTATAATCGCTGTTGTTGTTCTCAGTTCCGAAACTTGGACGTGCCCACTAGTATTCGACTTGGCGAGCTCCTGACAAATCTGCAGGGGAAAGGCGAGGAAGCATGCAGGGAGTTTTACAGGGCTCTCCACTTGCATGTCGAGGAGGTTTACTACAGCTTGCCCACACGGCTCCGCCTGAGAGGTTAGTCCCGAAATACCTCTTTTACATTTCATGTGTGATCCCAATGAGACACTTATCATTATTTAGATATTATAGAGTAGATTATACATATTAAACTGTATTCTAGTGTACTTTTGAATGTGCGCATTGTTCACACTGTTCTGCCTCCAGATACCTTGGATCCACTTGCACATCCACGTGTCTACCAACAGAGATATGTTCTGAACGACAGAGGTAAGATGTGAAAGTAATCAAATGTATGACAGTATGTATGTGCAATGTCTGCATTCAAACTGCTCAACCATTCAAAAACTAGGAAACTGCTAGAAGTGTGTCAGTTATTTAGCACTGACATGCACACCAGACATTTATTACATTTAAACTGTTGTTTGTTCAACTCTTTCCAGGTCCGTTCTTCTTTCTGGGCTGTTTCAGTGTTGCAGTGGGAATGGCGTTACTCTATTACTACAGTGGTAAGTTGTTTTTCAGTTTTTTAATGTCACCTGACACTGCAGTTGTGATGATCAGATACTGCCAGTATTATTGGGTAGTTAATGTATCAGCTATGTCTATGCATGTTGTTGAAAATATAATTCCACTTCATGCTGTTAATTTAGTGTTACTAAGAAAGTGTCTTTTTTCTGTAGAAGCTAAAGTGTCGGGAGGTAGCCGGGCCCTCGGGATGGCTGCTCTGGGTCTGAAAAGAAAAGCTCAGGAGGTTCTTATTTGGTACACTGAAGAAAGCTTCATGAATTAGGGGGTAATTTCTTCACACCAGGTGCTTCAGCACTACTGCTCTAATTCATACTATTCATGCCAAAGCACAGCACACTATATCTTCTCAAGGATTCAATACTAATTTTATATGGTTTTATATATTTGTTATATTTGGCGCTTTGCTCCTCTTTCTTATGCTTATGTTGGTTTAAATAGGTTAAAGGAATGAATACGCTCAACTTAAATCAGGAACAAGAGGATTAATAATTTATTGTTACTGCCAGCTTCAAATGTGGTGTAAAGCAGTTTTTAAAACTGATTGTATTGGTAAAAAAAAAATGACACTAGAAGGTACATTATTGGCCATTATAGAACATTTTATGTCACAACAAAATATAAGCCTGTAGTTAATCAGTACTTTCAGGTGTTGTGACTCAGACCAGACCCATTAGTTGGGTTCAGGTTAAATTATTTTTTGCAGCGTGCTGAACCACATACATTTATTTGGTTAATGAAGAATTATGCTGCCTTCTCTGTTCAGTCCGCCCTGATATCATGCATGCTGGAATAACTTCAGTGTCCACCCCGAATTGACCGCCATCTTGCGGTCGGAAGAGGAGCTACAGCACCAAACCTACTGTAGTGTGGCTTGTGCAGGTCAAATAAGAGCTTCTCGAAACTCTGCTGTTCACATTTAGACAGAAACGACTGAAAAAGACATTAGTCCCCTGAATAGCTAGAAATGATATCGAGCGGTGGCTGGGTTTTGACATTTCATACGACTTTATAGTTCGCGTTAAAATCACGTGATTACATTAACCAATGATATCCCGCCCTAACAGCGCAGTGCATTATGGGTAATATTATGACCAAAACAGACTAAAATACCCAAACATCGATGAATTTTAATGATGAACCGCAACCACTAATCAACCGGGTTTAAAGTAACCAAATACAAGTTGTTTTCTGTAGATATAACGCTTAGTGCACCATGACTGAAACTAACATGTATGTTTCCGTATATATATAGCGACGTCTCGCCAATTAAATGACGTGTTGTATGAAAGGAGAGAAGGTTAGCACTCCCCTTGACAAGGATGGAATTGGCCCCTGTGGCCTGCAACACACATACGGTTAAGGCATTGCCACCTACTTCGTGGCATCTCTAACCAAGTTTTTGCACCTGTTTAACATTAACATCAGACTAAGACTGGGATTACAACCTGCATATTTACTCATCTCAAACTACTTCCCTTGTTTTCACCATGTACTTAAAGACAGGAAGCATCCCTGAATATTTCCCTTAACCTTTGTTTCCGCTGTTTCAGCTCAGGATGAAAACTTATTTTTCCTGTTTTGACTGTGGCAGAATTTAGCCTGCTGCTGAATACACGATGGGTTGCACCAGGTGTTAGAAAAAGTAAACTCAGTTTGCGGGAGATTAAAGTATATTTAAATGTTAGTAAATCCCGGCCCCAATTGTTGATAGATACAGCATCCTATATTTTTTTGTTCTTACTGTGCCTTTGTGCTGAGTTAGTTAGTTTGTGATAAACCTACTTTAAATATAAAGTCCACCAGTAAATGAACTGACCCCAAAATGGCTGACATGTAACATCTGATGATATTTCTCAGGCTGTTTGTAAACAAGAACATAACAGTAACTATCATGGCAGTGCTTTGTCAGAATGTATTTCTGTGTGATAAGAAGGTTGATTTTCAGGATTTCAGAAGGCACTATCAGGAACACCTCTAAACATTTATGCAGCTTGTATTTGTAACACTTTTATAATATTCTAAAAGGAAATACTGATGTTTGATATATATTCTGGTGGTTGTCAATTAATGTCTACTCAATAAGCAGTGCCTGTCATATTCTGTGTGTACTTTGTCATGTAAAATTGCCTTAAATTTGGAAGTGCCATCATTTGTATGATTGAGATTTTTGTCTTTGTACAATGACAACCAACTTGCGTGATAATAATACACAGGACAATAAACACATCTTATCACTTTTGTAGTTTTATGTATAAATATTATTTAAAATAGTACAGTAATGCCATATATCAATACTAATAAAATTTAGCAAAAGCTAAGAAAACGTTTGGTCCTTTAAAAACTGTGATTTAAAGAAAAAAGCTTAAAAGTAACAAAGTACACTACATACTTAAATCCACAAACACAGACATCAGCTAATATATTTACATGTAAATCAGATACAAACATTTAACACAAGACTTTGCATAGAACGTAAACAAAAAACAAGCATGTAAGGTCCACTTTATCATTTGGTTGAGGTTTAAAACACTGTATGACAGTACATTTGCCCCCAAAATGAAGCCAGGAGCAGTAGTAGAGCCAAGATGGCTCCTGTTGCACTTATTGTTTTATTTGGATTATGCTGTGGTGGTTGTTTGTTTGTTTTTGTTTTTTTGTATGTTTATCAGGAAACATTCACAGTGGTTGTGACTAACACACAGTATATTGCTCCCGATATGTTTGTCCTCTAACTAAAAGGCAATCATATATCAGTGACCTGAGCATGATAAGAGGTAACAAACACACACATTCACACATTCACACAGCAGACAGTGTCACTTGATCCTCAGGGTATGTTGTGTCTCCTCAAGCCTGGGAGATTGAGTTACAGAAAAGCAAATGCACCTGCATGCCCTGTAGTTTGATGAATAAATATCCCCTGCTTTTCTACAAATAACGCAGAGGTCCATCTTTGATAAGTTGATCAGCAGGCGTGGAGACTCAAGTGAAGGGCGATTAAGCATTTGGGATTGGCCGCTGGACACCAAAGGCAGTGATGAAGACGTTGACTACAACTATGACAAAGACAAAGGCTGTGGTCGTATTTTCCATGATGTTCAGCCTGTAGTGCATGCTCTCATCGTTCAGGTTCCACTTAACTGTTGAAAGAGAAATGACACATGAAGACTTAACAGAGCTCTGACAGTAGAAGTGACCTCCTTTTCCCCACAAGGGGGCAGCACAGAGTGTCCTGTCACAGCAGTGAAGTAATCATTACTGAGGACTATCATATAAATCAACAGCATCTGACAGCCCTGGCCTCAGGTGAATAATTAGCTTCTCCCTCTCATTAGAATGTTACGTGCTTCATGATCTGAGAGAGAGGAAGTGTGTTTTTTTTTTTTATACACCATCGTGGTGCAGGTAAATCTATGACATAATATACATTGAAATTTTGAAGAGAGCTTTTTTAAATTGTAAACAGCTGACAGAAGAGGCAGCATGACAGGTGTTTCTTCCTGCTGCGGCTCTTTAAAGTCAGCTCTCTAACAATAGTATTTTCTGAAAAGATAAGGACAGTGTCAAGAAGGGGGGAGGGAAACTTTGTGCTGCAAGGCGCAGTCCTTCTAATTTACCAATCCATTACCAATTTAAACTGAGAAAACATCTTAAGAACCCTAAGATCTTGAACTTGTGAAATTTAAATATTGTAAACCCAGTGAAAAAACACTTTCTCATTTGCAGAGAAGATGATATCAACAGCGAGGTTACACAAAGCCTGAGAAGAAAGGAAACTGCCTTCATCCAAGTACAAATTGAAAGCAGTTGTCTGTTGTGGTACTGACGTAACACAAGCACTCACTTTGCTACAAGTATGAGGTTTGGCACCACTTTTGCCTGTAAAAGTAGGGCCAAAAGTCAGATTTGTTATTTAAATTTGTCTGTGTGCACGTGTGACCTCAGTGTCCCACACAGTGTGGGAGGTTTGAGTACTGAGTTTCACACGCAGCTGTTTGCTTTAAATCTGAAAAACTGTTCAAGAGTCTTTGTGTGACCTCAGTGCTGATACCGTTGAGTTGTTACAAGCTAGTGTGGGCACAAGAGGACAAAATAAATGACATGAATATAAATTACATTTATTTATCACTTTATACGGTGTGGTGCTGTAGGACAATGGAGAGAAATTAGGAAATAGCCACCACACTTACCTATGAAGATGAGCATAACTCCCACAACGATTTGAAGGATGAGAGAGATGCTAATGAGAGTAATGAGGGGCACATAGAGGGAGAAGCCTGGTCCTTTGCTCCAGCACAGCCTTCAGCTGTGAGGCATTAGCCATCAGTAGAGCTACGTCCAGCATGCTCTCTGCTGCACTCTTCTTATTGGCATAATGGTTCATGTTGAGGGGTCCCTGTGGCCTCCTCCATGGGCCTCGCAGCGGTAACTGAACACAAACACAAACCCTGACATCAGTATGACACAGTTTAAAAAATCAACAGCCCCCATCTAACAACACATCTGTAAACAGGCCTCAGCCATCAGTGTGCTGTGGCGGTCAACACGCCTGCTTCTCTGTCCTGAAAGTTTACATAGTGTTTGAAAAGTTACTTCAACATGGAGAAAATGAAAGTTCTCTGTTGCTATTGTTGTGGATTTCATGGAAATATGTGACTGGCTGACTGGAAAGTACGTGATTACCTTCTTAGGAAATTTATATGTGGGGATTTTTCACAGTTCCTTAAATCCCTCACTTGATATCACAAATTGCAGCAATGTGTCAGCACAAACAGAGATGTAGGTCATCAAAAATATCTAGTCAAGTCAAGTCAAGTCAAATTTTATTTATATAGCGCCAATTCACAACAGAAGTTATCTCGAGGCACTGTACATATAGAGCAGGTCTAGACCGTACTCTTTATCTTATAAAATTTACAGAGAGAAACCCAACAGATCCCACCATGAGCAAGCGCTAGGCGACTGTGGCAAGGAAAAACTTCCTTTTAAGAGGCAGAAACCTCTAAATGATAAACTCTACGCCTGTTTAAAATTACAGTAGTTAGAAGTAGTTAGTTACAGTATTCATGGTTTAATCACTTCAGTCACCAAACTTAATCAAATAAATACATATAATTAGATCAGTATGATGACCAAAAATAAGACCCAAAATTACACAATCTCTGTACTTTTTGCTATGAAAGATAATAATGGAAGTGAAAGTGTTCAGTAGTTAGTTCAGGACGCTCTGACAAAAGTGTCGAGTTAATTTTTTGTCCAGAGGTCAAGAATAATATGCCACATCCTTTCTTTCGAGCCAACCAGGTCACGTAGCGTAAGCACAAGAAGGTTCAGATGGCCTCCACCCAAATTCAGAGGACACTTCCTGTATTTAAGTTTCAAAGTCCACATGTTATACCCCCATTCATAGTACATGGAACATAGTACATAGTACAATCAAACTCACCTGCTTACACATTAGTCAATTATTATTAAATATTTAATATCTATCCATTAGTTATACAGCGTATCCTATGAGGGTAATATTTAATGTTATTTCTTAAAATAAAACAATTTATGTATGACCTCATGGAAAGTTAAAGTGAGCAGAATTTCATATTGGTGATGGACTGACTAATCTATGCAGGAAGAGGTCATGTCAAGGAATCAGTTTCCTTCCCTTTTGAGGAACAGTACAGATAGGAGTTGTTTTCTGTTTGCCTCAGCAAGTGAAATGAGTATGTGGTAAATGGTTAATTTAAACACCACAGACATTACATCACAAGAGACCAGGGTCAGTGCAGAGACCCCTGTTTCTGTTTATTAAGACTTTCGCACAGTGTTCAGGGTGGAGTGTAGCTATGCAGTCTAACAAAGCCACCCTTGTGCCCAGGTTGGCAACACCATACGCTGAGGTTCAACGCAGTCCCTCTTTCGTCACCTCTGAAAATCCACCAGGCCACAAAGGAAAAAGATGCTCTTGTGGTAGACCAGCATATGAGTGAGTATCACTCCCTGTCTACCTGTCACTCACTATATCCTGTTTCATTTCTTTAACTATTGCAGCTTAGTTTTTAGTTACAGCTTCCTGTGCACCTCCTTTTCTAAGCCGTTTATTATTTTTTTAAATGTTTCTTTTCCCATGTGGTCTACTTGATATGAATGTATATAATCATTATCTCTGTCTGTCTCTGTGAGGTTTTTGTCAGACAGCAAGAATTACAAACCTACTGAACACTGTTTTATGTATTTTTGTGTTCACCACTGCTGCCTGGTGAGGCTTGTTACCATGTACAATACATTTTTAATTTACCCAACAGTGAAGATCATGGAAGCAATTTATCTTAGTCAATTATATTTTTGATTCATCACTTTGTCTATTTAATATGAAACACAATCCCTTCACAAGTTCAAAGAGCCCAAGCTGACATCCCCAAGTTACCTGTTTTGTCTGATCAATAATAAAAATATACTATATTTAGTTATAAATCATATAAAAGAAGAAGACGCGGCACATTGTCACAAGTGAGGAGCCAGAACCAACAAATGTTTCACAACTGGCTTGATAAATTACTTTAAAGATGTATGTATCTTTAAAATAGTTGTAATTTTCCATCAGTTAACTACTCGATTAGTCATTTTAGCATTATGACATTGCATTATTTTAGCGCCCTGACTCTACAAATAACCCTTTAAAGCTGACAGACATTACTGAGAAGCAGGTTTTCACTGCTTTCTGTTTTGTAACCTGCAATAATAATAATAAGAAAAGCTTTGATCGAAGCCTTAACAGATACTACAGTTGTACTACATTAACTATACTAATTTAGCAGAAATAAATAGAATTTCTGACAGAAACAGCCCATTGTACTCATTATTCCAAAGAAGAAACTTTAATTACACTTCACTTCATTTATTAACCTTCAGTTACAACCCTTGACACAAGGTTTCACCTTCCCTTTTTAAGTTATATTGTGGAGACCACTTCCCATTTAAAGTTTTATTGTATCGACAGCTAAGCCAGTGAAGGTTTGGATAAAATTTACATAAAATCAACTTGATCAATAGTTATTAACACTATTATTATTGAGCTTCAGACACTTGAATTGTAGAAGAAGGGATATATGCATTCTTGGTACAGTTTTAGCCCATTTGGTTAAATCATCTTTATTTGGGCTGAGCTGTCCCGTCTGGATTCCTTCACTGGGCAATGATGGTTCACTGCTCCCACATGGTCCTTTGTATCACCTATCATTATGTGTAAGCTGAGCCTTTTTGTAGGCAGCAGACAGACTGAGGCAAAGTCCTCTCAGAATACAAACACTGGGATACTTTAAAAAGTGGTGAAATGTTCAAATCAGCCTTGAAATTAGGGCTAATCCCAAACTGAGCTGCTGCTGCTGCTAACCCCGTTAGATTAGCTTCATGAATCCATGTCCAGTTGCGATGGCTAACATCAAACAACATGAGGATGTCTGAATGGATGGAGACAGGGATGAGAAACAAGGCAGCTAAACGCTTCCCGTGAAACCGATAGCAATACTTTAACCGGGACGTCTTTCTGTGGGAATTCACCCTTGGCTGAGCCTGGGCAGGATGTTATTAGTGGTGGCTTAACATTACTGAACAAGAAGCTCTTTTCTGTCCTCTGTAACGGGCACCAGTGCCGCCTTACCTCAGCCTCGCCGTTTCGGCCAGCATCACCGTTCATTTCCAGGTGTTCCGTAGCCATTTTCGGTGCTAATCTGCCTTGTTTCCCGAGCGGTTTGGTCCGTGTAGAGGGTGGGAAAGTCGGTGGTAGTGGTCCAGTCGGCGGCCGCACGCACAGTGTTAGTACAGAGCTGCTGTGACGACAAGAGGAGGGGGGATAACTCCAGGATACCGCCCCTCAACACGGCGGTGGCTGTCCTCGTAAAGCCGGGGGGAACTGTTACACTCACGGGCGATACGACATAAAGGATTACTTCCCACAGTTGGACTGAAACCCCGTTGTTCTGTAAATGACTTAGACTTTGCCTTTGACTATGCCTTCATTTGCGCTGTAACCGTGGACGTTGATACTCATTGACAGACCTTTGCCGCCAACACTGCCACCATGCGTCTAAACGCGGTATTGTATGCTGGAGGCTCAAACTGGCTCGACTCCAGCCAGTAGATACTTTCAAACATGCTGTAGTTTGTCATAAGTTGATTAAACCACTTTACTCAAGGATTTGCACCACGTAAGCATAACATCAGCTGAAATATTAAAGGCACTCAAATTACATTTTGACACAGCCTCTGTGCAAAACATTGGGGCCCTTACCATTTCAGTTTCTGATTGTGCTTTGTGTTTATTACTGAACAAGTTTATAATAATTTAATTATCACAGACCAATTGGTGCAACAGGCCCCTGGGAGTCAGGGCACTTTGCCTGGTTGATAAATCAATCTTGAGCAACACTGAACATAATTCAATGTAACAGAACAAAACAAATAGCCTAAATAAATTCACTGATGCCAAAATAAGGTGTATTTCAAGATAAATTCTGCTATTGTAAGATGATACTCACCTTTACACTAAAGACAAGTCAAACTAAAGCTTCTTATTTAACAACCCAAGGGTCTTTAGAGGTAAAGCAGCTCATCCAGATACCAGACTTCATGTTATTTTTACGTCATATTTGACGCAAGAAATTTCTGCATGTGCTCTAATATATATAATAATTATTTTACTAGAACTACCACAAGCTTCAGTCATCTCCTTTAATTAATCTATGTGTTTTAAGTAAAGCTGACCAAGCAGCAGCAGCTTGATCTACAGACCAAGCTTGGACTTTTGTCCATTCAAACACATGACCACAAAAAGAGAGCCAGTGAATAGGATGGCCAGACACCACTTTAACTGTCACATTCATAGTGTCTCGTTGTAAATAGACCCTCCCAGGGCCTGACACCACCCACCAACTGCTTCCTATTATTTCCACTGTTTCCCTAGTGATCTGGGCAGGGTTGTTCCTCAAAATTGACCCTATAAACCCTTCAGGTTGATCCTCGTGAAGAGGAAGAATACTTTTGAGGCCTCAAGTAAGAACTCCCTCACTTCAAATTTTATGACTTTAATGGTATATAACAAACAAACACAAAAAGATAAACGAGCCATGGTCAAAAACTGGGCAGATAATGACAATATGGCCTCCTAACCCTGATCTCTGGCCTTTGTGTGAGCCAGAATTGTAAAAGCACCAACTCTATTTCTGTATTAACTTTATGTATTTGAAGTGCTTTTGTATAAATGATAGAGTTGCACAACAAGAACAAACTTTAAAAGCTTGATACCTACCTCACTCTACACTGATTGTCTTGAACACTTTCACATAATTTTGTCACTGTATCAATCATGCCTAGAGGAAATGTTATTAGAAAGTACAATTTGTATATGATAAACTATATTTTCTGTGTTGCAAAACTGTGCAACACTTAAGCAGTTACAGTAAAAGTGTGCACGGATACAAAAGACTAGGAAAAGCAGTAGTATAACAAAATACTGAGTCTCAACCACCCCAGTCCATGTGGAAGAGTGTGACATTAAGATGGGGTCCGGTGCGTCTTGTCTCACCCAGTGGCCCATAATTCCTAGCAACGTCCCTTTTTGTGGTTGGTAGGCTTTGACAGTCACCCTCCCATTGGAGGCTTAGCGCGTCACGATGAGGGCGGACAGTGGTGTGGACCACACAGCCTGTGTCAGGGGAGGCTGAGGGTTCCGCCTAAAAGCGTGCCGGGTTATTGGATACGTGTTGTTGCTAGGGGCGTGGGTTGTGCCGTGAAATATTCCAGCTACTTTCCCCAAAACCTCTCTAAAGAGATGAAATCCACCAAGACCATAGTGGTATGAGCCGGACGAGAGATGCGCTGAGAGCCGCCTGCTCCAACCTGAGGGGGGGAAACTGTGCCGCAGTGAGCATAATCTGATAAGCGCCTCTGTCCATCCTGCACTCCGCTCCAGGACAACACTCTGGAGACAGAAAGAAAGAAAAGGTTGGAAAAAACAATACGTGGGAATGGTTTAAGGAACAATGCAGAGATGCTGAGGTCACACTTCTCGGAGGTGATTCAGGTTTTCACCCGCAACACCTGCTATTTATTTGCATCAACCAGAGCCCGGGTCGATGAGCGTTTAGACGGAATGACAGCTGCGCACTTGGCCGTCCCGTGATGTGTCTTTGGAGGGATTAATGCGTGGCACAGCCTAAACATCCCCGCCTGTCCACTGTAGGCCAGTGATCTGTCTGCGGAACAAATCACATGTTTATATATATAAATATATATATATAGTATGCGCCGGAGAGGGGACCTTATGCAATGTGGAGGGAAGTGTTTTCGTGAGCTCATAGGTTGAACTGGCAATGACATCAGGCTTAACTTGAATAGCTCTGTGCTGTATTGCAGCAAGGTGGACCGGGGCGTGAGGTGGCAGGGAGCGATGCACGCATCCTCCGAACTGGACATTTTTCTTGTCGGGATGTTCCCTGCGTGCTAAACAAATTCGAGGCGTAAGGCCATACAAAACCCCTGAGCTGGCGAACTGCGTCACTGCATGCGAGTGTTGCAGGTAGGCAGCAAACTCTCCCACCGCCGGGAGAGCAGCATGCTCATCACCCTCCCAACGTTATGTCGCCGGTAAGTGTTTAACGATTTACCCGGGGATGGATTCGGCGGACGATCCGAGCAAAGATCCGCCCCTGGGATCTACATTTTCCTCAGCACCCAATTTAGACTCGGACATTAATGCAAATGCCTGTAGGCCTATTTACGAGAACGGGACGGACCACAATGTCAACATACAAAACGCAGCCCTGCGAGGTGCGAGTGACCCCAGCGCGTACCCCTCCACAGACTACCGGGGACTCATCCGCCAGAGGTTCATCCGGCGGAGTTTGTGGGTGTCAGACTCCGAGGAGCAGCCGGTGGACACCCCGGAGTGTGTCAACAGCAGCCCGGTGCTCAACATCGACCTGCGGACCATCGTCGATCGTAGCCGGAACCGGGTTCTTCACCCGACCCGCCTGGGTCTCCAGGAGACTTCCAGCACGGAGAGCCAGGTGGGGCTGAAGGAGAGCGCCACGGAGAGCGCGAGCGCGGAAGAGGACAAGGGCGACAGGAGCCAAACCGAGGCCAAGGCTGAAGTCGTGCCCTCGGATGTCACAGGTAAATCAGGAAGTGACGAGAACGAAGAGGAGCCCGGGATGAAGGCGGTGTCCACTTCACCTGGGGGGCGCTTCCTCAAGTTTGACATTGAGCTGGGGAGAGGGTCCTTCAAGACGGTCTACAAAGGTCTTGACACCGACACCTGGGTCGAAGTAGCGTGGTGTGAACTCCAGGTGGGTTCAGTGATCATCCAAGCTCAACCAATACCATTGTGTCAATCAATAGCTTTGTTTGTAGTGCAGTCAACATTTGGGGGGACTTTGTGGAGGTGATATGGGTCCTCAGCAAACACAGGACCAGTTTACTTCAACTCCTAATTCATTCATTTTAAGCTGAAACAGTGAAAGACGATAATGATTTGTAACTTTCCAATCTGACCAGATCATATAACATACTCTCAGACCAGGGTCTATTGATTATTGTCAGGGTGTTCTGTGTATTTGTTGCCTTTTGTCCTCCCCCTCACAGGTTCATCATCCATGTGTCATTCAGAGTTATTCTCAGATAACGTACAGAAACATCTCAGCTCTCAGGAAAAAACTAATTAAGCAGAGAACAGCTACAGGCATTTTGTGTTACACACTCTCTTACTGATGATAGTTTTTATCAAAAGAATAGTTCTGTGTTTTTATAACCTCATACCCCACATGAGATGCTGTTACCCCGTTCTTTTTTCCATCATGGGTTTTGTTAATGAGCCATCACTGAAACTATTTGTTTTCACTTGGGAGCTGAGGAGAAGTATTATTCAGCGCACTGTTACAGTGCAGATTGTGTAGAGGAAGTGGCTGACTTTTTGTCAGCGCTCTGGTTTCCCTCTCATAATTCTCAGCCTCGTCCAAATTTTACAGCTGTCTTGATTGTTTCTAAACCTACTGAGAATTACACAGGAAAGATGAGGAGGTGTTCAGAGGTACAAAAAGTGCTACACTCAGTAGTTTACAAAGACCCTTTAAAGTCTGTATTCTACTCCTCTGAATACTTCCTAGTCTAGATTTGAATTGAAGGTATTCTGCTCCTGTGTCAGCAGATGAAGATGATTACAAAGTACTTTAGCAGGGGCTAATATAGTGCAAACACTCATAGCAGTGACAGCTTGCTGTATTACTAATCTGTGTATTTAGTAATCTAATGATCAGTTTATACCATCCATGTGATATACAGATTAGCCTGGAGGCAGACCTGTAGACAGTGGTTGCCCTTTCAGGGCTCAAAATGTGCTAAGCTTTTGGAGTCGGTCCAGAGCAAATTACCGCTGGGAGATTACATTTGAAAACACTAAATGAAGTATTATACTGCTGCGAGCACTACTACCTTTACACAGTATTCTTCAGCTAAACAGCAGCACAGGCACCTGTTATAAAACAGAATGTGGACGCAAACAGAAAACCTCTCTGTTTCTGATATGTGTGGAAAATTCCTTAAATTAAAATAAAGTATGTAAACAACTTATCAAAACAGTGCTCGCAGCATGCTGCATTTTCTGCAGGAAATCATTTTAGCAGATGTTGATAAGCTGCTTGTTGTGTTGTTTTAGTCAATGCGCTGGCTGGTACGTGCACACTGGAGTTTAGTCAGTTTGTAGAGGCCAAAAATATCAATCAAGCCGGCGCAGGCAGAGTCAGCACCTCAACGTCATTTTAAGAACATTTAATTTACAATAAATTATCATAATAAGAATAACGTTTGTGAGGCATAGCCTTTTAGCATGATTTAATGGATTTAAGTCAACCTCCAATTGATTGTGCACAGGGTAATGTAGTCCTGTGGGGGACTATGTCATTCACTGCATGTCTCCTGTGCAGTTATAACAGTAATAACAGTCCTGAACAGGGCCAAGGTTAATGTAAAGTAATGGTCCTGATGACATCCCAGGTTTAAGGCTTGGTTCTCTACTTCGGTAACTTGTATGAATAAGAATGCACAGTGTTGCTCATATTTGAATAATAAATTTAAATTCAGTTTTTCAAGTCTTCACTTGGAATTTAAGGAGATTTAAAGTGGATTTTTTTTTAGTATTTCTTGTTATCTGTCAAGAGAGAAACCAGCCGCTGGTGATATTTTTAAACACTTCTTCATTATTACCATGAATTTAAGGGCATGCATCGTGCATAATGGTCTCTACAGCAAGTGTATATGCACAGTATGTGCGTGTAATTGCATCTGTGTGGCGTCTGAGCAGGTTCTTAGGGGAGATCTATTGATGATTCAACCATTCTGTCCCTGGAGGTGAGGCCTTGCCCTTCAGAGCTTTTGTGCCTGTGTGGCTTGCTCACAAAAAAAAAAGCTGCTGTAACTCAAATACTGTGTGTGTGTGTGTGTGTGTGTGTGTGTGTGTGTGTGTTTGGGGGTAAAACTAAGAATGAGACAGCAGAAAACTGGATGCTCATACAGAGATTTACAAATCAGATTTGAAGAGGAGCTGGTGCCTGGTACTGAGCAGGCCAAACAGCTAGTCTTGTTACTTATTTATCCACTAAATGATGATCAAACATCTGCTGAGCAAGTTGTTTACCCAAAATTAACAAATTATGCAGCATGATTTAGTAAAAATGCCAGAAGATTTCACCACTTTGAGATCTGTGTCACACAATATTAGTTGTCTTGTTTGATGGCTTATTAATGAATACTAAACATGGATTTATACCCCTGTGGTATTACCACACAGATGTGTCTGGAGAGTGAATCCTGCTGATGCAGCCCTCTGCACCAAGACAGGGAGAGAGGAGAGAGGGAAAGGGTGGGTTCAGCTAAGGATAGCGCGTAAGAAGTGTAGTATTGGATACACAGCAAGGCAAGACTTCTATATTTATAGTAATTGCAGTGCAATGTCCTCACCACTCCATTAAATACAAATATCAGTGTGGCTAATGTATTTTTACCCAATTTTTATTGTGCAATACGATTTCTCAGTAAAGCTGATTCTGAGTTATAAGTGCCACACCCTGCTTAGATCTCATCCCTGCATAGCATCTGTAATAATCTTTAAACTGCCTAGAAAATAAGGTAAGATCGACAGATATGAGACAAAGTCTAATACATTCGTTCACACTAAGTATCAGAATAATGAAGGTGGCTGAAGCAGGAGGCGTATCCTTCCCAATGCTGCACATAATCTAAGACGCATTAGGTTGCACACTGCATAGGTCACTAAGGGCTATGAATGAAATCTGACTCCCCAGCATCAGTCAATAATCAATGTCAAGAGATGTACAGTAGGTTACTGTGCATCCAAGACACTGAAAACACCAAATTCACCCTCATCGCTCCCATTAAAATGTGTCTATGAAAGACAGTGGGAGAGAAAATCTGGAGGTCATGTAGCATTTGTCGCTTCCAAAGCCATTGGGTTGTATCTGCCATGCTGACTGGAGAGAAACAGAAATGTAGAGGATGTTCGCCGTCAGCTGTTTTACTATTTATACAACAGTTCGGGGAAGGCAGGGGCCAAAATATTGATCCAGTATACACAGATTCACTCAGGCTTGTACACCCAAAGATGTAAGATTTAAACTTTGAACTGTACACAGTAATCATTATCAAAAATACAGTTTTTCCTTGATGTTCAGGGCTTTGTGATGGAAAACCATTTATTTACAGCTCGCTTTTTTGTTCCATTATTTACCAGCAGCACATTTGATATTTCCAGATTAAAAATGCGATTTAATCCCATGTTTATCTGTCATGACAGATGTGTCTGTTTCTGTGTAAGCTTTTTCTTCAGAAAGTCTAGTCACGATTCTACTCATGGGTCTGAGGTGTGTTTTATACACAGTGGTGATAAAAAAGAGTAAATGCTTCTGACCCCCATGTCTACCCACTCAAAATACCAAAGTTGTATTCACCATAAACAAGAACCACAGGCAATTTTGACAGAGTTCCACTCCTGAAGCAACACTGGGCTATTTAAAGGAGGTTGAAAAGGAATTGTATCTCTTCAATTACCACTTTATATAACAAAAGCACTGAAAGTGATGATGATTCAGCCCCTCCTTCCTCCTCCACCACCCCTCAAACTTGTTAAATCTGGACAAATTGACTACTGCTGGGGCTCGTTCTCTGATAAGGCTCCAGACTATTAAAAAAATAATAATAAATGAGTGGGTGAACATGCAATTCACGATTTCTCATTTAAAAAAATTAATTGTCTTTCTCTTTTTTCCCCAGGAACGGAAACTGTCCAAAGCTGAGAGACAGAGGTTCAAAGAGGAGGCGGAGATGTTAAAAGCTCTCCAGCATCCCAACATTGTGCGATTTTATGACTTCTGGGAATCACCGGTGAAAGGGAAGAAGTGTATCGTTCTCGTTACAGAACTAATGACCTCAGGGACACTAAAAACGTAAGAGTCATAATGAAAATACACAGAAAAACATCTTTTAAACCATCTTTGTTGGTATGTTTGAGATGTCGTGGTATGCTCTTTTCAACTATATACCTGACTGTAAATCACTGATCATCAGATGCAAATGTGAGTCTCTTACTGCAGTTTCTATTAGTCAGTTTAAAACAACCTTACAGTAATGACCATTAGTCTGTCTACATCATCTGTATCAAGTTTCATACCAGCTGATTGACACCATTACAGTAAATCTAAAGCTAGACTGTGCGGAGACTGAAACTCAACAAAGATGTTGTTCACGTTAAATAATTGGGGTTTTAGCATTGTTTTCTCACTCAAACATAATTCATTACAAAGCAGATTAATTCAACTCACAGTATTGGCAGCACAATGGGAAAAAGTTTTCATGCTGTCAGAATGAGGGGATTAATTTGAGAATTGAATAGTCATCAGAGATTTATTTTTAAATACGTGTTTGCAGTCGATGCTTTAATGAAAGCAATAAAGATTAGCAAAGGAGGAACAGCTAATTGGAAACATCAACACAGTGGCTCGCCGGGGACGAACCTTGATATGTCACGTTGCCAGTTACCTTTCATTGTGTTTAGAAAAAGCCTTTACCCGGTGTTGACTGGAACATCTCTGTCATGGTAACGGTGTGTTTATCCTCTCACAGGTATCTGAAGCGCTTTAAGGTGATGAAGCCTAAAGTTCTTAGGAGCTGGTGCAGACAGATTCTCAAAGGCCTCCACTTCCTCCACACAAGGACTCCTCCGATCATACACAGAGACCTCAAGTGCGACAACATCTTCATCACTGGTCCCACGGGCTCTGTCAAAATAGGAGACCTTGGCCTGGCAACACTGAAGAGAGCCTCCTTTGCTAAAAGTGTTATAGGTTAGTCATCAGCAAGTTGGCAAGATGCTGTTTTATTGATTTCAAACCTCCAGTAACTTTTTTGGGGACACAGTGGAAAAAAAGCTCAGTGACATCAAGTTTTGAAATGATATGGCAAACTTGCTGCTCATTTACACAAACATTAGGTACAGAGCAACATTAGCGTTCATTTGGAGTCCTGATTCTGGTAACCTGATGACTTTAACTCCAAAATTCACCCTCCTTTTAGTTCTGTTTTGGTCTCCACCAACTCCTGAGAGTAATATCTGACTCTTAAGCTCAGCAGCTGCTTGTTAACTGTCTCTGTCTGCCGACTGGTGCTGAACAGGTCGTGAGCTTTTAGGTATTTTTCACTGAAAAGATCTGATGAGAGAGGTGAGAGTGCCAAACACAGTGAAGTTATGGGCCATAAAAAAACAAAGCAAGCTCTGTAGATCTGAGGAGAACTGCAGAGTCAGGTGACAAGAATGACTAGCCCTCTCCTGGTGCACAGTCTTGGCTCAGCATAGTATCTATTTTAAACCCACATTACTGTGATCAAAGTTTTCTCAAATAGCTTAATGCTAAAGAACCATGAACCAGATGTTTCGGTGAAGAAGTAATTTCACATTATTGTGTTCAAGTTGCACAGAGCGTCCAACATTTGCATTTTTTAAAATTCTGTCATATGAGCAATTAGGAAATTATTGGAATTATGATTTAGCAGGCGTGTCGAATTTCAGTCCTTGACACTGGTATTGATCCCAGTGAAATAGGATGAAACACTAATAACTGCATTTGAGTTCATAATTTATCACCGGCTGTTGTATTAATTCTCCAGGCACTCCAGAGTTCATGGCCCCGGAGATGTATGAGGAGCACTATGATGAGGCTGTGGATGTCTACGCCTTTGGGATGTGTATGCTGGAGATGGCCACCTCAGAATACCCCTACTCTGAATGTCAAAATGCTGCACAGATCTACCGCAAAGTCACCAGTGTGAGTTCATGTTCAAAGCTGTTAAACTCTGCCATTGCTACCACAACTATTTCAAGTTGTTTATCACTCACTTCCTCTGAATTCTTGTGACTAATATAATATAGTATATACTTGTTTTAAGCTGTGTTTTTTTATTTTTTATTAATTGTTTTAATAAGTAATCAATTGTAACTGGGGCACCAGTTTGTAACATATGATGATGACACCTGCCCACCACACTTTGTCAAAGTAAAAGTTAGTTTATCTCTGTAGTTTGCAGCTAAAACACAACCAGCATTCAATTTATAGCGATGGAGTCGATGCTGAAAATGAATATTCACATTTTTGTAACTTTAAAGTGAGACTATGTAACTTTTTCTAAACAGCAGCCACTCTGGTTACAAAGTGATTGTCATGGAATAAAGCTAAAACTGCTGTTAAACAAATGTTTAGTACTCATCTTAATTCCTAAATGTAACACTAGCACAAGTGGACAAGAGTCATAAAGTCAGTGAACTAGCTCAGGAATATGCATTGCACATAAATATTTCTCTCAAGTTTGCTAACATTAGCCACCAAAGCTACTGGTCACACCAGAGCAGGCAAACCTGTAGCAGCAAAATCACTGAATGAACTGAGCAAAGGTTTGGCTTATTTCTAAAGAACTCAGCTTTCTATTTGTAGGAGGAAAAATGTGTCATTTCTTTTTTCTAAAATTACATAATACACAGAATTGTATTTTTATTTTATAACTCCCACCGTGAATTAATAATTGGTAATATTAATAATTATTTTTTTACGGATTGACTAATTCCTCAACTAAATGTTGCAGCACTCCAAAGGTCCTTCTGTGTTGCAGTAGCTCTTTAATCCCCATAGTTGAGATGTGTTAGAAAAAATAAGGTGCTTTGGAGCATCTGTATCTAATGTTTTTTGACACTGCAGACAGTTCTTAGTCTCTCACACAGTGACATGTTAAGCTGGTGTTTTGAGTGTGTCACTTGGTAATTTGAGACATATTAATGCTGGTTTGTTTTGCAGGGGGTGAAACCTGCCAGCTACAGTAAAGTCAGTGACCCTGAAATTAAGGAAATAATCGGAGAGTGTATCTGTCACAGATGGGAGGAAAGGTAAGTGTACCGGGACCTGAGACAGCGTCTCAGGGCTTGTGATGCATTTCAGATGTAGGTAGGGGTTCTGACATAAATGCCAGTATTTGTCTATGACACAGTTGATGTTTTTCTGTGTTATGCAGCATTAGGTTTTACTGTCACTGTGATCTTTAGTCTGGGTCAGTAGCTGGTGTTTGTGTATTTCCTGCAGGTACTCCATCAAGGACCTCCTGAATCATGCCTTCTTTGCAGAGGATACAGGCGTGAGGGTGGAGCTCAATGAAGAAGATGACGGGAAGAAATCATCGATTGCTCTAAAGCTGTGGGTCGAGGATCCTAAAAAGCTGAAAGGAAAATACAAGGACACTGGTGCCATTGAGTTTACCTTTGACTTGGTGAACGAGGTCCCAGAAGTGGTCGCCCAAGAAATGGTAAAGAAATATTTTGAGTCACAGAAAGAATAATTGAATTTTGTGGATATAAAGAGACAATAATTGCACTTTTTATTTATGCCATGAGGTGTGAGGAACTTATCATTATATATTTTAGCGAGTGGTTTGTTGTACTGTCCAGTCTGGCTGGCAGGTGTCTATTAAAATCCTCTGACAATTCAAAAATAGTTGTAAGTCAGTGTGTGAAGAATATCACCATAGCAACAATATTTCTGCTTTGTGCTACGTTGCAAGTTAACTCTCACTGATAAAAACCTGTCAAACCAGTGTTTAAACTGGCTACAAACAAACTGAAAAACTGGATGGTGATTTTTTTTTTTCTTTTTTCTTTTTGCCGGTGATGAGTGGTTGTGGTATAAGCACAATAACACACACACTGAGGTAGTGGAGGTGGTGGATTATTACACATGCTGTGTCATTCTGCTACGTAGGTTCTTGTATGTAGTCTAAGTGTCTTGTCATGATGCAGTTGCCTTTACTTTGGAACACAATCTTGGGCCCTTTTAATTAGGTGTAATGTAACTGGGAGTTGGTCAGTGGTCTGTAATGTAGTGTCTGTAATGATAGGCTCGAGGCATGTACTGTATTGATTGAAACTGGAGTTGATCTTTGCTCTTCCACACAAGCTTAAAGGCAGTTCTTTTCATGCCTTTCCATTAATATAATGTAGATTTGTTGATCTATCACATGAGCTGTTGAATTACAATCTTGGTGTAATTCGTTCTGATCTCCAGCGAGTATCTTACCTGTGTCCCTGTAGGTCGAATCAGGTTTTTTCCTCGACTGCGATGTGAAGATAGTTGGGAAGTCCATCCGAGACCGCGTGGCTCTCATCAAATGGAGGAGGGAGCGGACCGTCTCGCCAGGAAATGGTGAGGCTGCTGCAAAAAAAAACGCAGCAGAATCTACTGCAGGTGCCCAGTACCGGTGTGCCGCAGGGAGCCACATTAGCTACGACAGATTTTGAAGACCAAGAGGTGGAGCAGCAGACCCTGATATGTGCTGTGCCAACCACCACATCTACCACATGTGAGAAACCTGAGCAGAAGCACACACAAATCTATCATATGGCAATACCATCTAACCACTGGTCTAATCCATTATGCCTTTAACAGGTAATGGCACTGACTACGACTTCAAATGGTTAAATTTGGTATTTATGAATGTAAGAGAGAAACACAGAAAAAGCAACTGCAGCGTCTGACTAACACCTATTAGTCAGCAATGAGACATCATCAACCAGCTTTTGAATTTTAATGAGACGCTGCTCGGCTGTCTCCCCCCCCCCCCCCCGTCCTTCTTCAGCGTCTGTCTATCCTGCAGAGGGCATCGTGGTGAATCATAATGTTTTTTATTCACTCTTTTATTACAGCTGACAGTGGAGTGAGCTCTACCATGCAATTAGACAATCTAAACAATCAGCAAAACGGGCCCTACCAGTCGCTTCCAGAGCCCATCTCCACAGCGCAGATGGTCTACAGCCCTCCTGCACAGGCTGACCCTCAACTGCACCAGGGGCCCTACCAGCAACCCACAGCACAGGCCTCACATGAAAACTACACACAACAACCACCCACGCAGTTACACCAGGGAGCCTACCAGCAAACCACAGGTCAGCTGCATCCTGGGGCCTATCAACAAACAGCAGCACAACTGCACCAGGGGCCTTATCAGTCTCAAACAGTGAGTAAAAGCATTTCTTAGTTTTGTGGTAACAAAATTTTCATTTTGTTGAGTTGTTTTCTGAAATAACAACATCTTTACTTTCTTTTTTTTTTTTTTTTGCAATGATACCTGATCAGCGTCACTACAGTGAACCCTTTGTATGCCATGACAACGTGCTCATCACTGAGAGCACAGTGTGTTTTAGGCGTGGAAGCACCTCCCTGGTTGAGATCTTACAGTGTAGGGCAAAGACAATGAGTCAAAGCCCGTGCTACTGCCCGTCACAGGGTCTGGCTTCAACAAACAGCACAGAGAGCTTAGTGCACGCCACAGACTACCTGTGCTCTAGCTCTGCCCAGAATCCGTCATTATTATCTCCCCTCTCGTCCCCCCATCAACACTCTGATCATGACTCAGCAAGTCATTTTAATTCGCCTCTCCCTCCCCTGAATTTACAACCTCCCTCCGAGCCCCATCTGAGCGTGCCTCGCAGCCCACAGCCCCACCGCCACTGCAGGGCCTGCATGTCTCTCCTCCTCAGGGATAGGACGAAGGGAGGCGGATCTCTGGGACACATACACGGGCGCTCTCTCTCCACACCCAACCAGTTTACTCCGGCCTCTAAGCCGGGCTCACCCACATCTCCTCATCTGTCAAGGTCTCCCTCAGTCACTCTACCTCCTCCTTCGGCGTCACCCTCTCCCCCGCTGTCAAACAGTCAAACAACCCTGCTGACTCCACCGTCACATCTCTCCCCGCCCTCACAAATCGCGCTCCCGCGGAGTTTGTACGAAGGTGCGGATCTCACTCTTCTCAACCACTGTCTCCATCACATCATCAACCGCAGGACCAGCTCTCCCACCCTCTCTGATAGAATAACTCATTATGGGGGTACTGGCTCCTCAGCATTTGAGCGTATAGACAAAAGTCAGAGCCTGGAGGTCCCACTCTTCTGTAGCCCAAATCTGGACAGGAACCTACTGTTACCATCACATAACAGCAAAGACCAACCGGATCCACTGGTAGGTTAGAGATGGAGACTTCATGTAGGCTAAACACTGCCATAGCAGCAGCCTGCTGTACCTTTCATGAATCTGCCAGCTGTTTTGCTCCTACGGCTTCTCCATGATAATAGCAAAGTGCAACAACCAGCGTCTGCTCCTGCTTAATCTGCAGTAAGGGTTTAGTTTCTGGTCTCTGGTATAGATGAGGTCAGAACATAGCAGGAGTGTGTGGCAGCATACAAACTAATGTGCTAGCAGAGTGTATGGCAGTGAACACGATGGGTGTCTGATGATAGATTAATGCTCTAACTCCCCTTTTCCTTTTCAGCTCACCTTATTTAACCTTGCCAGTCGCAAACATCCCTCTACTTCCTTGCATATGACTACCCCTGCTTTGACACACTGCACATTTTAACGCCATGCTCGATTTGTTGTAGCAAATATACACGCACGATCTTCTGTTGCACAGCGAGTCATATCATATTACGTCTGAAAACAGGGTTCAGTAAATGTCATCTCTCTCGTGTGTTTCTGACAGGCAGTTTCTGCTCCAGCTACGCCAGCCCCTACTGCGCAGCAGAGCAGACAGACAGCACAGAGCTTCCCAGCTGCAGCTCCCGCTCTACAGACACAGGTTACTGTGCAGCCCAGCCAGGAGCAGGTACTGCATGCCTCACAACTGAGACAGGCCCTGGCAACAGCTGTAGGGAGACACACAAAGCAGAATTATGAAGCAAACATTTGGAAGTCACCCATTATTATATAAATATTTATTTACTGATTGATTTATTCATTAGCTGCTCTTCCTGGGGTCCACAGGGAAAACATGGCTACGACAAATTCATGGAATTAGATAAATAAGATTATTTAGAGGCAGAGTAGTAAAAGTAGAATATAAATGAGTTTGGATTTCTGGCTGATCTAAACCAAACATCAGATTTTTTTCCAGTGATTAAGCATGTTTGGAATGTGGGCTAGCTGATTGCGCACTATTAACCTTGCTTATTTGACATCCAAAATTTCTAATTCTGTAGTGGGCATTCAGTGTCAGCTGTTGAGTATGCTATAGTCAACTAAAACACACAAAACACAGTAAATTAATGTGCGATTTAGTGGCACTGGGCGCCTGAAAACACACTTTTTGAGGCTATCTTTGTGTGAGGTGGATAGTAAGTGCGCTCGAGTTCCCCTTCTTGAACACTTCATCATATACTGTATATCTATATGTGTGTGTGTGTGTGTGTGTGTGAATGTAAGTGGCTTTTCATTGGTTTGTGTTTCCTTCCCATTTGTCTTTCCTCCCTGTAGTGCCATCTCCAACCAGCTGCTGTCCTGCCCCAGGTAGAGCCATCATCTTTTATAACTTACTGTGGGCTACAATACACACATTGCAAACCACACAGAATGACTGAATCATATAAAGTCTACCTGCCCTGCAGCTCACTTTTATTAAAGTTGAGCGTTTAGACCAGAACCTCTTGTTGGTTTAATGGAGAATTAGTTTGTGTTTCCATCACAAAAGTCGTACTCTCCAGTCAAAGTGAAAAAACAAATATTTGATTTCCTTCCTTAGCTGCTCCCTGCTGACCAGCCTGCATCTCATCTGAGTCCTCCTGACATATCTGCCAGTTTTCCACAGTCAGTCTCCAGTGCTCCTCCCCCACTCCTGCCCCTGCAGATCAGCACACAGGTGCGTTGTGGTAGCATTAGAGACATAACATAAAACTAAGATAGCAACAGAATTTGGTATAAACATCCTACAAAGGTTAACAGAGGTTACAGGGTTGAGTAATCCGTAAAGGGCCTGTGTGAATGTTATTTCTATCGACTGGTTGTCTTTGTTCATTGTATATCCATTTTCCCTCTTTCTTTCCCAGTTTCCCTCACCATATCCTGTTGTTCAAACAGGGGGGCACAAGCCCCCTCCCTTCTCCTCAGTACCTCTGCCATCTGCCTACAGCAGCAGTGGCCCTTCTATGTCTAGCACCTACTACTCACCCTCACCCCACCATCCATCCCTTCCTCTGACCCCTCATTCTGCCTTGCCCTCTATACCTACTCTAGGCACCCCTCAGACCCCTTTGTCCACACCTCAGCACGTGCCCAGTGTGGCACTCCCAGTCCCACTTCTTACCATGGCCATGCCCCCTGCACTGCCTCAGCAGCAGGGCGGTCCTCCTACATCTCAGCCAAACCTTTGTAGCTTCCATACCGCCCATCCCATACCTCTCTCCCAGGTACGAACCACCCCATTCCCCGCCCCCCACCCTGAGCAGGAACTGGCTGAGCAGCCTGTCCAGGTGAATATTTGACTCAGTACTCACTGTAATGGCTGGTCATGGGAAATCTGTAATACTAGGGTGGCAATCTGTCTTAACCGTTGGTGTAATGCATGCAGGGCATGCGTTTGGGGATTTAGGGGTGAACAATGTCTGTATTAAGTGATGAACAATTCCATAAATGTGTTTGGTTTTTTTCCCAGGTACAGGCGATTGCTCCACAGGGGAATTTGGGAGATGTTCAGCTTTTGGCTCCAGTCCACCCTGTTTTACCTGCTGTTCAGACTCCTCCTCTCTGGGGAAGCGGGGTGGATGCTACAGAAACTACAGCAGCTGGCCTAAACTTAACTGTAGCTCCTGCAGGTCCACCTCCAGTTCCAGCCCCAGCCTCGATCTCAGTCTCAGCCGCGGGACAAGTCGAAACCCAAGCACTGGCACAAACTCCAGCTCTCGCCCCAGCACAAACCCAACCACCGGTCCCAGTATCAGCTCAAGCTGCAGCCATGCCTCAAACTCCAGTTTCGACCCTTGTTAAAGCCCCAACTTCAGTCCTAGTACAGGTTCCTGCCTCTGCTTCAGTCAAAGCACCAGTCGCTGTGTCAGGTCCCGTTTTTGAGCCACCAAAAGTCTCATCTACAAGCTCAGACACGTCGTCTGTCATTGGTAAACCCCAACTCACGGTCCCTGGTTTGGTTTCGGCCCCGATCCCTGTCACGCTGCCAGCCCCTGTTCAATCTGCAGCCTCTGCTCCTGCTCCACCTTCTGTCGCAGCTTCAGTCCCAGCTCCAGTTCTGCAGCCTGCTGGCATCCAGACAGCAGTCTCATTGCCTGAGTGTGCCAGCCTGGCCACAACTCAGCAAAACCTCGAAACGACATCTGCATCCAGCACCCTTCAACAAGAGCCCTGTGTAGAGGTAGGGATAAAGCCAAAGTCTGCACATTTCAGGGTGTAATACCGATCCGCACATATATGCAAATTTGAAAGATTTACATTTGCGGGATGAAAATTGTCTCTGCATCAGTGACGTTTAATTATTACTCAGAAAGCATGTTAAAACTGGCTGCTTTTTTAATTACATTCCCATCAGTTTTATACCTCCATCTTGAAAGCAGCTTCTTCATCTGAGACTGAGATAATCCTTTAAGGTCAAAAGCTAATAGCACACATTAACATCAATACCATTGCTGTGTAGTCTTGCAATGATCCATTGTGTATAAAATAAAACTTTTACCAAGGTCTTGTTTCTGTCTTCAGGATGTGCTCCAGGACAAACCAGTACCTTTACCCAGCTATGCGTATGACAGGTGTGTTTTTTCACAGATTGTCTCTGTTACTTAATGTGATGAAAATGTGTCACCAGCGTCGGGGTGATTAAATTTTTTCAACTTTTCTTTTTCATAGTCTCAACTCTGATGTGGCGTCCGGGAAGGAAACAAGCGACGGCTACGACAGCTTGGCCAGCGGGGGGAAGGGTGACGGAAAACCCAGGAAACACCACCGCAAATCTGCCCGTACACGTTCCCGCCAAGAAAAGACCAGCAAACCCAAACTTAGCATGCTCAATGTGAGTCATGGTGTAATTTGAGACAAGTGAAATTACAGTTTCTCAAAACCATTGATTGTAAAGCGTAACCTCTACTACCACAGGTTTGCAACACTGGTGATAAAATGGTCGAATGCCAGCTTGAGACTCACAATCACAAAATGGTGACATTTAAATTTGATCTGGATGGAGATGCTCCAGAGGAAATTGCCACTTACATGGTTAGTTCAGCCTTTTACCATCTGTAGTTTTTGATCGATTGGTTATGTTTGTGATAGTGTTTAATGACTTTAAAACTGCCTGCCTGCAGGTGGAGAATGGTTTTATCCTACTGTTAGAGAAGGAGATCTTCATCGACCAGCTAAAGGACATTGTGGATAAAGCTGAGGACATGCTGAATGAAGACACAGAGGGTGAAAGGGCCTCCACCTTGAGTTGTAGTCCTCAACAAGGCCAGCTGTCTGAGGGGCTAGTAGGAGAGGTAAGGGGGTGGTATATATGATATAGATACAAATATAGTCTCTACAGATACAATACACATGCTTATGCATGGATTTAGACATTTTCAGAGACATGTTTGCGGGCAAGTGGCATATTTACTCAGCTTACATCTGTCTATCATTTTGTAGAGTCAGCAGCCTGGAGCATCTCAGCCTGTCTATCAGCAGAACGGTAAAACAATTTCCTCTCTCAAAAATGCAACCATCTGCAAGTAAATCCTTTCTGCCTGTGTCATATTCACTTCTAAGAGCATGGGGTGGTAATTCTCTGAACTTTTTGATTGCAGTTCTTCACACAGGAAAAAGATGGTTCATAATCTGCCCCGTAGAAGAGACTCCCACATCCAGCCAGGAGACCCCATCTGAAGGCACAACTACGCAGTCACCTGGGAGCTCAACCACCACCCAGCCTGCTGACAGCGGCACTGCAAGGCCGTCCAGAGGTGATTTTGTTTCCTCAGAGCAATTTCAGCACAGTGTCTCACAGCTTCATGGAACAATAGCACTGCCTTGTGGCAGCAGAACGAAAGACACCTTTCAGCTCTCTCTGGGCATTTAATGACTTTATAAAATATTTTTCAGTCTTGTAATTTTTCGCAGATTTTGCTTATGTTCTTTTTTTTTTCCTCCTGCAGAAGAGGGGTCGTCTTCTACAATGTCTGGTGGAAGTGGAGGCTTCACCTATGACGTGTATGGATTCTGTAGTCCTCCAATAATGTCCAACACAGACCCACTTCTTTTGGCCACTCTGTCACCTCCTGTGTCTGCGCCCCCGACCCTTCAGTCCGTGTCATCAGTGGAGCCTGCAGGCAGCTCGGTGCAGCCCAGTGTGCATCAGGCCCAGCCAGCCAGGGCTCAGACTTTGCCTCCGTCATCACCACATATGTCTTTCCCGGTGGATGAGTCACAGGGATCCCCTCTGGGCTCCGTCTCCCCGACCCACACCGCTCAGATTCCTGAAATGACGTGTCCCGTTTCTATAGCCGAGGAGGTGCCCTGCTGCCCTCTGGTCATGCCCCTATCTCTGGATGTGAGTGGTTCACAGGGTGGGTCCCCTCTCACCCCACTTCCACTCCAGGAGCCAGGTTCAGCCAAGGAGCCGCTGTCCGTCTCCTACGCCTCTGCACCGCGAAGCGAGCGACCACAGCAGCCTGTGGTGCTCCACCAGCCTTTTTCCAGCGTGGGAGGGACCAAAGTGTCCTCACTACCACAGAGCCCCGCGCCGTCCCAGCACACCGCGGGGCCCGGTGAGTCAGATGGCGAAGGACGGCTCGGCCGGGGTGGCTTTGTGGACAGCACCATAAAAACACTAGACGAGAAACTAAGGAACTTGCTCTACCAGGAATATGCTCCCATGTATCCATCAGGCAGTGCCGCAGAGACGCCGGGCTCCGGCACTGAGTACATCCAGTCTCCTCCCGGTCCAGACAGCGCCACAGGAGGGTCAGGAAACAGCACGCCAGGGCCGATGGGGGAGGGACGTTACAGGGCAGGAGAACAGCTGGTAAGTGCAACATTTAAGATGCAGTCAGTAAGTTTTTTAACAATATAAAAGTTCAACAATATAAATTAAATAATGCAGGCATTATATGTTTGAAACCTTTCATAGCATCAGAAAATATTTATATATAATAATTTTGATTCAGCTGCTGTGCAGATGTAGTGTATGCATCAAAATAATTAGTCAGTTTTGAAATTAGATTTTTTTTCCAAGAACATATTGAAAAATAAGATGCAGAGTTTTATTACTTTTTTATATGTACATGAAAAGCAGAATCAAATGGTTTGATGAGAGTCTGGATTCTGCAATGTTTGTTAAATATTTTTACTGATGTATTAACACAAACAGATATTAGCTTGTATCATTGGCATCGTTGTCAACAATCCTCAATCTTTAAGACAATATTAAGGATTGTATTAATGCTTTGTATTTGTTTGTAGTGTTCTCATGCGTCTGTTTTGCTCCTTTATTATTAGCCTCAAATCCCAGAGAGGATGGATAGTTTGAGCACACTGAGTGACTCGGCTGTGTGTGGTATGTACAGCGTATGCTAATCAGTTCTAATCAACACAACTAATGTCATTAACTTCTAACTAAATTTACCTGTTACTGTTAGTTTGTTACTGCAGTGGCACAATATTCAGTGTTGTGGAAATTTTTACAGCCTCCCTGTCAAGGAGACACATTCCTCACTCTGCTTCCTGCTCTGGAACAAGAGGTCGATTTAAGGTACAAAAGGGGGAGTTTCCTCACATTTAAGGGGAAAGTAAATCTGTCAGATTAGTTCCACCTCACTTGATATTACAGAAGCATCACCATCCTGTATGAGTGCTCAGTCTGGTCTTTGCTTCTGGCAGATAATCTCTGTTCCACCTGAAGTGGCCAACAGACGAGATGTGAAACAAAGGAGCTGGAGCAGTGCTGCCTCTCCGGCACACCCTGTGGGATACAGCAGGGACAGTGGTCAAGCTGAGGCCATGGTTGCCTCCACCACAATCGGACGCTTTTCTGTGATAAGCACTGAGGACGACATTACACAAAGGACACGTTGCAGCCGCTACTCTGCCCCGCCTGATTTCTACCTGGACACACCTCCCTCCATGGCCAAGCGGGGCTCCCTGCCTCGCGCCCTGACCTCGACCTCTGTCCCCGTGGACGTCACGGTCCACGCTCGCTTCCTCTCCTCAGACTCGGGGGCCGAGAGCAGCCCTGCAAAGCTGGCTCCGGCCACCCCATCTCAACACACTCGCTCCGAGCGCAGGGGAAGTGACCTCATGAAGAGGGCGGTGGCCTTCCTCCGTCGCTCAGGGCGCAGCAGCAGTGTGCAGAGCTCTGACTCACCAAGCAGGCATGGAGGCGTGCACGGCTCGGCCTATGGCAGCAGCGATAATGACTCAGAGATGGAGGACTCAGACATGAAGAAGGAACTACAGAGGCTCAGAGAGAAGTAAGCACAGCCAGAGGTTTCAATTCAGTCTTTTTTAGTTTCTTTACATGAAAATATTTTGTTATTTAGCTTGTACCTGACCAGCATATTCCTGTCTCCATCCCTGCAGACATCTGAGGGAGATCTCTGAGCTGCAGGCTCATCAGCGAGGAGAGGTGGAACTGCTATATCGCCGACTTGGCAAAGTCCCTCCTCCTGGCCTGGGTCTCTCGCACGTTGGGCCACACGCCGGCCGTAGAAAGAGGTCCAGCAAGCACAAGCTGAAGCCCGGCAAACTGCTCAGCCCTCTGGTCCAACAGTTTAGAAATGTCACGACCAAAACTAGTGACTCCAGCAGATCCAGTGAGTATCTTCTGAGTCTCCAGTGTCATAAGCTGAATTTGTACAGCAAGAGCAAGGACTGTACTATTCCTTGTGTTTTCAGGTGCTGCTACAGGCACAGGTGAGCCCACGGTGAGTTTAAATGGTTCTCCAGCCAAAGGATCTTTCCCTACTCACGGCAGGGCACGGTCGTGCACGAGCCACATTCCCTGCTCGACCTCAGAGCCCGTGCAGACTCAGCAGCCCTGTTCCCTCAAGGGCTCGCTGTCCTCTGATAATATTTACGCTGGACTACACGGCGACGGTACGGGCACCCGACCTCAACCCGGACAAGGTGATCACCAACAACACAGTCTTTCCACTTATACTAGACTGTAAACATCTAGATTCACCAGAGAATTAACAAACACTGTGGTGTTGTGTTCTGCTTAATGAGTTTGGGTATTTCAATGTGTGCTCTTCTTACCCTTTCTCCCTCTTTGATTATACTCCTCTACAGGCTGGTCTAATTACCCTCAACCATCTGAGAGAGTGACCTATAAATCCAGTAGCAAGCCACGAGCTAGATTTCTCAGTGGGCCTGTGTCTTTGTCTATCTGTTTGTATCTCTTCTCTTCCCGCATAGCTTCACGTGTTTGTTTTCCATATTTTCTGTTTCTCTTCTTTTAGCTCACTAATGTGTTTTTTTTCTGTCTTTACCTAAGTATTCCACAACGCTGCTGGGTTTTCTTTTGCTTCGCCTCGTCCTCATCACTTGCCTTTATCTTGTATTTTTGTTTGCGCAGAAAGATATTGTTTATTCAAACCACCGAGGAGTAAAGTTTATTTTGAAAAAGGAAACATTTTTGATTGGTTTGATGTTTTTCGTTGTAAGGGTTATTTCAAAAAACCTTTTCCAAATGTGGAAGAATGACCAAGAATTTGCCCAATATAATAGTTAACCATTTGTTGTTATTCTAGATGTTTGAGGTTTGGATAATCAAGGTTCATTATGATAGTAATTATCTCACATTTCACTGATGCTTATACTATTTATCCACCTTGTAACTCACACATTTTTGTGACTTATCCACCCTTCATTACTAGGCAATGGACTTTTGCATGCCACACACACCCCAATCTGCTGTAAAAATCCTAATCTCTCATCTCTTTTTAACCTCTCTCTCCTCCTTCTTATCTCTGTCTCGCACAAAAAAAATCCAACACTGCACTTCGATGTGGCTCTCATTTGGGCCAGCTGCATGATTTTACTAATAAATGCAATTGACTTGTTTCAGGGAAACTGAATGCTTTGTTTACCCATTTGTTAGTTTGGTTTTAGTTTGTTCCTTTGTTCTGTGGCAGTGTTCAGCAGCTTTGTTTTGCACTGAGTCCTGTTATTGATCATTATTGCTGGCTAATGGGAATGATAATTTGTATAAGATCCTTTTTGTCTCCTAGGGTCAACGCTGAAGCGTCTGTGTCTCGGCAAAGAGCGTGGCAGCAGTATGTAGAATTACAATGTCTCACCAAAATAGATTGACTCACAGTCATGCCAGTTCATATCAGTCTAATCAGCTGAATAAACATTTGTGTGTGTCTTTTCAGGGTCTGCAGCTGGTTCGGGTTCTTTCAATCAGTCACAGCAGCCGCCCACTGGTGCCACACCTCCTCCTCATCAGCCTGTGATGGGGCTGGCTCAAGCTCAGGCCAATAACAGCAACAACAAGACGGGCACATACACCAACACGTCCATGAGTGCCACTGAAAACAACCTGCCTGAAGACTTGCAGCGGCTGATGGACGACTGGGCCCAGGAGGTTCTTATTGTCACCCACAGGCCGCGCACTAACTCTCTGAGCATCAGCGGGCAGCAGCTGTGGGATCAGTTTGTGCCTCGAACACATAGACATCTGTCTAATGCTTCAGATGTGAGTTTCATGCGTGTTATGTACCAGTGTGGATCCAGGTTACAGTGTAAATCTAGAATATACCTGCAGTGTTTAGATGCTGAGGCCTGAACTATATACTGTGGGCTGTTGTGAAGTTGAATATCTGTGCATTATCTAACCCTTTTCAGGTATCGTCATGGACAGCCCCTGGCCCGGAGGCCTGCAGTCTGCCCCTGTCATGGCCTGACAGCCCCGGGTCAACAGTGATGAACACCCCCCCCTCCACAGGGCCCCATCCCAGCTATCAGCTACACTCTCCTGCTCCGTTCAGGGCCATGACCTCGTCCCTCTCTGTTAGCCAGTGGCCTGATTTAATCTTTCCTCTCCCTCCTGGAGTTTTTGCCTTTCCTGCTGTGCCCTCAGCCCAGGACGCCCCCAGCCCTGCTCCAGCTCCATCATATCAGCCGCCCGACCCCAAAGCCAGGACTCTCTAATCTGAGTAGCATTGTGTCTTCCAACTCTTATTACCAAAAAGAAATCTCATTATAGTTCTAGTCAATCTTATGTGCATATACTGTATATATTTAACCAGCATGTATGTAACCATATGTACATACTCGTCTCTATTCTGGAGTTTTATGTTGTTTGTTTCATTTGCATCAACATACCTCATGTCCATTTTACAGTACATACTCCTTGAGTGCAGTGCAATGGTAGTAGTACATTTAAAGATGTATAGTTAGCCCAGTCAGGCTTCAAAGTGCAGATTTTTGTCATTGCTTACATGCCTTTCCACTCACTGAATGTACATAATGTACTGTTCATTCAAGCCGTGTTTATATAAATAGTTCATGTTTGTGTTGCTCATATCACCCCTATATATATATATATATAAGCTGCCGTGTGTATATATGAATTCTTGTTAGTCTGTACATAGCTCCTGTGTTTGTACAATTAACATTAGATAATTCATAGGGTCGGTGCTGCAGCTATGTGTCTTAATGCAACACCTTATTAGCCACCATCATGCCGTCACTGTGAAGACTTGACATCCTGGTCACTAGGACCGGTCGCTTTACTCTCTGCTCTCAGTCCAAGGATAGGTTTCATTCTTCATCGATGAAATGCTTCCAGCACAAGCGCTTGAAATATCCTTATGAGATTTGAATGAACTTGAACTTTATCTTCAGGTGGGACCAAAAAAAACACCCCACCTGTGAGAGTGCCTTGAATTGCAGTTTCAGTTTTCTGAAGACAAGCATTTAGGTTCAAAGCAGACACTAGATATTCTATATATGCTTTCACCTTCAAAGGTAAATTATGTGATTTGAATACTGAATGTGGATTAAAACATATTTGATTTAGCAACAGAACATAATTAAACACTATAATCTGGTCATGTTGCAGTTCATAAAATATCACAGATTGTAAAAAAAAAAAAAAAAAAAAACAACGTCCAAAATAGTTAGGGTTATTTAATATCTTCACTGCAAGTTTTTCCTTGTTCACTGAAGTAATTTTCTTGTGGGATTGCTCTGCCACCTGCACCACAGCCTGCATGAATACACTGATATTCTGAATGTGCACAGGTTGACGTGGTGAGTTACAGGAGGATATTGTTAAGAGAAACTGGCACTGAAACCATACGACAAAAGGAGGGCTGAAGGACTCAACGTATGAGTCGAAATCATTATCATCCCATACCTCTAATAATGCAGTCTGTAGCTTTATATATCGTTGCCTTTGTGGTTTTTAAGAGATTACTGTGTGGTTGGTGGTTGTTTGATAAATGCTGGTGATATGACGATGTTAGAGGCACAGCCGTGGAGAATGTGAATTACTGAGAAGCCACAACTGTTTGACATGTAATTTGTACAATGCATAGGTTTTGTAAATTCTGTTATTAGATGCTGGCCTCACACAATCATCTGGCTCTTACGGCTAATTGTATGTATTCTGGCTGGCTTAATTCAAAGATCTCCAACAAATATTGCACTATCACCGTTTCAGTTATTTCAATAGTACGGCCTCAAAAACTACACTTTCACATTCAACACTTATTTCTGCTGCTAATTCTTCTTTAATTCCCACTGAGAAATAGTTTGTTGAATGCATTGATATTGATGTATTCTGTAAAAACAAAGCAGTAGCAAAAGTCTACGTAGTCAAGATATAGGATGTGTGACAATAAAACAGCTGAGACAGCCATCACAGACAAATTGCTCAGTGAGGATTCAACTTTACAAAACAGTTATTTTGTTCTCCTTGTGTCTCCTCTCTTTCCCAGCTCATAGCCCCTTCAATTTCAACCTTTTTTTATTTGCTTCAGTTAAAGGGGTAATCAAGTGATTGCAGTATTGCACTTCCATACATTAGGAGGTCTCAGAGAAAGAGATTTAAAGAGCAACAGCAGAGGCTGACTGATGTTTAGTCGTAAGTTTCAGACACTGAATTTCCCATAATACAACTGAGTAACATCTTTGACATCATTAGGCTTATTTTTCAAATTTGGGAAAGCTTTTTCCAGAGCTACAGATGACATTTTACAGCAGTTTGAAGTAGTCCTCCTCGTGATGAGTGAACAGGTTGGAGTGCCCCTGTAAAATCCCTCCCATGTTTGCACAGCGTGACAATGATTTGATTTAAACTGAATACTCGTCTTAAAGGCAGAATTTCTCTCGTGTTGACATTTTTTCTTGAGAACATCATCTATGCAGCTATTTCCTTTGTGCTTTACACAGTAATCCCTGTCTTTGATCTCTTTGACGCTTGCAGTGAAAGCTGGTTGTGTGTTTGCTTTTGCCTGCTGTATCACCTGTTTTCCCCACACTTTCCTGACCTTGTCAGATTGGTACTCTTTCACAAAAGCTGTACATACTTGAAGACAGTAATAATAAATTCATTTTTGCTTGACACCATACATTATTAGTCATGTACTTGTTTCATTTACAGTGCATGACAGACATACACACTGATCAGCCACAACCTTAAAAAACCACTGACAGGTGACGTAAATAACATTCATCTTCTCTTTACAGTACAATGTTCACCTTAGTTCCTGACATTCATCTGGATGTTGACATATACCACCCAGCCACGTAAACACTGTTGTAGACCAAGCACAACCCTCATGGCAAATGCGCCCCCCCACAACAGCAGCAGCCTCCCCAGGCAGGACAGTGCTCCGACCACACCACAAAAACTGCCCAGAAATTTCTCGAGGAACGTGGCAAAGAGCCCAAGGTGTTGACCTGGACTCCAAATCCCCCAGATCCCAATCTGATCCAGCATCTGTGGGATGCACCAGAACAAGCCAGATGTTGGAGGCCCCACAGTGCAACCCACAGGACCCAAAAGATCCACTGCCAATATCCCAGTGCCAGACACCACAGGACACCCCCAGAGGTCCCGTGTCCATTCCCTGAGGGGTCAGAGCTGTTTTAGCAGGACAAGGGGGGCCTACACAATATTATGCAAGTGGTTTTGATGTTGTGGCTGATCGGTGTAAAGCCAGATTGTCTCTGTGTGTCTCTTTCACGTTCAGTTTTCAGACCAATGTTGCCTATGTTGACATGAAAAGCTTTCAGCGAGGTAACAAAGTCCTTGCAAAGTGGACGGTCTGTATCCACGATGTAAACAGTAAAGCTTGCATAAGCGGTTGAATTTTTTGTTTCCTTTCCTTCTCGCCATCATGACGATTTCTGTTAGCTGTGTGCGATTCCCAGCAGTATGCAGAGGAGGAAAATTAGTCTGTGGGCGGGCAGGTGGGAGTGTGTTTGTGTGTGTTTTTGTCTCGTATGCAGGAGGAGGACGAGAGAGAGAAAGAAGAGTTTGCCCTTTTAAAAAAAATTATGTACACATTAATGCTGTCCTTGTCTGTCTGAGTTTAAAAGACAGTTTCAGTTGCCTGGGCTGCACTCTGGTGGGAGCCATCATGGAGAGAGCTGTGGTGCAAATCACCCTCCTTGGGTTGCTGCTGGCTTTGGTTACCACACTGCCAAACAAGGTAAGGCCAAAAACAGCTAAAAGACAGAGTGCAACACTGCAAGGAAACAGAGTCTGTTGAATATGTATATTTATATCTTACTGCTGATTAATTTGCACAGACAGTTATAACAGATATATTTTATCTTCTGCTCAAGATTTTTGTACTTCAGCATTTTTGCCAGTTGCAACACACTGAACTCTGCCTCTGATAAACATCAAAAAGAGCAGGTTGAAGGACCTGCTGGCTCTCTGCTGCTGTCTGTGTGTGTTTGAAAGTGTGTTAGTCATGCTGTGGAGACATAAATCTGTTCATACAGTCACAGCTGGGGGACTCAACTCGCTTTTAGGGACAAAAAACAGAGTCCTGATAACAAAGGTCATTACATTTTAGGGTTAAGCCTGTGTAAGGGTTAAGGGAAAGTTTAAGGTCTTCTGGGAATGAACTTAAGTCAGTGCAATGTGATGTGAATTGCAAACCGCTGTGGAAAATCAAAATGAGAACTAATGAGCATGGGGTGTTTCTGCAGTTAGACCAATCAGATTTCACAGATGCCACCCACCAATACTTTGTTGTTCACCATCAAATGATCTTTGATCAGCTGGTGGTCAGCCAGCGATCAATGAAGCCGTTTTTTTTTTATTATTGTGAAATGTGCCTTCTGTATTTGCTCAGGATGACTGGGACATCTACAGCTTTCACATCAACTCCACAGTGAGCAGTCGGTATGCCACCACTGTCATCACCAGCCGCGTGGCCAATCGCATGGACGCCTCAAAAGAAATTGAATTCCATGTCCGGATCCCCAAGAATGCCTTCATCAGTAAATTCAGAATGTATGAGGAGCAAAAATGACCTTGCACATAAAGAATTGCACATTAAAGATTAAGGGCTACTCAGGAATATGTATATAAACAAGAACTTTTTCTGGTCTTCTTCAGGTTCATAGATGGGCAGGCGTATGATGGTATTGTGAAAGAGAAGGAGCAAGCTCAGCAGCAGTACACTGAGGCTGTGTCCCGTGGTGAAAGCGCTGGGATTGTCAGGTACATGGATCAAATGATCAATTAATTGTTGGTGGTTTTAATGTTGTACTTTGAAGACAATCCTTTGGGATTCCTTTTGGGAATCCTCAGGTCTCTAAAATCCTCTTAGCTGAACTTTAGTTGAACAATTAACAAGGACACACTAAGGCCATGACCTGTGATGAAGGGTCACAAGAGGACATAGTTCCATTTTAAAGGGTCACGTTTTCTTTAATCCTGTGATAATCACCTTTGTTGCAGTTCTGTAGGGAGGACCATGGAGGAATTTAAAACCTCTGTGACCATTTCTGCTCACAAAAAAGTGACTTTTGAGCTGACATATGAGGAACTGCTGAAACGCAAGCTTGGCAAGTATGAGCTGCAAATCCATGCTCGCCCCATGCAGCCTGTCAAAGACTTCAAGGTGAGTCTTTCTACTCAGTGGTCATCCAGGAAAACAATGTTGGGGTAACAACATCTTCCACGGTCTGAGCTTCTAACTATTTCATTTTATTCTCACTGTCAGGTTGATGTGTACATTCACGAGAAAGCCGGCATCAATTTCCTGGAGGTAAAAGGAGGACTAAGCACCAATGCTCTGGCTAATGCCATCACCAAAACACATTCAGACAAACAGGTACAGTACAAAGTGACCATAGACTGTATCAATATATACACTTATCATTAGGTACATCTGTATTATCTAATGCAGTCCAACACAACAGCCCTGCAGAAACATATAACTCTAATAAAGAGGCAGCGTTGTTTACACAGTCTATTTATTCCCATTTATTCAACTTCCATAAATCTAGCATAACATCAATACAACGAACGCACATGTTCTACAAAACATTAAATAACTTTTGAACCGTTTATGATGATAAATTCTGTCTGAACCGTGAGATTCTCCGCTTTCCGAGGGAACTTGAATGAATCTTTACGACAACCAGCGCCGATTTACGGGACGCGCAATTACGTGATACGTAAATAGTTGTCAAAAGTTTTCAAAGTTGAAATACGTCCTAAGGAAATGTTCGCGCAATCAGATGGTGAGATATGAAATGTTTTTTCAATGCTATTTAACACTTTGGTATGAGTCAAAGTCATCATAATATACTTTATTATTGTTGGTATGTGATAATTGTTGAATTATTGTACAAATGTCTGCTTTAATTTGGTGATGTTTAGCAAATTGTGACTGTTTTACCAGCCCTTTGGCTGTAAGGTGCGCCTCCCAGTGTTATAATCGAGAAATCACTGAGCTGTTACTCACTGAGGAAAAAGTTTTTGGACACCGAAATACAACTTTTCACACTGAAAAAAAAAAAATCCCTAGGTGACTATAGAGTCATTTTTTAATGTGAAATATGGTGTACTCAAAGAAATGTAATGCAGACTGTTTTTTTGTTTTTTTTCGTTTTTTTGTGTGATTTGTCCTGTTTGCAGGCGTGGGTGTATTTCTACCCCACAGAGGACCAACAGAAAACATGTGACAGCTGTGGAGAACAGGGTTTGAATGGAGATCTGGTCATTGTTTATGATGTCAACAGGGACAACTCACTGGGAGACATTAAGGTACAGCGAGAGTTAATACTCTGGAAAACTGTTGACTTTGATTGGTCTTTTAGTAGTTTTCAGAAATAATCTTTCAGTCCTTCCTTATTGGATATTGTATTCTTTCCCTGTCTTTTCTAACCAATCAAACCTTCTTACTCCCCCTAAGACATCGGATGGGTACTTTGTTCATCACTTTGCTCCATCCAGTCTTCCCCGCATACCAAAGAACGTTGTGTTTGTCATTGACCAAAGTGGCTCCATGCATGGCAGAAAAATACAGCAGGTACAGTTTGAGTTTGTGGCAGAAGCGTTTTACCTTTAGTTTACTGTGTGTTATTGTGTCATAAAAGTTGCATAAATTATGCATATTTTTCTTTGTCAGACCAGAATAGCTTTAATCCACATCCTGGGTGACCTGGCAGAGGACGACTTCTTTGGTCTCATCACTTTCGACAGTGCAATTTTTCACTGGAAGCGAGAACTTGTTCAAGCCACCAAGGCAAACGTGGGTAGTGCCAAGAGATTTGCACAGGGTATTATGGATAGAGGAGGTGAGACTCTTTTCAATATATCTTGGGGTGTTAACTTTGGACAGCAGAATGACGGCAATTAAACATTTTTTTGTCTTATTTCAGCCACAGACATAAACAGAGCAGTGTTGGAAGGAGCGCGTATGTTGAATGCACATCCCAGAGAGGGCTCAGCATCTATCCTTATACTTCTCACTGATGGAGACCCAACCACAGGTTATAATCAAACACACACACACACACACACACACAGACACACAACTAATTCAAAAAGAAAAAATCAGGCTCGTAACAACACAGTCAATTTTCAAATGATCTGACTGTCTTTGGATTGACTAGTCTTTTTCTCAGTACCTCCTCCTGTCCGCCAGCTAAAATCCACCGGTGTTTAAAGATCATGGACAACACTATTTACAATTAATGTCTACAGAATTTAATTATGTATACACTGTAACTTCTACTTATCACTGGATAGTTGTTTGATTTAGACCGGTGATCTGTCCAGGGTGTACCTCCCCCGCCTCACCCCACGACCCTAAAGGATAAGTGGTTGAATGGTTGTTTGATTGTACTGTGTGAGGGAATTTCAGCTCTTTTTAAGCCACAGGTGTTGTGTCTTTGCAGGGGTGACAAATCTCGAAGCCATACATTCAAATGTGAGAAAGGCCGTTGCAGAGAAATTCCCACTCTACTGTCTTGGTTTTGGCTTTGATGTAAATTTTGAATTCCTCAAGAAGATGTCGCTGCAGAACAGTGGCGTGGCACGACGGATTTATGAAGACTCTGATGCTGATTTACAGCTGAAGGTATTTTGAATTGCTTGCACCTCCTTTGCATTATGACTAAGGCTACATTTTCATAGATTGACGAGCATGGTTGGCCGTGGAGGAATTATACATTCATGTTGTGTCCACACTGTGTGTCGACAGGGTTTCTATGAGGAGGTGGCCACTCCTCTGTTGACAGATGTGACGATGATCTATATCGGTGGGACCAATCTAACCCAGACTAACTTTAGCCAGTATTATAATGGCTCTGAGATTGTGGTGGCTGGTCAGATCACTGACAACGACATTGAAACCTTCAACCCACAAGTCGTGGCCATTTCGGTGAGGATCAATCCACACTGCACATCAGCTGTAATCTTGTGAAAGGTTTGTGAAAGTCCCCTGTGTATACGTAACAATTCATTTGGACTACAACAGGGGACCAAAAGGGTGACATTTTCTGACACAAACGGCACCACGGAGTCCACTGGAACATCATCTGACAGCCACATCCAGAGGGTCTGGGCCCACCTCACAGTCAAACAGCTTCTGGAGAAAGAGTGAGTCTGATGTCGGCCATCTTTTCTCTTTGCTCTTGTTGGCTGGTTGGCTGCAACCCTCATATTTCTGTATAATCAATTAATTGCTGAGTCTATAAAATGTAAGAAAATATTTTAAAAGGCCCATCACAATTTTCTAGAGCCCAGGGTGACATCTTTAAATAGTTTGAAACAGATAACGATTAGCGATTTTGCTGTGACTTCAATTAATCATCTATCAAATATTTCCCCGTCTTGGCAGGACACATATGCAAACAGTTCTGTCACACCTTACTGTCATGTCAGCTGTCCTGTTTAAAACATATGATTCACATACACAACTCATGACGCAGGCTGCAGTTATCTGGTCAAGAGAAGGAGCAAGTGAAGAAAGAGGCCTTGGAGCTGTCGCTGAAGTACGGCTTCGTGACTCCACTCACATCCATGGTGGTCACCAAGCCCCAGGGGGAGAACACGGCTGTGCTCCATAAACCCAAGGAAGGTGAGAACCCACAGCTGGAGGGTTCTGTAGTGCCTGCTCACCATAAATTAACAATGCTGAAAAGTCGAGGTGAGCAGCTAAAATGTGAACAAAACAATCTATTGCCAAATCAGTAGCATTCAGCTTCTATTTTTCAGGGCGATTTTTTATTCCAGACAAGAGTTGATTTATTGATGTATTTGGCATCAGGTGGTGCAATTGCAATGCAGTTAATTAAGTAACAAGAATTACTTGATTAGCCAATAGATTGTTTTGTTTTCATGTTATTTTCGTTCTCAGCCAAAATAACTTATAGTTGAATTGCTCTCAGTGCAGGTATGACATAAGGAGATAGGTACACACGCACTCTGTTCTGATAAAACTACACTTTGTGTATTTCACTGTATGCAGTGGTTTTGCATCTTTTCCTGACTGACAACTGAGCTTGTAGAAATGTGACTAAGGTGAGGTTTATTGTACATCTGTGTAATAATTATATCCTCATATATATGGCATACAAACAGGCATAGAGTCAGAAGCTCTTACCCACCAGTTGTTCAATGCAAGGTTGCGTAAAAACTGTGCGTGCCATTTTTTTTTCGAGGACTGCCACTGCGCTTCTGTTTTTGGTAGTACAGCTTTTCCTATACCTTCCTATACCTATATGAAGTCTCATCAAATCTAATCCAATTTATTGTAGTGGTCACAGGTGTACTCACTTTTGAGTTTGTACCTTTAGGGCCAATGTTTTCAGTGTAATGTATCTAATAGGGATGTAACGATATGGTAATACCTCGAAAACAAGTTCGATATTTTGAAAAAGGCAATCGAAGGCTTGGAAAAAAAAAAAGTTCATTGAACAATGAACAAGGCATTAATTTTAAAGTGTGGGTCGTGTCCACTGACGTGTCTGTCACCTCTCATTTCATGACACTGGGAAACCAAAGTGCTTCCACTCGTCAGATCTAAAAGATGCTGGAGCATCCACAGTTTCAAAGGCTTCGTCTCTCTCTCCCCCTGCTCTGTTCTCCTTTGCCTCCAACACCAACGTCCGCCAGCTTCACTGTAGATTTGAAGAGGCAGGCGAGCGCAAAGGATGATGGGCACACATGGGACGGTGGTCTCTTTAGTTCTTATTTCCTTTTGCTCTGCTCCACTGTGGCAGAGACAAAACTACAGCTTTGCCCAGAAGACCAATCGTTTGTTACCGTCCAGGTCCACGATGGTGTTGAGACACTTTTGTAATCACGATATAGTGATATTGACAACACCGTTTCATGATCGAATACCCTACACTGAAACTGAAAAATAATTCAATTACTCTAAGATGACAACATTTTGAATCATATATCACATTAGTGATATTACACGGGGGTGTTCTCAGTTTTGTTTTATACTATACATACATACACGTACACTGGAAATTTAAACAGGAAATTAAATTATCGACACGAATTGTTGCTATAAATTCCACTGAATGAAACTACATAAAACCAACAAAAAAAGTTAATCAGCTTGCTTTAAAAATGTATAACACTTCTTATACACCAGCATACACCTAATTTTGAATCACAATCAAAGAGTTACATGAAGACAGATGTTGCATCTTTGCACATTATGTATGGATGGATTTAGCTAAGCTTTATACCTATTTACGCTATATATGCTATTTGTATTTTACTTTATGTAGAGATATTGCAGCTTAAAAGATAGCTTTGTTGACATTTCTACAAATGTGACAAAGGGTCATTGGGTTATTCCACATCTGCAAGAACATAACAGTGAAATAATTATACATACAGGACACATAAACTGGAAATGTATCCTGGAGATGTCATTATTAGAATATAGCTTCCTTTTTATAAAGATTTTATTTAGATCTCCCAGATATACAGTCTGTATCATGGGCACTTGCTGCATCAACAAAACAAAGAGCACATAACAAGTGACACTGCAGTTTTGATTCAGAAATGTATGACTCTATTTCCCTTTTTTTGACCTAATAAGATCAGAGCATAAATCCAAATATGTGTAAATTTCAGTCACAACCAAAATGTTACATGTAAACAGTTGTTGTATCATTGCAAATGTTTATTTGTTTTAAAACCTCTGTGCATCAACAGGTTCAAGGACTTATTTACATAATCCTCCTAGCTTCCCTGTGGGTAAGTGCACTTTTCTTTTATAACACTGTTTGTATTTTGCTTTATGTAGAGATGTTGCAGCTTAAAACACGGCCGTGTTCACATTTCTTGACTGACATCTGAGTTTCTAGAAATGTGACTAAGTCTTGGGTTATTCTGCACCTGCAAGAACATAACAGTGAAATACACATTTATATCCTTTATTTATAATTATAATAATATAAGACAGTAGAACAAATCAAAACATAAAATGAAGGCACACATTTACCACACACAGAAAACAAACAAGCTCAACCTCACTATCTGCATATCTGGTCAACATCAGTTAAATATGTGAAATGTCAGTCATGCCAGTGGATGGAGTTGATTGACACAGGTGCTATAGAAATAAATCATTTTGCTGCTGAAGTACAATATGATTTATGATATTTCCAAAATGCAAATATACCTCAGGCGGTGCCAAAACAGCTAGGAAACAGAAGACGCAGAGCCGCATTTGGGATACAGGTAGGTGTCATGGAGTCATTCACTGCACATGAAGGAATTGATGCAGATATTCTTTTGCAGCTTATAGGTGAATATTAGCCAGTTCTGTTCAGAAGGAGCGAAGCTGCTGTTGACAGGCGACAAACCTTAAGCTAATTTAACTTGCGTGGCTACCAGCATTCATTAGGTCAGTCAGAGTAGCTGGCTGAAGTAATTTTGTGCATTTGCATAGTAGCCAGACATTCCTGCCCCTATATGATCGACTAGAGCAATAAAGGGGGAAAAGTGGATTATGGTTTAAAGGTTTAAAGGAAAACGGAATTGCCTCCCATGGGGCCCAGCAGACTTATGACGGCACAGCCTGATACCCACTGTGAGGACTAGTGATAGGTCAAAACATCATTTCTTTCAGCTTTTGGCTCGTTTAACTGCATATTGATAACAATCACATGATCCTGAGAGGGGAAGTAACATGATGCCAAAGCAATGTGTGCTCACAACCTGCAAGATTTAGGTGCAGGGGTTTGGTGTTTTGGCAGCTGTGGTCACCAGGTGAAGGCCAGAGCCTCAGCAGTCTCTTTTGCAAAGATATTGCACAAATCACAAATCATGATGGAAGTTGTCCCGATATGTGTGGAAAATGCTCAGCTATGTCTCTTTTGCATTTAAAAAGAAATTGTAGAAAATATTTTTGAAACATTTTTCAAAATGTAAAGTTACAGTCTCATATTTCATGTATAGTAGCAGATGTTTATTTCTTAAATTTGACAGCTAACTATCCAGTTGCCGGCGGCGGGGCAGGTTTTGGCGGCGTTGTTTTTCGTCACGCAGCATTATCACCTCTTCCTGCTGTACCAGGTGATCTTTTATGTCAGGGCCAGTTCTGACCCATCCTTCAATTTTTGTAATTATGACATCATACAGCCTCCACCAAGGCTGGACAGTCAGTCAAAATCTGTGATTCTCAAACTGAAGGGTTGGCTACACCCCTGTGCAGACATGACTGTGCGGACATGGGGGCAAATGTGGAGTTGAATAGATATGATTTATGTAGGTGCAGATGTCATGTGCTGACTTTTATTTCCTTAAAATTCAGCTTGCATGCTCTTTTATTGGTTGCTTCCCCTGTCGTTAATGATCTGAAGGGGGCATATCAGAAAAAGTTTGAGGACTACGGCTCTAAATCTCTAAGTCTTTCTAACAATGGAAAAATTAATATACATTTTCTACATCTGCATCATGAGACATACAGAGAAAGACAATCGATTACAGGTGCAGGTGTTTTTCAGTCTTCAGATTATGTTATGTTAAATATTTATGGAGTTTGGATCTGAATTTCCTCTTAAAACTATTGAGTTCTGCTATGCCCTTTGGCCTAAACTTTCAACCAAATTTCTTCAAGTCTTTTTTGGTAGTTTTTGAGATATTTTAGTAATTAGGAGAGAAACATACAGGGCACAAAATATAGCCTCCTTTCCAGAGGTGCTGTATAATGTTTATGTCTTTTTCCCTGACCTCACTTCATTTGTCTTTACTCCAACTTATCCAAACAGATTGTTTATATTTACATACCCAAATTTTGTTATGAAAAAAAAGATATTTTTGTTTGGGCTACAATTAAAAATAAGATGTTTATTCACAGAACCTTTTAAAATACAGGTTCCAAAAAAAAGTTGTATTCATAGATTTCCAAAATAAAAATACATTTGTAGGTGAAAACGTTGTTTAAAAAACACGCACACATAATGGCGTGTTTCATTTTGATTTACAATTGTTATCATATTTTTTTCTGAGCACTAAATCATCTTCAATTAATGCAATTTCCTAAAAAGTTGTGATACATATTTGTATATAACTGGCTCTGTGTAGAGTTCTTGCTCGTTGCTGAGGCGGACTTGGAAGCTGATTATCAGGATTATAACACTATTGCAGCTACCATGAGCAGTCCTGCAGCCACACAAACTACTGGTACAGTATAACATAAATGTATTTCATGGTATAGTTTATATAGAATCTATTGTTGTTGCATGAGAACATTTTACAAAATAGTGCAGAAAGTGTGATAATATATTATGAAGTTTCCTTTGACTCATCATTGCAGAATTTTCAAAACAAAGACTGATTTTTAAAAAAAGGCTTGACAAGTGTATCACACATACATGTACATAAGTATTTTGTTGTGGTTCAGAAAAAGTTGTACCTCTGTAAAAGTAGTGTAAAAGACTTGAACTTTCTTACACTTAGAGAATCATTATCACCATGCTGTATTACTCATAAAAACCCTGTGCTGACAGAGAAACTATTCCAAAACAATCAGCTAGTTGATTAAACTTTATTTACTCTATCAGGTATCGTATTTATTAGTTCCTGACAAATATACTGAGATAGTTTTTTCTTTCTCTGTTCCCTCACGTAGTTTATTATCAGTTAGTGAATTAGTTCGTAGTTAACACATAATACAAATACACTGTACACAACAAAACTTACAGTACAGTACAGTACAATACAGTACAGTCATGGACAATATCACAAAAATGTTGTGTCATCACAAATCCTGTCTATTTAATACAATTTTACTTGATTTTATTCGAAGCCCAAAGAGAGTGAGGCACTGAAGTGATTTGAAAAACGTATGTTTGACTCATTAATCTATAATGAAAAGTCCATTTTAAAGACCCAGCTTCAACAAAAGTCAGTATACCCTTCATTAGGGAGATTTCCTTTCTTTTTGTAATATTTTGTATATCCACCTTTATTTGTGATGACAGATTTCATCCGTCTTGCACAAGATGATTCATTCTTTCTTGGACAGGTCATAGTTTTCTTTTTTTCTTCTTATTGTTCTTAGGGTTAAAAACTTGGGTTAGATGTTTTTTTGTGTTCAGTTTTGTGCCTCTTCACACAATCACTTGTTCAGGCAGTTCTTTATCATGTAGAGCCACGTTGTATTAGACACAACCCAGGCCAACATGAAGAAAGCTGAGGCATTAAATGGTTCTTTTATAACTTTGCTCATGCAGTTAACCTGTATTTTCAATGTAGTCTATCTAATCTTTTTAATTATAAAATCAAAATCCCTACACTTCCCTTTAAAATAGTACAATTATGGTAAGATGGTACAATTTTGAATTATTTAACATTTTAGTGCACAGGGCTGTGCTCAGGTTTTACACAGGTATGACTAAAACTTTTAAACGTTAACTAAGGCCATTTGAGTTCCTCAGATCTTATGAGTCTGAGGGCATGATGAGGCCACGTGTTTCCATGTGTAACTTGTGTCTCTGTGTTTCTCTAGTTCCTCTTTCCCACAGGTTTTTGCTAAAAACTGAGAATCAGTCTCTTCCACTTTGCTTTGATGTCACTGGAAATATACGCCTTAAACTACTTCACTATCCCAACAGGGGTCAGTAATGTTCCTCTTTGTGCCATCAATATTTTTCTATTCAGAATCTTTGTGTCAGTTAAATAGTGTGTATCAGTCCACATGAACTCTCTTGATTGAAGTGTGGTGTTGAGTTACATTTGTTCTCTTTTTTTTTTCTTTTTTTTACCAGAGCTGTCTATGAACGGTGAGCTTGATTCTGTAGCAAATGGAGGCTTCACAAAGATCATCATCCATTTCAAAACTGACCAACACGTCGAGGTTGACACCAGTGAAATCACTGTACGTGATGGACAGGCACTGACGCGCCACACTGGAGAGGATCTCATCACAGCTGGGAGGTGACTTTGCATTGTTATGGTCAGGAATTATGCTAAGATGATAGTGGTGTGGACAGGTGTGTGGCCTAAGGTCACATCAGAGTGACTCTTAAAGGAATTGTTCAACATTTTGGGAGATATTCTAATTGTTTTCCTTGCTGAGAGTTAGAGAAGAGGTGTGATTCCACCCTCATGTCCATACTTAAAGTATAAATCTAACACTTAGCTTACATTGCTACCAAGAGACCGTCACCATGAATTGATGTATGGATTAAACAAATATGACACAATATGCAAACTACTGAACTTCAGAGGCACTGGCGGGCAGATTTTGTTACCTTTGAACAGAGTTAGGCTGTTTCTCCGTTTCTAGTCTTTGTGCTAAGGTAAACTAGTTTGATGTTTACTGTATAGACATGATAGTGGTCTCAATCTTCTCACATGACGTGATTGTATCACATCATTTCTGCAGATTTGTCAGCTGCACATTCATGCTGTCAATCTCCCTTTCTACTTCATTTTAAAAGAGTTGTATTGGATTCAGATGTAGTGACTGGTGAGGCCACTGGAATTCACTGACCTCATTATCATGTTCATAAAACCAGTTTGAGATGACTTTTGCTCCGTGACATGTTGCATTATCATACTGTAAGTAGCCATTACAGGATGGGTAAATTGCGGCAATAAATGAAAGTGCATGGCCAGTAAAAATAGGCTGTGGCAGTCAAACAATGACTGGTATTAAGGGGCCTAAAGTGTGCCAATAAAACATTCCTGACACCATTACACCACCACCAGCCTGGACTGTTGACACAAGGCCGGCTTTACTTTTCTTGCCTTCAACTGTTCAGTTTTGGTGAGCCGGTGCCCACAGCCTCAGATTTCTAGTGTGCAGGGCCTTTAAAAACAATCTAAAAGAAAGTTAAGACAAGGTGTATATTTTTCTAGTGTGACCGTAATCAGGCGGAACAAGGAAGTAGATGTTGCAGCTGGCGACGTACGCATCGTCATCTTAACTCATGAGAAGGACGGGAAGGAATTCCTGTGGCCGGTTTTAAGACAGCAGCCATCTGCCAACAATGCTGAAGGAATTTTAGGTGGGTGAGCAGGCTGTGTGTGTTTGTTTGTACGGCTTTGCACAGCTTGCAAAATTGCTGCATTTGCTTTTTTGTTTTAATATTAGGTCAACAATACTTTCACTCAGTTTTCACCCAGCTGTGGTGGTTGATGAAGAAATAGTTAAAAGAGACAAATATTTTAACTGTGCTCTTTTAAGTGCCAGCTTTTCAGTGTCACTTCTTTACTGTTTGTCCACTTTGTGTCCAGCTCTTAAGCCACCAGTTTATGAGGAGGTGCAGCAAACCCCCTTAACAAAACTTAAGATCAAAGACCAGGAGATTGACATTACCAGGTACATTTAGTTACATATTATTAGTTCATATATTAAAGCTTATTATTATTATGGTACACAAAGATACTATGTATGACCATTTATGTCTTTCTTGTGTAGATCCAGTGCTGCTGACTACAGTGTTGTCTCTCCCCCAACACTGGACTGCTGGCTCATGTCAGCTGACTCTGCCTTGCAGACACGCCTGGATGATTTCATCGTCACACAGCTTTAACTGGGAACCATGTTCAATCACAAGAAAAAGAAAAAAAAACCTTTCCACGTGTTACTAACATAAACAAATAAATAGTGTCCCAGATCTTTGGCTGTCTTGTAAGCAATTAATTTATTCAAAGGATTTGTCAGAAGGTATCGAAAAATACTTCCTAACTTAAAAATTTTATTCTAAAAACAATCAAGAATTAACATAGGATCTGTTCTACAACACAACAGCCTTGCATGACATCAACTCATCCACCAAAATGGCCTGAGTTTGCACCTTTTTTATTCACATAAAATTAAAAAGTTGTTATGTGTGACTATACCAACACACTGTCTGTGATTTATGAAAAGAAAGTCATACTATACAATGTTGAACAGCAACTCATGGTCAAGCATAACATCAGTGCTACAGGGTTTGTAAGAGTCTAGTTCTCAGCCGAAAAGTTTAATCTCCCGCAACATATTGTGCAGTTTTGGAAAAATTAGGCTGTAGGAATATCACAATAAGAAGAGAAGAATTTAATGAAATTAAGTAAATTGAAGGCATTGCATGCACAGTAAGCAGCAGAGCTGGTTCTAATAGGTGGTGCTAGTTTTGCTTCACTTCACTTACTGTTTATTCACAGGTAGTTTAAACAAAGGCAGCTGATCATATCTTCCTACAGAAACTAAATGTTGAGGAGTGAAATACTGTAGTTTTAAACACTGCAGATTAAACGTATAAATCACCATAAAATGAACAGTTCAGCGTCAGTGCCTGAGAGTCTCTCACAGAAAAATGCCACATCAATTTACAAAGTACACAATAGGTGGTTGTGTTTTTTAGTCCAATGTGCACATGTCCCCAGAGTGATAGGCAGACAGAGGTTTTGTATTTGGTTCAACATTATGTGGTCAAACCAGTTGAGCTGCTGTATATGAGCTGTGTGCTGTTGTGTTTCATATGGCATTGTCCTCCCTCACTGAATTGCATAATTAGTGTTGGTCAAAGGTATGTGGATTCTTTTGAGCAGAGGTGATAAACTTGTTTGTCAAGGCACGGTTTACTGGGAACTGCAGAAGGAGGAATCCTTGCCAAATCGGCATAATGACGAAAAACATAAAACAAATTCCTGCGCATAAACCAGTTAAAAAGTGTTGACTTTGTTTAAAATGCAGGTCTCTGTATAACACTACTTTAATCCACTCCAGGGTGGAGTCTCTGTTCTGATTAAAACTAGCTGTGGACTTTGACCCATCAGAGTTGTGCTGGTTACACTGTAATGAGGAATTCAAAGCGGGAAGTGCATTTTAACATGTTTAGTGACTGAGCTGAGACAAAATCAGGGACGGACAAACAGAAAGAGAGAGAGAGAGAGGGAGAGAGGGAGGGGCCCTGAGTCAGGACACTGACGTGCTGTATGGTGCAATTTCCACATGAATCAAACACCTCAAGGATACTTCAACAAGGTGTGGAGCTGATTATCCTTAGGAGAAGAAATACATTCTTCACATTGGATTACTTTAAGTGGGTCACTTGACAGAGTAAGTAACCAAGATAATGTCTATGAGATTTCTAGTGTAATTTAATACAATTTCTAATGTTACATTAATGATACATATATATGTTGTAGCACTGTTTGTTCACATAAGGCCAGATGGAGGGACTATCCAGTTCACAGTTGTTAAATCTATTAAGGGATTTGTGAACTTGACAAATCAGGTTAGGCTTACTTCAGAAAACAGTTGTAGCTAGTTTGTTTATTCAAAGAAAAGAAACAATCACAGCAGCGTTAATGTATGTCTCTTCTTCCTCGGGCCATAAACAAAGGTGAAACCCAGATAACATCCACAGCTATGCTCTAACACATTCTCTCATTTCAGCACTCGCCATGCCACGAGTTTCTTCCAGCATATCATCAAGTTAATCTCCAGCATAAAGTCGTGATGGGGAAGAAGACACTGGACTTGTTTAACAAGGGTTTCAAGATGCTCTTGGAGAAAGATATGTGCAGAAAAATGCAGTAGGACTTGAATCTTTCTGATTGTCCTGAGACAAAATGTTTCTTCATGGATGGTCCGTCTGGGTGGTTTTACTGATCCTACGCACGTCAGCCTTTGGTCTGGAGATTTCTGGATATGATGGCGATGAAGTCATTTGTTCACAGGTACTCTGAGGCACACTGCGCGGATACACTGAAGCAGACATTTCCTGTGCTGCAGGACAGTACATAGAGTTTTTGTTGACAGCTTACACTTTTAATTTCCTTTAAGTACTGCTGTAGCCTGCTCTGACATTTTAATTTCCCTTCTCACTGATTTAGTGTTTTATTCTCAAACATTCATTTAAAAACAGACAAAGGTTTATAACCATCTTCCGGCTTGTCATAATATAGGGTTGTATGCATGTCAGTCCCAATATAGGCCTCTGAACAGCAAATATTTGCTCTCCAGACTGACTCAGTGAAATGTAAATGTAGACTGTTTCCTTTATCAAACTTTGCCTCCTTGAAGGGCCTCTCTGGATGCACCATGAAGGATGAGATATTCCCTCAAACAGAGAGTAATGTGAATGTTCCAAGCCTGACAGCAAATTTCAAGCTCTGCTCAAAGAACAACGAGTCGTGCACATTATGTCTGGAGATAGACGCAGAGCTCGGCATCCGTCCTGATGAAGATATGGAGGATGAAGGCCACTCAGGGCTCAATGAGGAGGATGATGGTGAGGAGAGCAGGAATCCAAAAGGTATAAACTAAGACTACATGCAGCCCACTATGATGTCATTACTTTTCATGGTTTTGTATGTTTCGTCATATCTATATCCAGTTTTGTGGTAAAGCTTGAAAATTAGATCTTAACTCTGTGCTCCTCCACAAGTTTTAATCCTCAAGAGTAGGTCACAGTGCTGAGATTACTATTAGAAACTGTTATAAAAACTATAATTTTATATATTTATATTCTATAATTTTAAAAACTGCTTTTATCTCCAAGACCAATAAAGTCATATTCTAGAAACATAATTTATTCACCTCCAAAACCTGAACAGTGTAGAAGAATACAAGACTGAAAACTAAACACTTGAACCTTGACTGTTCAGGTTTTGGAGGTGAACTGTTCTTTATTAATTAGATTATTTGTTTCCTTTGTATTTTATGGGGATGTGCATTAATAATCGATCAGTCAATTAATTGACACGGTAAACATCGTCGACATCTATTTTTAAGAGTCTAATTTTTATTTGACAAATTTTTAATCGGGTGGCGGTGGGAGGAGATTTACGTTTCTTCAGAGACGTAGAATTAATGTTGATGGTTCTGTTTCTGCCCAGTGCTGCATCTTGCTCTGTATGGTGCATTATACTGAGGGGGTGCTTAATGGTGCTCGCCTGGCAGGAGTTATTGTTTTAGTAGTTTAATACGGCCTGTGGGCTGTTTACCGAGCTGCCGTTAACGTCACTTTACGTTGTCTCTAGATGCTCAGCTTGTTTTAGGTTAGGATTCCTTCAGTGTTCATCATTCAGGAGGTTTTTACTGGGAGCTGAATTATCCACCGAGCCTCACTGAATAAAGCAGTTTCATATTTAAAAAAAAATCTCTGTTTCTCCGCGACGCGGACACGGACGTTGAGAGCGGCTGTTTGTTTCTCTAATCACTAAAGATCCAGACGTCTGATGACAAAAATCCTTCATCTGGTTTAAGATTAGTGTTATAACAATATATAAAATGACAGTGACTTGAAACAATAAGAAAGTAGTCGGGTGAAAATGTTTTAATGTCCGGGCATCTGGCCGTCAGCCGGCGCTTACCGAAAACACTGTGGATTTACCTAAACGCTCATGTGGCAGCTAACGACAGGAACAAATAACAAATAGCTTTGGTGACTTAAATGATGTCAGACAGCTCAGAAAAAGAATCTGATGGAAGACACGAAAGATGCAATAACAACGGCTGCATGGTCAGCTCTCACGTTGGATTTTTTTTGTCACCGTCGCCTGCTGTTACATGGACGGTGACTGAAACATTTCAGGTTCTGAGCTTTAGACTCAGCACAGATGAGACACACTGCTGAGAACTAGTCTGAGGTGTGTTGATGAGTGGAGCTTGGGAGGTAAAGTTAGTGCATCTGTACACTACAGTGCAAAAAACATGACATGACAACATATTATTTTGGTTTTGGTGGAGGGCACGTGTTAACGATCATGTCACGAGTAATCGACTTAAATTGTCTTGATTAATCAACTTGGTATTTAATGAATGAGTTTAGTACTGAATCTAATAATAACTGATTAATCACGTCTATGAATTGTTAGAAATACTTGTACTATGCTTCAAAAATGTACTTAAGTGAAAGTTTTTATTATGCAGTTGTATTTATTGTTATTGATTCTTAAAGATGTGATGCTTTTTCTTGTCATATGTGACAGTAAACAACACATTTTCTGAGACACTCTGCTAACGTTTGGAAAATGTTCTGGTTTGGCTGTAATATTGAATATTTATGTCTGTTTAGGGTTAATTTGTTGATGAGGAATAGATATTAGTGTATTGATTATTTTCCTTTGTATATTTCTCTTTATTTCCTCCAAGTGTCACCACTTCCTCCACGATTGCAGAGACATTGTCCACTATCACTATCGAGTCTTTGCACAATGAAGTTCTTTGAGACCAGGACTGAGGCCTCCAGGTAATTTACAAACAGCTTTACATAAACTGTCCAACACAGAGCACTGACATTAAATTATATATCTTCAGTAACTGATCTGAAGTCTCAATTTTTTGATTTGTCACAAAAGGCTTCACTGCCCTGAACGGGGGAGGATAAAATCACTCAGAATGCACCTCACACCACAGGAAAATCTGGCATGATCATTTTTAGAACAAACCGATAATCAGACCTTTGTTGACTTTGATCGGGTGGGGGGATTTGGGCCGATAATCAGTCCTGTTATCTTTTGGTGTGTACCTCGCTTTACTCTCGAATTATCACACTTTCTCTCTCTCTGTCCCTCTGTCTCTTTCTTTCTCATTAGTGCAGTAAATCTTAAAACATAATCAGTTCAGTGTGACACTATAAACATTGCCATTTTGCTTCATTTTGGCTTATATCAACCAAATTTAGTTCAAAATTTAACTGACTTTTGGGAAAAAAAAAAACATTTCCATCTACTACTGTTGTGTGAATATCAGGAGCTGGTGGAGTAAGTTCTCCAGTCAGAGCAGCTTCTTCTGTCTTAGTACTTTTATTTTGATGTGTTAAAAGTCACATATTTATATTGATGTTGGTTGTGTTTTTCTCCACAGGATTCAAACCTTAACCATAAAGTCACAGAGAAAAGACAGACATGAAGACATTTCCAGAAGGTCAGTGTTAGTTTATTCTTTTCAGTCTGACTCTGTCATTATCTCAGCTGCAGTTTGACTCTTTAAAACCTCTTGTCTGGAACAAATTAAAGCTGCTGTAACTTATCAGTTTTAATTAGTATCAATTAGTATTTTTCAACAATGTAGTTGCAAAAATAAGTCTAAAAATACTGTTGAATATTAAGTATAAAACGTTCAAAGGCATGTCTAAAAACTAAGTATAAAACCTATTAATATATAAATATGTCAAAGAATTAAGCATGAAACCTGTAAAATATAAAATTAGATCCTTAAAACAATAGGTATCAAACCCAAAAAAAAGTTAAGTACAAAACCTTAAACAATAAGTCTAACAGTATAAAAAGTATAAAGCCTTTAAAAATATATTAAAAACCTTTAAAGAAGATATTTAAAACTAAAACATAAATATGAAACTTTTTAAAAAATAAATAAAAACCCTTAAAATATGCCCAAACAATGAGTGTAAATTTTCTTAAAATGCAATAAAATAGCTTATACAATAAAATTATTTATACAACAAAAGTTTCAAAATAAAGAAATGCGACTCAGGGGTTTAGGGATGCACTGTTATTGATTTTATTACAGATGGTACAGAAAAACAGTGTTTTCACTTGAACAACTGGAAACCAATACTGTTTTCATCAGTTAGATGGTGGAGCTCTTTTATCCAATCAACATCTTCATAACAGTTTTGTTTTCTTTCAGCCACTTCAGGGCTTTTGCTGCTGTTGTCTTGTCCTCCTGCAGAGACAAGAACATTTGTTCATCACAGAAATTTGATACTAATTACAATGATTTAAACTTAACTTTTAGTTTCAGTATGACATATTTTAGTGTTTTTCCAATTATTACAGTCAAAGTAATGACTACAAATAGTTCTGAAACTATTCCTCAAATTTCACAGAGACAAACATGAACCATGTAATAAATACAGGAAAGCAAATTAAACTGGTTTATTGACACCATACTATACTATGACATTTTTTGGGGATTTTTGACATCATACTATGACATTTTTTCATGGTTTTTGACGCCATACTATACTATGACATTTTTTGGGGATTTTTGACGCCATACTATACTATGACATTTTTTCATGGTTTTTGACATCATACTATGACATTTTTTCATGGTTTTTGACGCCATACTATACTATGACATTTTTTCATGGTTTTTGACGCCATACTATACTATGACATTTTTTCTGGATTTTTGATGCCATACTATACTATGACATTTTTTGGCCGTTTTTGACGCCATACTATATTGACGCCATACTAGCTATGAGATTTTTCATGGTTTTGACATCATACTATACCATGACATTATGGTTTTTGATGCCATATACTAAGTGATATTTTTCATGGTTTTTGGACGCCATACTATACTATGACATTTTTTACCATTTTACCATACTATACTATAACATTTTTTGACCACTTTTCTGATATACTGAACACTGAACATAAACAATGTCAGTACTCTGTGTTGAATGGTTGATGTAAAGCCGTTTGTGAATTACCTGGAGGCCTCAGTCCTGGTCTCAAATAAGTTCTTCATTGTGCGAAGACTCTCTGTGATCGTGGACTACGTCCCTGTGATCGCGGGCAATGTCTCTGAGATTATGGACAAAGTCTCTATGATCATGGACAATGTCTTTGTGATCGTGGACGATGTCTCTGAGATCATAGACGGTGTCTCTGTGATCATCGGCAATGTCCCTGATCGCGGGCAATGCCGTCAAATCGGTGACCCCCGTCTCCGCCGATTCTATCGCAAGGTCTCTACGAAGCATGGACAATGTCTCTGATCATGGACAACGTCTCTCTCATCTTTGACAAGGTCTCTGCGATCGTGGACAATATCTCTAATCGTGGACAATGTCTCCCTCATCCTCAACAATGTCTCTCCGATCATGGACCATGTCTCTGCGATCGTGGGCGATGTTGTGGACGAAGTGGTGACACCTGGAGGAAACCAAAGAGAAACATACTAAGGAAAATGATCAAGACACTACCACCTATTCCTCATCAACAGTTTAATCATGAAAACACAGATACATATTCAACCTTACAGCTGAACCTCAGCATTTAACAAACATTAGAGGGCTGTTTCAGAAAATCAACAGTTTACTGGCATCACTTCCTGAAGAACCACCAACATCAAATATTTGGGAAAAAGTCAAACGACTGTTAAGTGTGTGTCTATCAACTAATTACTGAAGTAATCATGTGTGTTACTGTGAACTGCCCAATAATAATAAACACTATCATTTAAGTACATTTTTGAATGCAGGATTTTAACTTGTGTTGTTTATTATACTTCAGTAAAAAGTCTGAGTATTTCTTTCACCACAGACGGTCACATACTGCATCATTATTTCACATTTCAACCTTCTTATTAAAAGATTTTTTAAATGTCTTTGTTTTGTGTCATTTTCGTTAAATGAATAGCAACCACATTTACAACGGTATTAACAGCCGATTATGTGAAAACTCTTAAGTAAATAAGGTCCTAATTTTTTGAAATTTTTATGCATTTCTATGCTACATTTTTGGACAATTTTTCACACCTTACTATACTGTGATATTTTTTGGCAGTTTTTGATTCCTTACTATACCATTAAATTTTTTTGGCAGTTTTTGATGCCTATACTATGATGTTTTTTGACCATTTTTGACAATCTACTGTACTATGACCTTTTTTGACAGGTTTTGACACCATACTACATAGTATGACATTTTTTAACCATTTTTGATGATTTATTATACTTAGAGACAACGTCTCTCTCAACCATGACATTTGTTCATGGTTTTTGATGCCCTATTATACCATGACATTTTTTGACCATTTTTGACGCCATACTACACTGTTAAGTACATTTTTGAATGCAGGATTTTAGCTTGTATTGTTTATTATTCTTCAGTAAAAAGTCTGAGTATTTCTTCCACCACAGACGGTCGCGTACAGAATCATTACTTCAAATTTCAACCACCTTCTTATTAACATGTATTTAAAATGTCTTTGTTTTGTGTTGTTTTCCTTTAATGAATTAACAACCACATTTACAAAAGTCTTAGCAGCATTTTATGTGAAAATTTTAAGTAAAAAAGCATAGGACTGGTTGTTACACATTGTGAAGATATTATTGAAATTACTCTCTGACCAACAGTTAAAATTAACACACTTAGGAACAACTCAATCCAATATTTTATTTGTAGAACTGATATTGTTTTGTACGGTGTAATCTAGTATGTCTAGCACATACACAAGATTAAGAATTTCTGATCATATACAATCAAACTGAAATTAAGATATTTTTCAGTCCTATTTTTACTGATCCTTAACAACAACATCTGACATTTGATGTCTTACTATACTATGACATTTTTGATGCCTTACCATTTTTACTTCTATTTTGGATTACCATTACTTCTGCATTGCTTTTATATTACAGATGACTTTTACTGTTACCTCTAATATTAGATTACTTTTCCCATTACATATTACTTTTATAATTACATATTACTTGTAAATTTACAGATAAAGTTTACTGTTGCAAACTTCATCTAGTAACAGATTACTTTGACTATTACATCTTACTTCTGATATTGCTAATTACTTTTACATTACTTCTTTAAATACAGATTACGTGTACATTATTTATATATTGCAGATTACTTCTATTATTACACTTTTCGGATATACTGAACACTGAACATAAACAATGTCAGTACTCTGTGTTGGACGGTTGATGTAAAGCTGTTTGTGAATTACCTGAGGGCCTCTGTCCTGGTCTCAAAGAACTTCTTCATTGTGCGAAGATGCTCTGTGATCGTGAACTACGTCACTGTGATCGCGGACAAAGTCTCTGAGATTATGGACAAAGTCTCTGTGATCATGGACAGTGTCTTTGTGATCGTGGACGATGTCTCTGAGATCATAGACCGTGTCTCTGTGATCATCGGCAATGTCCCTGATCGCGGGCAATGCCGTCAAATCGGTGACCCCCGTCTCCGCCGATTCTATCGCAAGGTCTCTACGAAGCATGGACAATGTCTCTGATCATGGACAACGTCTCTCTCATCTTTGACAAGGTCTCTGCAATCGTGGACAATGTCTCTGATCGTGGACGATGTCTCCCTCATCCTCAACAATGTCTCTCCGATCGTGAACGATGTCTGCGATCATGGACGACGTCTTGGCAATCATGGACTACATGGTGGACGAAATGGTGACACCTGGAGGAAATCAAAGAGAAACATACAAAGGAAAATGATCAACACACTACTACCTATTCCTCATCAACAGTTTAACCATGAAAACAAAGAAAAATATTCAACATTACAGCCGAACCAGAAGATTTAACAAACATTAGAGGGCTGTTTCAGAAAATCAGCAGTTGACTGTCATTACCTCCTGAAGAACCAACAACAACAAATATTTGGGAAAAAGTGAAATGATTATTAATTTTGTGTCCATCAACTAATCACTGAAGCAGTCGTGTATGTTACTGTGAATTGCACAACAATAATAAACACTACCATTTAAGTACATTTTTGAATGCAGGATTTTAACTTGTGTTGTTTCTTATACTTCAGTAAAAAGTCTGAGTATTTCTTCCACCACAGACGGTCACATAGAATCAATATTTCAAAGTTCAACCTTCTTCTTACTAACACATATTTAAAATGTCTTTGTTTTGTGTTGTTTTCCTTTAATGAATAACAACCAAATTTACAAAGGTCTTAACAGAATCTTATGTGAAGATTTTAAGTAAATAGGTGTAGAACTGGTTGTTACACACTGTAAAGATATTAAAATCACCCTCTGACCAGCAATTAAAATTAACACACTTACGAACAACTCAATCCAATATTTTATTTGTAGAACTGATATTGTTTTGTACGATGTAATCTAGTATGTCTAGCACATACACAAGATTAAGAATTTCTGATCATATACAATCAAACTGAAGTTAAGATATTTTTCAGTCCCATTTTGACTTATCCTTAACAACAACATCTGACATTTGATGTCTTACTATAATATTACATTTTTGACATTTTTGATGCCTTACTATACTGTGACATTTTTACTTCTATTTTGGATTACCATTACTTCTGCACTGCTTTTATATTACAGATGACTTTTACTGTTACCTCTAATATTAGATTACTTTTCCCATTGCATATTGCTTTTATAATTACATATTACTTGTAAATTTACGGATAAAGTTTTCTGTTGCAACATTTAGTAACAGATTACTTTGACTATTACATCTTACTTCTGATATTGCTAATTACTTCTATTAATACAGATTACTTATACATTATTTATATATTGCAGATTACTTCTATTATTACACTTTTCGGATATACTGAACACTGAACATAAACAATGTCAGTGGTCTGTGTTGGACAGCTGATGTAAAGCTGTTTGTGAATTACCTGAAGGCCTCTGTCCTGGTCTCAAAGAAGTTCTTCATTGTACGAAGACTCTCTGTGATCATGGACTACGTCTCTGTGATCGCGGACAAAGTCTCTGAGATTATGGACAAAGTCTCTGTGATCATGGACAATGTCTTTGTGATCATGGACGATGTCTCTGAGATCATAGACGGTGTCTCTGTGATCATCGGCAATGTCCCTGATCGCGGGCAATGCCGTCAAATCGGTGACCCCCGTCTCCGCCGATTCTATCGCAAGGTCTCTACGAAGCATGGACAATGTCTCTGATCATGGACAACGTCTCTCTCATCTTTGACAAGGTCTCTGCGATCGTGGACAATGTCTCTGATCGTGGACAATGTCTCCCTCATCCTCAACAATGTCTCTCCGATCATGGACTACGTCTCTGCGATCGTGGGTGATGTTGTGGATGAAGTGGTGACACCTGGAGGAAATCAAAGAGCAACATACAAAGGAAAATTATCAATACACTACTACCTATTCCTCATCAACAGTTTAATCATGAAAACACAGATAAATATTCAATGTTACAGCTGAACCAGAACAGACAAAGGCTTGAGAGGTGAGAATTTAATAGTTTTCTTTTTCATGTGATAAATAGTCAATCCTGTTGATTAAACCAAACAGGACATCTGAAAAAGTCACCTTGAGCTCTGAACAATTACAGTTAGTACTATTTTCTAATTTAACAGACACAATTAATTAGTTCTTATTATATTCAGTACTAAATTCAGTAAATACTGAGGTTTGAGCTCGGATTTACCCAGTGACACTAAACGAAAAAAACGAACGCAATTGCTGACGTTAATAACTCTGCTTATCAACACATATTTTTCAGCCTGGGTTAATATTTAGGATACATACCTGTTGGTCTGTAACATGATGTTGGTGTCTCTGTCCAAGCTGCAGCAGCTGAACAAGTACACCTGGAAAACACAAGTACAACACTTGAAACAATGATTGACTAACTAATACAAAATAATAAAGGAAACTTTTTACCACTAAAACCCATACATTGTAGGATAACACAACAGTGAAAACGAAACACTAAAGCCTTGACAAAATTATAAATAAAACTTGAGTGACCTAAAAGAGAAAAGCAATGTAAAAAAAATAAAGCATAATTTTGACTTATGAGTCAATATGTAGTTTTCAAGCCTTTAACACCAAACACTATTGTGCAAGCATCAAGTCCAAACAAACAAATGACTAATCATTAGGGGTGGGACAAGATCTCCTGCCACAAGATCTCACGATATTAGAACGTGACTGTATTTTCTTGTCAGGTGAAAAGCTGTTTCGTGAGACAGTATCCAACTGCAACTAGCATAACCCATGTAGAGTGTTGTCATTAAGTGGTATTGTTTAAGAACGTTCTTAAGTGTTTGCTTTAAAATCTAATGTCAACAACTGTGGTGTTCTTCAGCTGGAGTGCAGCTTTTTAACATGTACTCTGAAAAGGCAACTGTAAGGCTTTCCTGTGAGCGTCCATGTTTTCCCGAGACCATCAACTCGTAGGGGAGGTCACTCTCAGTTCCCAGACCATATCTTAGTCCAGGCTGTGTAGCTGTAACCATCTCTTAACTCTGTATCGTGCTTCAAGAATATATCATGCTTTTTTATTATCTATTTGTGGAAAGTTCAGTTAGAGGGTCACACACAGCTTCAGTTAGAAGTCAGAAACTCATACATGGACATTTCAAACTGCACCTGCATTGTTTTGCAGTTTGTGACTTTCAGTCATAAAAATAATCTGTCCAGTCAAATATTTCATCATTGAAGTTTTCTTAGAAATAGTAATATTGTGTTTCGTCTTGTCTTGTGAGCTGAGTGTATTGTCACACCCCTAATAGATATAAATCATTATAGCTGAGCCAGATCATTCTCCAAACAATAGAGGACTGTTTCAGAAATTGGGCTGTTTACTGTCACATGACAAGAAAAAGCATTACATCCCTAAGAGCCACAAAGAACAACAAAGCAACTAAAATGTTTGAGGCTCAAACTTGTGGAGGATAAAATTTTGTTTTCAAGCTTGAACTGAACATATAACTGAGCTCAATCAAGTATTCAGACACCACAAATTAATTTCTCATCAGATTACTGCCACAAAGACAGACAAAACCGACAGACAAAAAAATGAGATGCATAACAATCACATTGAGATGCTTAACTGACACAATGAAACAAAAAATGACCTCAGAGAAATGTAAAATGATCAGGAATGGACACAGAACTACAGAGCCGCATTAAGAAAGACCATAAAGAGACAAATAAGCTGACCATAAATAGATATAAAATAGCCAAGTAAAGACGCAAATTGATGCATTAACACCACAAGTAGATTCAAAATGACCACAGACATGATAATCAGAAAGACTACTGAACAGTTACCCTGCCTCCATAAGCTGCCCACAACTCATGTCAGGGACGCTATAGTCACAGAGACACAAACACACTTTAACCCACGCAAATAAAAACGACAAAAAGGAATCATTGAAAGATAATGCTAATGCTCGCCGCTAATACTAACGCTGACATACAAGTGTAAAGCAGCCAGGGCACAGATGCAATATAATATAAAATTACCACAAATAGACACAAAACAATGACAACGACATGATAGACCGGGGAGTTAAAATGACCCGGATGGAACACAAAGTTGCAAAGAGATGCAAATGATGGTAAAATGACTGTAAACAAATACAACAGGGATTTAAATAGACTTTCAGGAGCTCATTGTGTTTTCATTGGTCTACCATGGGGGTCCACAACTCATGCCAGGGACGCCTCAGTCACGGAAACACAAACACACTCTTACCCACGCGATAAAAACGACTGAAAATGGAAATGAGGGCAAAAGATATCACTGCTAATGCTAACGCTCGCCGCTAACGCAAATGCTAACGCTAGCTGCTCGATAGTTCACTTCTTAGCCTTACCTTCGAGTTGCACGTGCATTCAGCGTCCAGCCTCACCCGTATTCGACAAAAAATCAGCTCCAAAGCTTGTTGTAGCATCCAGGCTTTTTCTGTAATTAAGTTTTCCTCACAGTACTGATAAACCGACGCAATGGTTCAAATGTTTGTTCTAATTTCCGACCTCGTTTCTCCGCCTCTCTGCGCTCCTCCCAGAAGTGCAGCCTGTTAAACTACACCATAGATAGATTGTATATGAAAATGGTCGTAGACAGCGTGATGTCACTCACTGAATTGAGAACTGCCGTTTTGAAGTGTCAAGTTTGGAAATAGGCCGTTGCCATCTTGTTTTTTTTTTTCAGGAAGTAACCACATTTGGACAAGGGGGCGGAGCTGAGGAGGAGCGGTCTATATAATATAGTCTACAGAGGGCGCGTGGAAGGATACAATGATGAAATGCCTAACTTGTATCTCTGTCGTGGGACTCTTAAACTACTACGATTAACTAAATTAACTTTAAACGCATTTAAATATATATATATATAACATGTTTTCTTAACTTCCAGATTTTTGATTTGAGGGGACATTTCCCTAGAGCCTGATCCAGAACTAATTTTTCAAGTAGAAATTCACAAACAGAGACAGAAAGAAAGTCACTTTTATTTGATGGATATAAACAAGCTGGCCAACACTCAATAGTAATATTCTGATACAGCACATACAATAGCAAACTGGGGCACTGAGGACAGCCTCCTAGGTTTAAAAAACAGAAAACATTACAGAGTATCCATGCTTCATTCAAAACTTTTACTCAATCTCACCTTCTTTTTTTTTTCTAGGGACTTCCTCTGATAAAGTTTTTTTTTTCAAATAGATTTTTCTCTTGTGCATTCATAACACACACGGGTGCACACATACTGACACACAGACACACCCAGAAAACAATAAATGCAGTTGTGCACACGCACACACACATACACACCCACACACATCCATCTCTCTCTTTTCTGAATACATTTATAGCAGCAACCCCAAAAAAACATGCTGCACTCTCACAAAACTGCACAGGCTGTCTACTAAGGGGACACAGTAAGTGAGACACACATCACTCTCAAACACAACATCACACCGTCACAATGCACGATGCAGATGCAATTAATGTATGAGGAATGATGCTTCATGGGAGATTAGCTCACGTTCACACAAGTGATCATTCAGCATGCTGGACACTCACATTTAACTTTTTCCTAGGTCTTTACTGTACAGCTCAAAACATTTACTTATACAAATAGTACAGTCTCAAACTGGCATATTCAATAAATAAAGCTAACTTAAATACAAAAATGAATAATAAAAAAGTAAACACAATATTTGTTCTGTCAAACAAAAATGTTTCTGGCATTGGTCACAGTGATTTGTTTAATCCAAAGTTTTTAGCGACATACAATAAAAGAAAAACAACCTGTATACAACAGTAAAGTGAAAATGTATGTTAGGCTTTTCATACTTTTATTTTGAAGGCCTTTTGAAAATTACTGGTGAATCTACAGGCCTTTCAACTCAAGCCTCTCTACTCGGCTGCTTCTAGGCACAGATGCAGACTTGACTTCTTGACTCCACCTCACACTGAGTGCTTTGTCAGTCTTTCACAACCAGGATTAGTCTTTAGTCTAAGCCCAGGAAACCAGCCCCAGCCTCTAAGCCTCGTCTCTCCTAAACCTTTTTTGACACAACAGTTGAGAAATCGCTCTGCATAGAGAACAGGAGATTATCCTTACATCATCACTTTCAGTTGGCACATTATGTAAAAATCAGCATGCATGGGCACAATTGAAATGTTCCATGTTGTCTACCATGTAAATCATATATGCTATTTCATGGTAGGAGAACCCCCTACTTCAAGTATTCAGTAGATAAGGACCTGAAAATGGAGGATTCAAACTCCACCCCCCTGATGGTGAAGTGAGAGGATTTTCGCTCCTCTGTCTGTTTGCATTGTCGTCCCTTCTTCTTCTTTTGTTTTGTTTTTTTAAATCCAAATCAGGATCTTTCTTTTAACATTTGTAAACACAAACACCAAAGTTTCACACAATCTGTCGATTCTTGGTCAGTGACGGGAGCTGCAGAGGTTCATGGGGGAAGCAGACATGAAAATAGATGATGTGCGGATCACCTTGGATCGTGGAAGATGGGGAGAGATGGAGAGACATTTATATACAACGATCAACACTTGGCCATATAAGGGAGACACACGGGCACCATGAGGGGAGGGAGAGGAAGTGGGGATAGTAACAGTCTAATTCAATTTTCCACTACACTGTAACAATGTGCGTTGTTTTTTCTACTTAATCAGCTGTCACGGTCACATGTGTCACCACTTCTGTTTACAAGACGACGACGACAAACACGCGAAAGAAATGCATCCCGACAGAGTCACTCAAACCTCCACTTGGATGTTATTTAGTGATAGTCCTCACTCACAAGTGCAAGTGTCTGACCGCTGAGTGCAGCAGACGTAATCTCATTGCTACTTATGTGAGCTGCAAAATTCAATGTTTTTTTTTTCTTTGTTCTTAGTTGTTACCACAGGCCAGGTGGTCTTCAACTGAGTTGTTTTCACATTTATAAAGGAATGTAGTAATGTCATCTTTTCTAGACTTCTAGATAGATTTGGATACACTTCTCTGTTTCCCATAAACTGCTCTAAAGCTCTTATGTTTTTTTTTTCTTTTTGGGCTGTCCTGTATTTTCAGACAGGGAATGTTACTCGCTGCTGAGGGGGTTTTCTCACAATGTACAATTCAGAGGAAAAATCACACCACTCAACACTCTTAAATAAGACATCTCTCTGACCTCCAGCCAGTTAGAAAAATAACCATGAAGAAAAAACATATAGTATCTCGTCAGTTTGAAACGATTTTCTGACCACGTATAGAAACACTCTATAGATTTCTCTCTATATGTATAATATATGCATATCTATCATATATGTGTACAGTTTTTACGAGGCACAGGCCACCTTGTTGAGAAGGAGAAAACGAGTCACTATGTTTGGGGAGGTCACACAAACTACTGGTGGAAGAGTACAAGGGAGAAGGGAGCAGGAGCATACTGTAGGTCAGAGACTGGGGTGTCAATGGTACAAATAGACCTGCAGGGAAAACATCTATTGGACATTGCCTCCACTTCGTGGTCTATAATAGTATTTATATTAGCAGTATTCATAGAGGGAAATCTCCTCTGTGTGGGTCTTGAAGTGATTGTTGTTCACAAAGCCCCCATTGTCAAATCATATGTACAAAGTCTTTTACAGCTGTTTATGAAGCCCATTGGTGGGATCAAGTCCCTCTACTGTAAAAGGACTAAAAGATGCTCTTGACCAGGTCTTGTGACACCATTTAGTTTGAGCACCAGCAGAAGCACCATTAGTAAAAAATCCTGCAACATGGAGGAGGTGCATAGGTGCATAGTCTCAGAAACTCAAAATACTCTGATGAATATTTTCTGACCACTCTCTTGGCCACTCTGATTGGACGGTTAATTACACTTTGATTGATAAATTTGAGTTTGGATGGGGAAATAAAAATGCATTCACTCTACGTTGACATCTGCATAGATTGATTCTTTTTTTTTTCTTTTTTTTTTGACTACTTCTAATTAAAATGAGGTAACATGAAGAGAAACATCAATGGCAACCACAGCCTTAAGGCTAAAAACAAGCCCAAGAACTGGAGGGCCCTGCTCATGCAGCCAAGGAAACCTCTCAATGCTGCAGGCAAGGCTAAAGGCGTACTATCAGTCAGCTCAAAGCTCTTCCTTTTGCCAACAAGTAATGACAATAAAAAACCTAAAACCACTCAAATCTGTTGTATGTGTGGAACATGCTATTCTCAGGTTTGGGGGAAATAGCAAGTGAAAGGACACTAATGTCACTTTTAGAGATGCTGAACATGAGGTTACTTAGAAACAGATGGTGGGTGGCGCATGTATTAAGGTATAAAAGAGGTTACTGTGTGCCACAAACAGATGATTAAAACAACAGAAGAGACTCTGCACACTGGGGGTCACGCTAGCCAGGTAGAGGGGTCAGATGTCACCAGGTGGGGGTCATATTTCACCAGGTGGGGGTCAGCAGGGCAGTGAGGATCGAGAAAAAACCATGACAGAGTTAGGCAGGAGAGCCAACCAGAGCCAGAGGAATCAGTCAGGCAGGTGAAACAGGCAGCAAGACAACCATGATCTTGAACCAATCGAAGGAAGAAGGATGAAGGGAAAGAAAATACTGGGCTGGCAGACAGTCATGAGTTCTCTGCCAGGAGGATCGAGAGGGACGTTGTCGGCCTGAAGAGGTCGACCGTTCAGAGCAGGTGACAGACAGGCGAGGTGACCTCTGTGAGACCTCTGATGCTGGGCTGCCGTGTTGATCACACACCTGTCCAAATAACAATCGGACACAGAGCACTTCAACATCTGCCTCTTTCTGTCCAATTCAGTCCCGCATCTGCGGTCTTGTGTGGAGGAAGTGGCTGACATCTGCTCCTGTTCACACAAAGAAGAGGTCCCACGTCATCTTAAGTAGAAAATGAAGAACATAGTTTAAGCTTCAGTTTGGAAAAGTATCTTTAAATAACATTTATGAGTAAAAAGGAGTGAAATTACCTGCCCAGCTGTCAGTCTCCTCACACGACCTGCACACCTGAGTGCACCCTCCTCTTCCCCGGAAAATAAACAAAAGTCCCATTGCTGAGTGTTGATTGAGTGGGGATAACAAATATTTGGTTGGGTAGTGTTTCAACATCATGGCGTGGCTGTGCTCCTCCAGTAGTGACTGAATCATCTGAATGCAAAAGATAAAGATATCCAGATGTCATGCAGCTCTTTAGTTTGTTACAAAACTCAGTAGAAATTGCAGGCAGGCAAGGGACTCAGAATCATAAAGTGGAAAAGTCTTAAATATATCTCACCCCTCAAAACAACATTAGAGCTTTGGTTGTCACAGCAAGGATTATGCCCAAATGCCCTCCTCATCATCCTGTTGTTGGAGGTGTTAATAGTCCAACAGGAGCGAAATGCATGGAGGGAGGAAAGCAGAGAGAAACTGGTGTAACTGCTGATCAAAAGACGTCACCAGCACAGCAGGCAGCAAGATAGAAAAATAAGCTTGTTCAAAAGTAAAAGTAAGAGAAGAAGAGAAGGTATTAATGTGCAAAATAAAGTAAAGCACTAAGTAGTTTCAGTGCTACTTTTGGCAAACAGCTACACTTTGAATTGGGTGGATTTGCATCATCACATAGGGGATGGGCCAATGATGCCGCATGATTTGCTCATTTCCATTTACTGTACATTTTTCTATGTTAGGTGAAGCCAGCTGTTGCACTCAGGATTCCTCAGCTGCAGAGAAAAACTGTTAAAAGCACTGCTATGGTTTAAAAATATTAGGAAACTACTGCTCCTCAGTTTGCATCATTGTTGTTCTCTGTGAACCACAGGCAACACTGTGCCACTACACAATGGCTGATTTGACTTCAGTTGCTAGCTCTACATATTCATTGTGTTGAAGTTATTGGTTTTTAAAAATGATAACAGGAATGACATGGGAAGAAATCTAACCTGATCTGGGGAGGGGCGGTGACCAGCATGTGGGGGTCCTCGGGCCGGCCCTCCACGATGATGGGGCGACGGGTGACGTGGATGCTGGCCGTGGTGTGGGTGCTGCGGGTGCTGTGGGTGCTGTGGGTGCTGCGGATGCTGAGGATGCTGCGGGTGCGGATGCTGGGGGTGCGGCCCTTGTTGGGGAGGACCATGCGGGTGCTGAGGGTGAGGGTGCTGCGGAGGGGGGTGTCCGTGCGGGTGCTGTGGCGGGTGCTGGGGGTGCTGTTGGTGAGGGTGTTGGGGTTGCGGGGGACGTGGGTGCTGTTGGTGCTGGGGAGGTGGTTGGGGATGCTGAGGATGTTGCTGGGGGTGCTGTGGGTGAGAAGGGTGGGGGTACTGTGGTTGCGGCTGCTGAGCGTGCGGGTGCTGTGGGGGGCCCTGTGGGTGCTGTGGGTGCTGCGGATGCTGTGGATGCTGAGGATGCTGAGGATGTTGCGGATGCGGGGCGTGTGGGTATGGAGTCTGCTGGGCGTGGGGAGGGTGGGGGTACTGGGGCTGAGGTTGAGGCTGAGCGTGTGGGGGCTGAGGCTGCGGGTGGTGAGGACCGTGTGGATGATATTGCTCATCTTCATAGTTGTCGGCTATCAGCTTCATTCGGCTTTGTGTCTGTGGGAAGAGCAAAGTGGTTAGAGCATGATGATCTGCAGCTGTTAGACAGAACATTATATACTAATAATGGACAAAAACCAGAGAAACCTTACAGTATAATACAAAACAGTGCAATAATGTTCCCATAAGGTTCAGTTTTTTAGACTATAGCAGCTGTTGACTCGTCTCTGTTGTCAAGGTCACTGTGGCTTGCAAGGTAAAATTGAGACACTTTGGGAAATACACTCATATGCTCTCTTGTCAAGTCAGATGGGAAGATCTACACCACTCTAATGTCTGTGTGCTAAATATTAACTTAAACCCATTAGCTTAGCATACCATAAAGACCAGAAACACAGGGAAACAGCTAGCCTGGCCTGTAAAAAAAATAATGAACTGCTCCTTTAATCGGTCAGCATTGACTTATAACCACTTTTTTCTTTTTCCCTGCAATGGTTTATGAAGTTACTTTTTGTGTTACTAACTTCAAAGTTAACATTTATTCCATTTCATGTTAAATGTGAAGAAATTACAAAGGCAGCTACATGAGTGACTTATATCAGGTCAAATATCACTGCACTATGTGTCAGCTTTAATAGTGGCACTGACACTGACAATTTTTAGGGAAGGTATCAAGGCAATTTGCAGTGACACAAAGAGACCAGATTGTAATTGCCAGAACTGATCAAGCTTTAGACTTGGTCACAAAAAAAAGGTCACAAGAATGAAGATTTCAGACATGACCTGTGTGAGACTCTGCTTCTCAAAGACCAAAAACCAGGTGAACACACCTTGAATATGAAATTAATTACTTATTCTATCAATGGATTTACCCTCACATGTAAAAGACTCTTTGATAGAAAACTATTTAAATGCCATGTTAATGCCCAGAAAGGGTTTACAATTGCCTTGTAGCTGGTGATGTGAAGCCTGTAACCTGTCTTAGACTTGACTGGACTTGACTTCACTTCCCCTGAAAAACATCAGCTTTGACTCATACTGCAAAATTATGAAACACTACATTTGGGAAAAGTGCCAAAACTGAACTAGCAAAAACATATCAGTGGCCGTGTGCATGTACAACCTCCTGTAGATGAAATGGAAAAAATGGCTAGTTGCCCTGTGCAGCTATATTTTTCATACTGATTAACATTGCCTTGGCAATGAGTTACAGTGCAGAGAGAGATTTCCTTGACATTGTGCTGCAGTACTAACATGTTGTTTGAGCTGGTGCATCAGTTTGTCCCGCTCCCTCTTGAGGGCCAGCACCTCCTCCTGGGTCTTCTTTTTATTGGAGGCAGACAGTTCCAGCAGTGCAATATTAGCATCTTTCTCGCTGATGGCTGCCAGCAGAGCTTGTTGTCTGAAGAAGAAGAAAAACAAGATTAGGCACTTACATCAAATAGAGAGAGGGCATTAAATGAGTACTATATTGTTAAGCCATTTCATTTTTTGACCTGTAAATCAAACCCCATCAATTAAATTCACCCGCATCAATGTCAAATGCTGTTTAAGTGCAAGAAAAGATGCTTTTGGCCAGGATCCAGCTTCAAAGGAGCCAGATGATGATCAATGCCACAACCCAAAAACCTGATTGCTTTGTTCTCCTCTAAAGGATGGACATAAAACTAGCATCACAAATCAGACCACATTTCTCAAGCTCATTTCTCACGCTGAGATTTTAAAGGATTAGTCTGACATTTTGGAAATGCCCTTATCTGCTTTCAGTACAGAGAGTTAGATGTGAAGATTGATTCCACTCTGTTCTGTTCTCTCAGCAGTGGGGTAAAATGCAGATGTGACTTTTGGTCCTTTGGTATAAAAGAACTGCCCTGTCTCTCACCTTTAAATAAAAAAAAATCCATCCATGGACTTGCCACAAACACATACAGAGAAGTGAAACTGTGGTTGGTCTTTGCAAAGCTAACGTCAAAAGTCACTAACTTCATCTCCAGGATCTCCTCCAGCTGTTTCCTGCGCTCTTGTCTCATGTTGGTGAGGTGGGTGTCCCTCTCCTGCAGAGACTGCTGTGTGGAGGAGAGACGCTGCTTGGTGGCGTCCAGCTCCTGCCTCGTCCTCTCCAGCGTGTTCATCAGCTCCTCCAGCTGATGAACAACAAACATTAGTACTAAACCCTGCATCGTCTGTAGTGAATATTTCTCATTAGTAAAACCTGCACCTTTAAGTGGTGGCCACCATCCATGGAGCTGTCCTTACGAGGGTCCTGTCCTAAGCCTTTTTTGTCCCCTTGTGGTCCCAGTTTGATGTTTGGACCCTTTTTAGTCTGGTCTTTGCCTCCTTGTCTGTAAAACCACAAAACATTTAAGAACATTTTCATGTCAATCATCGTTCTGAGTCCCATTCTATAGTTATGGTGTACCCATATACCACAACAAAAAACACAAAACACAAACAAGTACAATTAGTGTAGTGGACAATCATGTCAGGTGCATTCTGAATGAGACTTATTTTAAAATAGTACCAGTCATGAGATCACCAGGACAGCAACAAGACATGAGCATCACAAATGAATTGATAGCCTCATGTTAAAATGATATTGCTGAGATGACTCACAGGTTTAGGCACCAGAGTTAGCATGGGGTAGGAAGAGATGGGGGGCATGATGGGGGCAGGGGCATTGCTTACCTGGGAGCTAGACTGCAGACGGGGAGAGGAAAAGGTAGAAGAGAAGGGGACGACGGGACAAGTGGAGGGGACATTGAAAGCAGGAGACGAGAGCACACACAGGAAAAAAAAAGTAAAGAAAGAGACATTAGAACCAGAACATAAAGAAACAACAAGAAGAAAATAATACAGAGGACCCAGAGGAGTTCACAGTGTGTTCACTGATTGACAAAGGCGCCTGTGACAGCTGCTGCTCTGCAGCCTGACATAGCAGATGCAGGATGCACCTTGTCTGAAAACATGGAACCATGTGCATCTGCTGCCAAGCCTGGGAGTGGCAGACATGCAGTCAGACAGGCAAAAATCAGCCGGGCAAAAGAAGAGGGGAGGAGGACAGGTTTAAGTGACGAGCAAAAGGAAGGGAAGCCAACAGTGGTTTGACTAAGTGGGCGAGAAGGGAGTGAGCTAGTGAGAGAATCAGTTATGGATGCAGGGGTTGTTCAGACAGAAGAGACCCGACTGAACCGACACACTTCAGGAACAAGGGTTCAGTCCAGACCCTACCTACTACAGCACCTCACTCACTGAGCGCGTGTAGACCTGGAGCACAGCACCTCTATTCATGCAGGCCACTAGGCTGATCATTTCCCTTAGTGTCTGGTAGAGCAAGCTAGGCAGGGCAGGGGGGGGGGGGGCATGGTGGGGCAGGTTGGGGCAGGGAGAGCAGGAGGGTGGGCGCCGGGAAAGACCACTTGAAAAGAGAGGGGCTGTCAGGTGATGTTACTGGGATGATCTGAAGGTGTGAGGGTAACTGAGCGTTACAGATGAGGAGGGTGATGTAGGATGAGGCAGATGGGTGGCTGGAATGAGCGAGGGGAAGCGTGCTCATGGCAGGAGGAGGCCTCAGCTCTAAAAACAGAAACTTCTCACATACAGTGAGCTGTAACAAGCAGCCACACCAAACACCACAAAAAGACACAAAAGGGTGTATGTGTGTGCGTGTCTGTGTGTGTATTAGTGTGCAAGATACTTCAGGACACAGGGAGGTATAGCACATACACTGTTGAACTAAAACGTACAAAAGAAGCAAGAGTAGTTGGGAAAATCACACCAAGTATTTACAGTCTTACTTAGTATTAAATATTTATATACAAGTGCAAATTTTAAAAGGGGCTTTTAGTTACAGCCGTGATTTTTTTCTTCCTGTGTAAATTGTGAAATTTGGTTCCAGGTTCTGAATCCTTGGTGTGATCATTTCTACCATGCATCATCACAGAAACAGGCCGCAACAGGAAAAACAGTGTGAATAATGCTTACTGCTCAGGGAACCAAAGGACTATCACAGAATATATGCCTAGACATATATTTTCAAACTTTATGACCTCTTGTATTGCACTTCAGGTGAAGTACAAACCTTTAACGTGAAGGTTTGTACATCATGGTGACTTTTAATATTGAGACACATACAGTATGAGTCACATCTGTGCAATTAATCACACTGTGTATGGCATTTTTGTGATTTGTAATGTGGGTTGTCAAACGACTGACTTTTTGTTGACTCAAATCCCCATTCTGTCATCAGTGCAGATAAATGGCTACAATGCTGGTCGCCATATGCAGCCTAGAAGCAAATAAACATGCACAAACTCTCTCCCTCTCTCTCTCTCTCTCACACACACACACACACACACACACACACACACACACAGTCACATGCTCACACAGACTGACCAAAACCCATAGAGTTAACTGCAAACACATGCTAGAGAAATAAAAGCAAACATGAATCCAGTGATCTTTGTATCATGTGCACAGGTACAGTTATGACAATAAAAATAGAGCTTGTCACTGTGATACAAAGATCTGTGAATCCTTCAGACAGCAGGCAGACCCAGGCACACAGGTGAAACCAGATGCAGTTGTAGCAGTCGCAGTCGGAGACTTTAACCACGCAGCCGAGCTGAAGTGCCAGGGCAGAGCACTCACTTTCCCAGGAAATCCCACACCATGCCCCCTATCTGCTGGGGAGCATCGGACACAGAAGGGAGCGAGTCAGGGGGAGCTCTGCCACTGGACGAGGGGTGGGGCGAAAGGAGGAGGGAAGAAGTCGTGGGGAGGTGAGGGGCAAATAGAGAGAGTTGTAAGAAGATGGAGAAGGAGGATTGAGAAAGGGAAAAAAGGAGGTTCAAGATCATGGAAAGTGATCAATGAATAGAGGGTAAAAAAAGGAGAAAATGAACGGAAAGGAAAAGAGGGAACAGGATGTAGGTAAAAGATGTAAAAAGGACAAGAAATACTCAATTAATCTAAATACCTCTAACACATTATCATGACACTGAAACGGCGGACCCTCTCACTGGCTGGGAAGGAAAAATATAACTGGCTTTAGTCACAAGGGACTGACCCCAGGTGGCAGGAAGGAGAGGGGCCATTTGTAGACAATGCTCGTGTTTGCCCCTATGCAGTCCAACCAATCTTGTCTCCGTCTGATCAGTTTGAAATCCAAAATGACGGTTCTCCAGAGAGACACATCGCCGACTGAAGCCAAAAGCTTTCAGCTTCCAGTTGAGACTCTGCACCACTTTTATCGCTGGGCTGAGGAGCCAAGAGCTGATGGGGGGCCACCAGCCATTTTGTATCCATTAACTGAAATCTCTCCATTAAGGGAAGGACTGAGGGCACTTTGTGTCTACATCTAAGTAGTGTCAGAATCCTTTGGCAACAGCCTGCCTGGTGTATCTCCTAAGGCATTTGAGCATTTTATACAAAAGCCATGACTGATCCAGTGCAGTGGTGTTATTGGGACCAATATGATGTCAAGCAATTGTACATAAAAAAAACACAGAAATGACATGGACGTGGATAAAAGCACTAAGCTCACTTCAAATACAAAAGCACAGGCACAGGCATTTGAGAGATGATTTGAACTTTGACTGTTGAAACCTAGAGGAAGAAAGGAATGTACTGCTCACAACCTAATAAATAGGATGAATTTTGTTTGTGGGTACACATCACTTAAATAAGAATATCTTAAAACTCCCCGCAGAGATAGAACCAAACTATGCATGATAAACAGTAGAGGCCTGGGAGAAAACAGATTTTGCACCTTGTGAAGCAACCTCAGTTTTTTATGACATTTTGTTTTCTTCCTATTGAGTTTGAATGCACTTGTAAGATGCTGAAGTCTCGTCAAATACATTAATTGAAATGAACAGCGTACAAGTATTCTTGTTTCTATGCTCACTATGTCACTTACAGATAACAGATGAATTAGGAGTATTAACATCAGTAGAGGCTACAACCAGATAAAATGTCTTGAAAATACTTTAACTAACTTCTAGACAGACAGTTAGTTGGCCTTCCAACTCCAGCGATCTTCTTGTCCTTGTCATTCTCTTGCCCCCACCTCCTCGTGAGGATGTCCAGGAGCCTCTCCACCCTCCGGGCCTGAGCCTTTATTGGCCTCGCCTCTGTAGTAGTCACCTTCTCCAGCAGCTCACCAACCATCGCATCTGGTTCCCTGAGCCCGACCACTGCTCCACCTCGCGGGGCTTTCATGCTCGCATAATCGGGCGGGGAAGACACGCACACACACAAAAGATACAGTCAGTTAATATTATAACGTCAATACAAACATGCAACGCAACGCAGAATGTTTTATTGGCTATGAAGAGATACATACAGCACAATTGCAGTCCATCAGTGTCTTGTTATTAACTACTCCCTGCTCTCTCTCTCTCTCTCCTCTTTCTGAATGAATAAAGAGTAAAATGTTGTGACAAAGGCATTACTGGTGCTGGCCCATTAGCTTTAACAGAGCTTAATATTTAGCTCCATTTAGCCCTTTGAGATTCCCTAGTCACTTCAGGTTTGGTGAGGTATGCAAGGGATCGTGTATAAAAATGTGTACAGGACTGTACTTCGGATACAAAAGAATAAAATCAGCAGGCGGAAATGCTAACAAGACTCTGTCTCATTAGTTATCTGTCACAGACTAACCAGAGCTTCCGCTGTTCTTAATAATGTGGACTATCCTCACCATTATTGCAACAGCTTGTAACTCCGCTTCAATTACATTTACCACTGAAACACATCACCCTCGAGACAATATAAGCCACACACGTCAACACAGGTCGCATGCAAGAGTTATACAGAGCCATCCACCAAAACACTGCAGCGATCTCTCGTCACTATTGATAACCCCAGCCAACCGCACCACACCAGACAAAAAGAAAGCGTGGCAACACTGAGAAGGACAACATGCAGTCAAGGTCGACTTCAAAATCATGTAAAACCCAACAAAGCCGCATAGTCTTTGCAATCACAACAAAACAATGGAGATAATAGAACAGAGACCAGTCAACTCTGTCGGCTAACGCTAAGTTTCATATTTTAAGTATGAGGAGAGATGTTAGGATTTAGATTATTCTCACTGATACACTGCAGTTTATATAAAGTCATTTTCAACCACTAATCACTGCAGAGGTAGATTAAAAAACCTACAAGAGAACTTTATTGAAGATAAATTAGGCTCTGTACTGACAGTAACGGGTTGTAGGAACCCACTTTATGGAGGCTTCTTTACCTTTGTTTATCCTAGAGTTTCTGATAAGAGGAAAAAGGTATGTTAGTCCACCCAGAGAAATAATGTAAAGTTTGGAGTTGGATATTTGCAGTATCCTAAAATATACTAGAATTCAATTCTGTAAAGAATCTTAAAATCGAACTATTTGCATCATCTTCAAACATAAGTTATTAAAATAAATATTTGTGAAAAGATGGTTTTACAGTTCGATTACTATAAGGCCAAATGTTTTCATCAGGCTGTAGGTCAAAACATTTTGAGAAAACTGAAGCCATCTAGTCAGCCCTACCTGGGCTACAGCCACTGGCCTTTGTATTTAGGGCCTTAGGAACTAGTATTGTAAGCTGTACTCTATGTGCTTGTAATACAAAGCATAAGCCTGGAATTTCCTAATGTCAAACACTGATCTAGATGGTGGTCCAGTGAATGAAAGCTTAGCTAATCAACAGCAACAATTAAAAGTTATAAATAAATACACATCAGCTGTATATTCAGCATATCTGAAATTCCAACTAACTAAATAAAGTGAACTTTAAGTATTGTATGTAGCACCAGTTTCACCACGGTCACAAACATAAACAGTTGCAGAAGGAGTATGCTCTACAGGACTTGAGTGCAGTATAGCTCATTGTATCAGTACAGTGCAATGGTCAACATGCATTCAAGGGCAGTGGTGAAAAAGCAGAACCATGCTGGGGTCTGGCACGATCACCATCTAGCATGTCTCTCAAAGAGTCATCAGTGTCCCCTTAAGGCTTAACAGCTCTAGAGAGCTCAAGAGAGGACTTACAGGATTGTCTGCGGACTGAATAGCTGCTCAGCTTGCTACATTGCAAACGGACGGGTTGAGGGAAGGGAGTGTGAGAGGAGGATAGGAGGAGGAGGAGTGAGGAGGGTGAGGAGGAGGAGGAGGGAGGGGACCCGAGAGTGTTATTAGAATCTTAGTTTGAGCTCAGAGGAGAGAATAGCAGGATCAGATGTTATGTCATATGTTTTAATGTAAATTGATTACATTCAGTACAGCATGCTGTTACAGGTCGAGGGCAACACAGATACGGACAAATGCAGAGTAGTCAGACAGGAAAAGGAGACGGGAGGGATGTTATTAATGGATTTGTCTGTTTCCCTGCAGGCCTAAATAAAGTGAAAAAGGCTCTGTACAGGAGAGAATATGGTGACAGTAGCCATTATCCCACTAACTGTGTTTTATAAGATAGGTTCACGCCCCGGTTCAGTCCAGATCAGTGATAAGGAGGAGAACTTCTCCTCGCTTCAAACAAGGAATTAGCTTAATGTAGGATTATGTAATTTTACCGTGGTTACCTTTTCTATGTCTCTGAATATCAGAGTTTATTCCGTTGAGGAGTTTATCATCTTCAGTGTGTTCCTCTAAGAAACAAACACCGAAAAATGTAGGCCTGAGTTGTGGCTGGCTTATTTCATGGGCGGAAAACCTACTCGCTAACCAATACTTAAACCAAACTCATTAAAGTAAAAGAAATAAATCATTCATTTAAGTCTAGAACTGATGCAATAGTCGCTCCATTCAAGTGGCCCTGGTCTCACAGTGAGCTAACTTTCTTCACAGTGACGTGCTGTCTGGCTTTTTACTCTCCATAGCCCAGCCGCACCAACAGGAGCCCCTTGTATAGTCTTCAGTCAGGATGAGGAGCCTCCACAGTTCAGCCACAGAAGAAGAAAATTGTTTGTTTAAAAAATTACAGTGCTAATCTACTAAAATACATAATACGCAACAATAGAATAACTGTAAATTAGGTCCTGAAATTTAATTCCTTGACCCTGGATACAGCAGTTGGCAAAACAATCTCACTATGTTCATGCAGTAGCTGCTCTCAAACTTATAACTACATCATATGGTCTCTTCTCATTGTGTGATAGAATCAATGCTCCAGAACAGCTACGTATAAACCTTATGCTGAGACTGTTCTGCTAGCACCTGTACATTTGTATGAAATGTTTTTGTGATGGACTATTGTGGCATAATTTAGCTTTGAGAGGTTTTTTCAAGTTCGCTATAACGACAAGGATGTAACCCAAATACAGATAGTCTTACAAATTTTAGACAAAAGCTGTTTGTATGATGATGCTTATGTGATGATTCTAGACTGTACCTACACACACCTACCTTCTGTAATCATGCTCCAACTTACTACACTCCTCTTTTCTGCTCGATGGCGATCCCAGTGATTTGAGCTTTGAATCCTTCTTGAGCTAGAGGACGCGAGGGATGGCGATGCCCTTCAGATCGACATGAGACTGGACTGCAGATGGACAACAGCGCAGAGCAGCGGTACAGGTTCAAACCAGGCGGGCCAGCACAGTGTCAGCAGGGTAACAAGGCAAGACAGTTTCAGAGGTGCGCAGCTTACCGTCATGAGGCCTACTGAAAGACAGAAGCACGGATAGGCTGTAAGCAGCATACAGAGGCAGCATGTTTTGCAGTGGTAAAGCAGGGTGGAGAAGAGAGGCGCAACATGTGTACGAGCATGCATTCATGTGCACACACTCTACACACGAAATATAAGAAAAGAAGAAAATCTCTTCACCCATGCACTGACCTCTTTCTGTTAATTCTATCTGCAGGTTGTTGACCTCTTCCTTCAGATCCTTGTTCTCCTTCTTGTAGGATTCCACCTCTCCAGACGTTTCTGTCTTCTCTCTCTCTTTGGTCCTTTAAACGCTTGAGTAATCCCTCTCTCCCATCATACACACAGGCACAAAACAGGGGGAAAAATTTGACATACGAACTACTAAGAATTATAATGAATAGTTAAGGAAAGACATCCATCAAGTAAACGCTCTTTCTTTCAGCAGAGCTTGAGAGTGATCTTTAAGAGCAGCAGAGACAAAGATTTACCCTGCATCTGTACTTGATTTGACTATTTTTAAAGTTAATTTCATTTTGTGAAATCCTGACATCTTCAGCAATTAATATGAAAATAGCACAATATTTATTAGATAATAATAATCTATGAGAAGAAGATACAAATTAGATTAGATTCAACTAAAATACAAAATCTAGGAGACCATCTAGGATTTTATGGCGCCACGTTATGATGTTATTTTGATAAATAGTGATGAAATAGAGAAAGAGAAAAAATATCAGCTGATATGGTAATTAAAAGAAAGCAAACTGAGCAGGAAATCACATCAAATGCAAATACCAGAGAACAGCCAACTTGAGTTATACTGTTTATATTTATTTCAACCGAAGCTGAGATTATGATTCCAGGGTGCAATATACATGTGAACTTGCACAGACCATTACTGTATAGAATATCTTATATACAGCCGCTGTAAATAACTCTGTACTGTTAAGTCCGCAGGAGGGATTATGAAAACCTGACTTCAGCAGTTAGATAAATACATCGACATCAAAACCCTGTTCATCCCAGAGGACAGAAATTCTGCAATAAAGAAAATTACTTTAGTCAAATAATTTTTCAGTCTTCAGTTTGCTGCAGTCTTTTACCTTCTGACACAGCGCCTCCAGGGTGGCCATAGGCAGTGTCTGTAGCATTGGAGTCGGTCTGCAGAGACTTGACCCTGTCCTCTCAGGTTCCCAGCTGTTTGTCTTGTCCCGCAGCTGCTCCTGCAGGTTCAATCTGCCTGAGGAGGCAGGAGGAGGTGGAGGAGGCTGCAGCAGGAATGGGTGGTGCAAACATGGGAGCAAAGAAAGCAAGACAAACATAAGTAACCAGCGTGATCTCAAAACCAGAGGAGTATTTTAAAGTTGGTGTAAGGGTTGGAGATTACAAAAGTCTTTGAAGATTAAAACCCTCCACAGACAACGTCATGTTCAGAGCTTGAAATGTGCTGAGGCTTTACACAGAAGCATTTTCCATTTCAGGAAGAAATCCATCAAAAACTGTCAGACTTTTGAGAAGAAATGTGAGAAGTACAGTAATAAAAGAATCCAGCTGTCTTTGGTGAGCAATTAAGTCTAGTATAAAAAATCTTTGTAGTCAGCAAAATATATGTACACTGATCTAATTTACTATATTACATGACTCACATAAAAGATAAGCAAAACCAAACAAGCACATCTGGAGAAAAACAAAGATTTGTGAAAGGAGTGAGGGAGGTGATAAAGAGAGAGATAAAAGGGTAGATGAGGGAGAGGAGGTGTCATAGAGAGAAAAAAAAGAAAGGAAATGGGTGACAGGTTAGGTGAGAGAGGAAAAATACCTGTGAGTATTTATAGCACACACTCACACACACATGACACACTAGAGCCAGGAGGCAAGTGAAATATCTTCTTGCTTGTCTTTCTATGGACACTTTCCCCCTGAGAGGAACAGAGACTCTCTCACTCTTAATGGAGAGAGTAACCACTCTGCTTTGTATTTTCACAGAGCAGCCAAGTGAATTTCAGACACAAGAACTGACAGAAAACTTGTCGGTTATCCTGAATGTCAGATCACATCTGAGAGTACCTGCAGCATGAGACCTCCACCTGCCTACCATAGTTCGGGTTTTAATACATAAATAAGAAGATGACTGTGAGGTTCTTTGTTCTCACTCTTCTCTGCAGGACATTGATTTTCCCTTGACCTCCAGCATGTCCTCCTTCATGTCCCTGATTTCTCCGCAAGCAGCGGCCTCTCCTCCGCCAGGTCCCGCAGCTGCTTGGTTTTGTTCAGGAAGGACCTTTTCTCCTCCAGACGAGACGAGAGCATCCACCTGAAACACACGGAATACCCTCAGAAGAAACCTATACAGCGATCCCACTTAAAATAAAAGAGCTGGCATAATGGATTTGACTGCAACTGTTGCAAAGCTTTATAGGAGCTATCAACCGTTACCCAAACTGCTTATTTTGAAGCTGTGGATTCATGAGGAAAAGAGATTCATTGAAGTGCTTAAGTATTTATTCATCTTCACTTAATCTCCATGCAATTGCAGAAAAGACAATGGATGCTGGAGCGAGGATTTATTAGTGGTGATCTTCTCAGTCTGTGTATCATAGAAGCTGTAATGTTAAGCACATTGGTTTATTTGTTAGCAGCTTTTTGATGTTTTTGATGTTTATTAGATGCTGTGACAGTACACTCAGACATTGTTTTGGCGTGCCTGAGTCACAGTTCAGTTAGTCTTGAAGTCCTCAAAGTAAATAAAGTGCTGATATGATTTGCAGTAATAAGTCTTCAGGGCCCAAGTGCGTTTATTATTTGCCTCTGTTAGCTTGGTTGGGAGGATGAAATGTTTGTGAGGCAGTGTATTGTTAGACTGATTTATTGTATGTCTACAAATGTTAAGAGTTTTTCATTACTCTGTTTGCAGGATGGCAGCACGCTGTTCTTTTGGCAGTGAGAGACTTGAGCACCGATATGCTGTTTGCAGTCCTAGTTCTGGCTGTTGAGGGTTCCTGTTTTGTCTGCAGAGCCAGCAGCTCTGACTCTTCTTTGACAGCTCCTTGGCCTAGCTGGTCAATCTATTTGTTACTTACAAACAGGCCAAACCCGCTTGGTGGCATTAGCAGGTATTGTTTCACCATCATGGCGGTATGTGTGTGTGACAGAGAGAAAACGAGAGGAACTTTTAGTCGGCGCAGCTTTTGCACCATTTCATCACGCTTTTCTCATTAAAATGTATTTGGGACTGACTCTGCATTCATCATATATTATACATCATCTCTATTCATGATTGATGAAAAGAGCCTAAAAATAGAATAACAAACTGGTTCAAAATGGGTCAAGCATGAGGAGCAGTGGCAAACACACAAGAGTCAAAGCTTCCAGAGAGACACACATGAAACTCTGAGAGCAACACACACACACACTTTAACACAATCACAGATTTCAGGCGGCTACGTGATGCCAAAGTTTGACGGCGCAGCTCTAACTACTGATACCACCGATTGCACGTAACACACGAGGTTATCATGTCGTCACAGAGCGTGGCTGATGGAACACTGACAGGTCCAAAGATCAAAGTAGTGAAGCCGGTTTTAATGAGGACTTATCTATCGCTGACAATGGAGCAGGCGACGCTGGTCTTTGAACAGAACATCAAGAATTGTCTGTTGGCAGCAAATAAAGTCATACGAATTGGAGGACATAAAGCAAGTATTTTTCTGATGCCATGCAGGTACTGGCTGATTTTATTTTTGCATTCCCACACTGGAGCAAAAGGAAAAAAAAAAACAGCAGTGAAGCATCTCTCATTAGCAGGACACTTTTGCTGATGACACTAAACGCAAAAGCAGCTAATTTATGACATATCAGCTTCATCTAGTATTTCCTCTCTCTGCACAGGTCTGTCTGTACCCAAAACGACTCCACTGCAGTTTTTCAGCCATATTTACAGGATCTGTGCTTTGGCCATTTAGTATGGTTAGCGGTAGCATTTTATCTACCTTGGTCTTCATAACTTAGAGTGGTTCTTGTAGACTCCATCTTCGCCGATCTCTCCTGTCCTCTGTGTTCAGTAAGCCGCTCGCCTTTCAGCATTTTGGATCTCATCTCCAGATCTCGGATGTTGCGCCCAGAGAGGCGACGGTGTTCCGTACACAAAACACGAGGAGGAGACACACCCCAAACCCTGACGGGCATGTCCACAAGTTGACATTGGCAACAAAAACCTGAACCAGAGGCAAGAGTCCAGGACAACAGAGAGACTTGGTGCAACACAACAACAACAAAAAAGGTTTAGAGAGACTAAAGGCAGAGAGAGGAAAGAGATACGGGGATAAAAAGAGAAACGGAAAGCTCTTTGAGGTAGTTGAGCAACTGCAGACATCTGTCGGGTGAAATCAAGCCACCAGCTTGTGCAGCTTCAGAGGATAAACCACCAATAAAAGATTGAGCGCATATCCAGCAAAATGTATGAGAGATCACGCCAGGACCGAGAGAACGTATGGAGGGGAAAAGGGAGAAAGTACAAGCTGTAGCTGGGTTGCAGTTACAGATCAATGCAGAATCCAGCCTGGACTGCGACTGCGAGTGCAGCCTTTGTTTCACGGCTTTTAAATAAATAATACAACTTTAAGATTGGCCAAGGTCCATCTCCCTCCAGAGCACAGAGCAACCTGTTCCTGTCTTTCTCTCTCTTTTGTGTCTCTCCTTCCTTCCCTCCTAGTGGCTCTGAATCCATGAATCCAGGCCACTTAGCAGGGCTGTCAGTCCTTGCTCACTGCATAATGGCATTTTACCTGAATGAGAATGATGGACTACCGAGAAGGATCTGAGGGCACGCTACGTGAGTACTGTACATGTACATGCACTTCGCCTCTGTTGGCCATCTCACCTCGTCTCGTGGTTACAGACAAATGGCGTGAACCAACATGAACCTGTAAATAGACACAAAGACAATCGTGATCTTTCCATGAGTGAGATTTTATTCCATCTATGTAATCTACTGGTGCAGTACTGACCTGGTCAGTAAATCTTGCCTTTATCTCTTCCTGCCTCTGTGTGGGTCTCTTCATCTCCTGCATACTCGGCCTCTACCGTCATAAACAATCCACACCTGCTCCCATGGTAGCAGCAGGCAGGCTATACTGCACCGTCCTGGTGAGGAGGAGGAGAGGGTGGGAGTGGGATGGTGGGGAGAGAGAGGGAAGGAGGAGGTAGATTATTCATGGCTCCACCAGCATCAACACAGCAGAGAGGAGAGGGAGAGATGCAGGGTCTTCCTGCACAGCACAGGAGGAGGAGGAGGAGGAGGAGGAGGAGGTCTTCCTCGCCTCTGTATGCAACCAGCAGGATCCTAGAACACAGATGTCACAGCATGACGCTACCGAGGGGGCTGGCCTGCATGTGCCGATTCCAACCGAGCGAAGAGGGGCTGTGTCAGCTCAGCGATGATGTCATGATTTATTTTGAGGAAGGATGCCAGGCCTCTGCGAGGCTGGGGTGCCTCAGGGTTCAGCTGCTGATGGCCCTGATTTCTCCAAGCCGCCAGATCCAGCTGCCTTACAACAAGTGAAGATCTGAATATTAATATTACCTCGAGGCGATATAATCATATTATAAATATTTGCATACAGTATTACAGCCATGCTATTTTACAGAATGGAATATTAATGTGTAAAGCTTGAAAGCTAAAAGCACCAAGCATCTGATAATGTAGCCTGAATTTACAGTCCCAGTCCATCTTCAAATACTCAATTTATTATGAATATTTGTCCTAATATTTAAATGTCCCTTAAGCTTCCTGAAGCTTCCAAAGTTATATAAAAACATTGGCATATATTCTTCCACCATTTGTTTTTAAATTAAATTATTCAAATCCAAGATGCCATTTTAAGACCTGCGTGATCAGCTTTACATCAGATAGAAAATTTTGACATCTGTGCTTCATCGGATCTACATTTTGCTGTAATTCAGCCTGACGATTCGTGTCTTCAGAAACTTTAATAAAATTTAAAATGTTTCGCACGTGGCGAATCCTGCACAGAATGGGGCTGGAAATGACAGACCAGCAGTCTGTGATGTTTGCAGTACGGTCTGTGACGCTAAGATAATTAGGACCAACGCGCTACTCGCCTACTATGAAACTGATGAAACTGAGCATCTTCTTCGCTAGCAATAATGGCTGAACTGTTGAACAGTAATATTGATTCTGTTTATGGCACAAAGTGTCAGAGCTGATACACACATGAGCCTGCATGTCTGTGTGTGAGAGAGGGAGCGATAGAGAGATGTGACAGCGTGTTGACTATTGACTCAGCTGCTGAGGATCACAATAACAACAATAGAGTCAGTAGAACACGTAGTGTGGGCCTCATTTTTGACATGCAGCAGTTAACACAGTACAAGATCTGTGAAAGTTAGTGACTCTAATTCATATGAATACAACATCTGATTTTAGATAAACTGTCATTTGTTTGTTTGTGCACAGTCATAGTTAGTTACTGTAGTTAGAGGAGTTAATGTACATCAAAAATAAAATGAAAACAATGCAGCTGCGGATAACAAACTATATGTTAATTACTTAAAAATCATTTACAGATGGTGAGTACAGTGTTTGGTCAGGTTCTACTTTCATCTCTAGTGATGGTCTGCAGAGCTCAGTTTTGTTTCGGATCCTGATGCAGCTGATTTCTTCTGCAGTTCCGGACAGAAAGATACAACATTATGTGTGTTAAAAGGCAGAATTTAGTGAGGATCAATAAAAGCAGAGCTAATGAGGTTAAAAAGACTGAGATTAAAAAGATAAAAAATGCCACCAAAAAATGCATTAAAAGTTTGTCTTTTGACGATAATTCAACCAAAGTGTTTCGTAGCTTTGTTTACATTGCATAATCAATATGCTTCAATTTGAGCAGGGACAAGATTTTGTGAGACTCAGTGCGTCTTCTAGTGATGGGGAGCAAGACAGGATATAAAGCAGTTTTAGAGAAAAGATCCATATATTTACACTAGCACAAACTCTTGTCATAGAATACTCTTTAGGTGGATGTTCTCTTTGATCCAGAATGACTTAGGTGTCCCAGCTGAGCTCTCTGCCTCAGCAATGCGCCTGGCTCTCCTGCCCCTCTTCAGACGCCCTTGCCCGGCCCCGGGTGCCTCGCCTGCAGCATCTCCGCAGCTTCTTAATGGACCTGTCTCTGCACCCAGAGTCTGCTTCTGTCTGATCCTCAGCCCCATCTCTTCCAGCGCCTCAGCAAGAGCCCTTGGCCTGCCGGGTCGGCTCGGCCTGCAGTCACGGGAAGTTCGCCAGCCTGGCTGGTGGTGAAGGCCTGGATGAGCGGTTGCCTCCTGCTGCAGCAGGTGGTTCAGGTCTCGCCGAAAAAGAGCTCTCGTCCTGCAGAGCCTGATAGTCATCTGAGATGCTGATGGACACAACACACGCATGCACACATACACAGACACTCAAAAATTATTTAAATTCATTTTGAAGAAAACACAGAGTTTGTCTTGATAACACCACACATGAGGGTACACATACAGTAACACACACTGAATGTTGTTGCACACGGTTCTGTGGAAAATGCCACAGGGTCAAATATGGGGAGTAAGCATCACTTACCTTGGATATCTTTTTAGAGGCCAGAGCAAACAATACAGTATGGCTTCTTGGGGAAAATGTGAGAAATAAATGTTGTTGTTTATTCTGGAATAAGAAACAAACTTCAGTCCTCTGAATTACAGAAAATTTTAAATACTAATGGAGAAAATATATAAGACCCGGAGATAAATACAGCTGTCAAGCACATTAATCTATTAGGTATGAAAGGTTGCTCTGTTTTTATACATATGAGCAGAATTAATGAGGGCTGTTAATCACAATCAAAGCGGGAGATCACCCACTGCTTTCCCAGAGGTCTTTGCTCTCTGACACTTGATACAAATATCGTGCCTCATGCAACAGATAATGATGAGCTGTTACAACTGGTGGATGTAGACAAGAACTTACAGTATCCACATAACGTAGAGAGGAATGTCTATGTGCAGGGCTGTGAATTTGTTGTGTGTCAAGAATAAAATGAAGTAAACATACTATTATGCCCACATTCTCGTATATCTGTGTTTAGGGTCACTGTTATTTAAAGGCTGCTTCTGTCAAGACTGACCTAGGCTCGCCCGTTTCAGCTCGTTGAAATTTTCTTCCAGCAGAAAACTCCAGAGAAAACAGGGATCAAATCCATGTCCAGAAAAATGGCTCAATGATTTGAAGGAGCGAAACAATTTTAAACTGAAAAATCAGTTCAACTTTACAGAAAACAGTCTGGGGGTTGAAGGGCTCAGGTAACACGGGGGATGGAGCACTAGATGTTTGGGGTTGTAATGAATAAAGAAATTAACTGTAGTTTATGCGCTTATAAAACATATATGTTCAGTGGGATAAGGAGGACTGAACTTGAAAAGAGCCACTTCATTTGGAGGTTACAGGATTCATAGGAGGAGGTTGTATGGGTGCAAAGGATCGCCAGGTGTCTGAAACACACGCCACTGATAGACTGGCACAGTACACAAAATGTGGAAAATATAGGGACAAACTCTTTGTCTCTTGGTCCAGTAGCGAGTATGGGCAGAATGAGCAGAAAAAACAAATGTATGGTAAAACAGAGCCAGAGCATGAGTCGTTAGCGCACAAAATATAGTATAGGCAACAGGACGATGCCGATCAAATACAAACCAGCCAGGAGTTTAAATGAGCCACTCATCAGTCTGTCCTGCTGCCTGTTTATCAGTCTCCAGCCCCTCAGTCAGTACATCACATTCACAGTAGGCCTTTTTCACAGAGGACATTTTGGCTCATCATAGCAGGAAAAGTACATGTGGAATCAATAATTCTAATAATAACTGCTTCCCATTTAGGTGAGCTTGTTCCAGGGTCTTTGTATTGTGCGTGGTTGGCTTCGCTGGTGGCTTGTGGCCTGATGGAACTGAGCCTTTGTGAACGAAATGTGTTTCACCTATGCTTTTCCTGCCACAAGTTGAAATGTCTGCGATGAAAAAAAAAGTTGATATACCTACAGACAAAATACGACTTTATCCGGATGACCTTTCTGGAGAGAGATGAATAAAAGGTTTGAAATGGCTTTAAAATGGCTCCAATCAATCAACATGACTTTTATAATAACTGATCTCATAGTAACATTACAATTAATAGTAGTAAAGAAAATCAGTAGTAGTGTAGTGGTGACCAGATATGATGAGATGTGTTGTTAGTGTTGTTGTAATGTTCTAAAACGTATTTATTGTGGAGCTGAAAAGATTAGTCAATTAATTGATTAGACATTCAACAGAAAATTAAACATAAACTATAACTAATTTATCATTTGAGGCGTTTTTCAAGCAAAAATATCAGTATTATCTGATTACAGCTTCTCAGGTGTGAATCATTTGCTGCTTTTCTTTGTCTTGTGTGATAATAAACTGAATATCTTTGGGCTCTGGACTGTTGGTCTGATGTCTTTGGAAATTTGTGATGGCCTTTTTTTCACAATTTTCTGACATATATAGACCAAACAATTAATAAATAAAATAACAGGCAGATGAATCCATAATGAAAATATGAATCAGTTGAAGCTCTGATCTATTAACAGCTGAAATAACACAGTAATGATGAAACGTAATTAAAGGACAAACACCAAATTGTTTTCCATCCCTCTATTATTCCTCACCTCACTTCTACAGTGCACTAGACATGATACTGTGTGCATGTGAAGCATGTGCTCTTCCGACCATGAGAGGGCAGTGTTTGTGTTAGCAGAGGGAGCTGATGAATTTTCAGCTGACTGCAGGACCGCTGCCATCTTCAACAGTTTTTGTCACACTCCCTCATGTGAGTCAGTGGCATTTGGTCCAGCAACAGAAACCACCTAATACATCTCAGATTCACACTGAGTGTAATTCCTTCATTTGCATGCACATGTTATCATTTACTCACATTTCCATAAATTACAAAGAAAGGATCTGTGCACCGTCCAGAACTTAAACTAGAACATGGACAGCACAAGGATTTTCCTCACACACGTGGAATAATCCTTGATGAAATAATTATTTGTCACTACAGACTGTATATAAAATACCTTTTCTTAACCATTATTTAATAAATGTGATATTGCCACAGTCAGCTTAACCAATCAAAATGAGAAGTGATTGCTTTCTTTCATGAGTTATGACCATGCAGAGAATAACTCCCTGAAAATATCAGTGTGCTTCTACCCTGCTCGCTCCTGACACCGCTCCCTCTCCCTTTTTCATCAATACTCCGTCTCTCAGCCGCGATCAATAACCTGCCATCTTGGAACTAAACTGCAGGAGGCACTCCAATGATTCCATTTGCATAATTGCATTGTGGGTTAAAGTGACTATATGGCCACTCCTCCCGTATTCCCCCTGTAACTGTACCAGTTCCTGTGAGTCAGTCATGACTCAGCGGATATTGGAGCTGTGGTCACCAGGGCTCAAAAGAAGGCTTCTCTTCCGCTGCGCATTCTGAAAATAAGCTTCCGGAGGTTTTACGAGTCAAGGGGAGACGTTGAGCTACAGTGCTTCCCCTTCTAACTGACACCTGGGGCAGCCAGGGGTAACTGGCTGTCAAAAATCCTTTTGTGCAGAAACACAAAATCCTTCTGAGAGTTACAATAGACACCCTCTCCTCTCAACCTGAAAACCTGAAAATGCCAAAAGCTAAGTTTGCTTGCATGCAGGTTAATTACAGATCCAGCAACACACATAGGTTAACATGCCATTTAGCAGTAAACACACTGTACAGGAATATCAAAACTAAAAACTAAACTTTTGACCTGGAGCAAAAATTAAAGGATCACTACAGTTGTTTCAATTCAACCTGAGGGGACCATGAATGTACACTACACCAAATTTCATAGCAAACCATCCAATAATTGTTGAAACATTTCACTTAAAACCACAAATGTCAACACCATGGTTTGAAGTGTAGGGAAAATCAGGAGGTCATTAAAGTCATTATGGTTCATCATCTTGGAACCATGAATGTGTTTATTAAATGTTGTGACTATCCATTCCGAAAAGTCATAATAATTCATCATCTTGGGATCATGAATGTTTCAAAGAATGACAATCCATTTACAGTAATTCATCCAATAGCTGTTGAAATATTTCAGTCTGGACCAACCAACCGACTGATATCTCTACTGCTACTCCGCTAACGTGGCTAAAAGCAATCAGACATGAAAACTGTTGAAGCTGCCCACAGACTGATACTCAAAGCTGGTGACATTCATTCCAGGTTGACATTCTTTTACCAGGTGGCACGAGCAGCTGTATGTGTGGTATACTGTATATGTGTATGTGTGTAAGAAAGAGTGGGTGTCTGTATCTGACAGATGGACAGCTCCAAAGAGCTGAGTCAGAGCAGCCTACTGCTCACTACCTTCCTAATCTCTGTGTTGTATGTGGTGATGGCTGACAACATACAATTACACCCACAGCCGTGACATTTATTCATCTGCGCTCTGCTAAAAAAGAAAGTTAGAGAGCGGTGTGAATGCAGAAACCTCAATCTGGATGGCACACAGGAGTTAAGTAATATTATACTGAATGATATTTTCTTTAAAGTACTTTTCAGTGTACACCCAGTGTGCAGAGGGCCATTTCTAACATCTTTTATTTATATTGCTGTATTTCATCTGAAGAGTATATGACGTGCCTGAGCAGATATTAGGAGCTCCTCTCATATAACAGAACAGCTGACTGTAATAGTCGAACATTATTCAGTTTGATAAAGCCAAAGACCTGTTTCTATCCTTAGGCCTCCTTTCATTTACTCAGTGTCAAAGTGTCACCATGAGTGGTAATATTATGCACACACACACACACACACAGATTTTTCATTTCAGTTTTTACAGCACCAAGTCTCAAAAGGATGGTAACCTCTAAGTCCTACTGATAACACTGTAATAATGAAGATGGTAATGATGATGAATGAACACCACCATATATAAATAACACTAAACGAGACAAGTCTACAGCTTTGCTTGCAGCTCTGTAAGGGCTAAACTTGGGCATGGTATTATTTTGAGCTAAATGCTTGCATCAGCATGCTAACATGTGGATATTATATTATTGATATATTTATCACGTCCACCATCTTAGTTTAGCGTGTTAGCATGCTAACATTTGCTAATTAGCACTGAACTCCAAAGTGCAGCTGAAGCTGGTGAGAATGTGATTAAGACAAACTGACATTTTTACCTGATATTGGTGCCAAATTAAGGGCTAAGAGATCACCAATGTTATAACAATTCATCCAGAGGGGGATGCAAATGTCTGTAGCAAATGTCACAGCAATCCATCGAACATGTGTCAAGATATTTTGCTACAAATAAAAAACGTCCACATGATTTTTGGAGCTTTTCTGCTCCATTTTGCTGTTGTCCATCGTGACAGACACATTTTTTGACTTCAGTATTGTTATTTGCTGCAGTGCTGGTGGAATATCAGCCTTTTATTATAAGAGGACAACACAAGCTGCATATGCACCAGTACATCTGTTGTGCTCTGGCACATGCACCATGAATCACAGCTATGTGATTTCTTACTATGTATTAAATCTTCACACAGATGCAAAATACTCAGTGATTCACAGCCTCTGGGTAACGTGAAGCTGTATAATTTCACAGTGATTCTGCATGAAATCAAAAAGTCAATCTACCAGTGCAGGTAATCAATAAACCATCCAAATAAATACAAAGGCAGTTTCATCTGCAGCAAATGAATGTCCTTCAAATCACAAAACCATTCTCATGCAGGCGTTGATTCAGAATAATGTTTGGGGTAAACACTGCTTGGTCCAAGTGATGTTTCATCGTATTTGAGCACATGTCAGCATGTCACAGTTTCCTGAAGCTGAGACAGTAGAGAGTCAGTCAGAGCAGGGGGGGAGCAGAGGAACAACACGGACAATGATCATTGACAAGTTGTTGCATAAACCGTTACATTTTTGTGGAGTTCAACACTGCAAACATCACTCAAGACACACAGCTCAAACACAGCTCCAGTAACAAACTCAGAACACTTCCTTTTCTTTCACTGTATGTTTCCTGCACTGCACATCATCCAGAGATGAACTTGTTTTGTCTATACTGTCTATATGGAGTAATCTGCACTACTTTGTGATGTTTCAGTATACGGTGTCTACATGTGTTCCTAAAGGGAGGAAGTAAAATTGCAGTGGAAATGACGGGAATTCACCTTCTTGTCCAATTTTCTTTCCTGCTTTAAAGAAGAACACGTCTTCACCATTGGATTTTCCCTTTACTTTTTTAAGATGGACATTTCTGCACTGTTGCCACTGCTCTGATCTGATCTAAAACTGTGCGGTTCTGGAGAATAAGACACCAGCGGACTGTAACTCATCTTATCCCCTTTGCTTTGTTCTTCAATCCTCCGCTCCCATCTTAATCTTACCAGCTTTGCTCCCTGTAAATGCCTCCCTGCTTCTCTGCATTTCATCTCATCTTGTTGAGATGAAATGAGGAGAGAGAGGCTTCTCATTTCATCACCTTCCTGTCCTCTGGATGAAGCAGCAGCCATCTTATGCGCTCAGATGGAACGGAAAGGAGAGGGAGGGGGGATCCACGGGCTCTTCACATGATACTTCCTGTATCCACATGAGCTCACCGTGTCATGACATTGCTGAAAACATCAATAGCTTTGCTCATCATGTAGATGTGACAGCTGCAACCTTGTTTGCCCCTGACTGAACAGACTTAAATGTCAACATTCTGTGTTAATGTGCATTGTGCAGAGTGAACACCTGCTGCTGCTGCACCCCAACATATATGAATCCTATGTGCTAATGAATAATTGTGACTATACCTCTCCCACACACAACGCAGACTGGTGGTGGTGACTAAACCTCTGTCCACACATTAGCAGCTGCCATAACTACAAAGGGAAGAAATCTCTAATGGAAAATGCAAATATCTCCATCCACAAACATTCAACACACACCGCAGACTGTATGGTACACATTTGCACACAAGCACAGCATGCTTATTCACAGCCTGCTCCAAATACTGTACGCCCAACCCCCCAACACTTTGGTGAGACACAACCATCCCACTGCGTTCACATGTTCACGCTCCCATTGCTCAGTGACATGTAACAATCAGCAGCTTACAGTAAAGACTGGGGAAAAAAAACCCATGTCACGTCTGAGGCACCATATCTGTGCACAGACACAGCAGTGTGATATGGGAAGCTCAGCCTCCATTTTGGGGATTGTGTTGATGAAGGCTGACTGGGTGGCTGAGCAGCAGTGGTCATGACTCAGTCAGATATGGTACGCTCTAGCTCACACACTTGCCTCCAGCAGCTCTTGTCCAGCTTCAGCACGACAGAAAATTCTGCTGAATTCAAGTCAAAGCGGTTCTGCTTTACAACAGCCAGAGCCAGCTGCACGGTAAATTAAAAATGTGCTGCACAAAAATTGGTCCTGGGCTAATCATTACGTTTAGACATGACCATCAACTGTCTTGATTAAAGCTCTGAGGGCTGTTGTTGGTATTTCATTCACTGTGGAGTCACAGACTGGTTTTCTTCTTCTCCTAAGTTGTGGTAAAAAAAAAAAAAGAGGGAGGGGTCGGGCAGCAAATATTCCCAGATTTTATTTTTCACAAGCTAAATAATGCATGGCATTTGCTCAAGCTAATAGAGGCCTGAGGCACCTGATGCAGTTGTGAAGGGTGCTACAAGACAGATGTAATGATTGGCCTGAAATTACTCCATTATTAATGAGGTAATTTGCTCCTCAGACAGCCTCTCAACCAGCCCGATGGGTGTGACCAAACCATCCCACCATAAGTATACACTTATGTAAGGACACCTCACAGCCCCAGAAATCAAGATAGAAAAGACCAATTATAGTAACAAGGCACATCTGCCTTTTATTAGCTGACATACTTCATTAATGAACCCTACCAGGAGGGATATAAATATCTTTCAGAGCAGAGCCAGAGCGAACACTAACGGACAAGGCTGAGAAAAAAAAAAAAAAAGAGTCTTCTCTTTGTGTCCAGTACAAAGGCATGAAAGCCCACACTGTACAGCTTTCATATTCTGCCGGACACATTCAGCTCCTACAGTGTGTGAAGCCCGGCTAAAAATATACCGTACACAAGGATTCACTCTGAGCATTTAATCGCACTGAACATAAGGAATAAGTGAAATGATGGATGGCACGGGCCCTGTCAGAGACAGTGCTGGTTTAGCTTTAACAGGCACATTCTTTTCCACAACGCTGTCCCTATACATTTTCATGAATCATAAAGCTATAAAAGAATCAAAGTACCTTCGGCTTCCTCCCCCTAGGGATCGCCGGCAGGTAAAACCATCCAATTGTGAGGCAGAGAGCTCGACATCTCTTCCCTTTAGCAGCGTGGCACTGCTTCAGGGACGAGCTGGGAAAACTGCAGCCTCTTTAAACTCGAGTGATATCAGGTGAGCTGCGATCTGTTCATTTTAGAAAGGGAGCATTCACGTACACAAATCCGAGGAGACAGCGCGTGCAGACATCGTCTCATTTAAGGGTCACACTAATTGTATCCTGTTATGACCTTGAAGGGCAGAGTGACAGCATCTGCTGGTTTGAGTAATGAGTGGCCTACTGGCTGCTCCGTGTCTGACAACATCACTCAGCTCGACAGACAGAAAACGCAGACGGACTGGCACAAAGACCGCAACCAGCTGGTCAAATTCAGCCTTTAAGTTGCTTTGGGGCGTCGAGCCATTTGCTGCATCATGCCACGGCCTGTCTCAAAAAGAAAAAGAAAGAGAGGCTTCATCTAGCCAGTCAAGCAATACGCTGACCTATTCCACAATCTACCTCAGCGTGTCGTGCACTTTTTCTTGCAGCAGAAATATCAAACTAAACCGAGGGCTTTATATCCAAACGTTCTGTCTGCACTATGAGTCAGATAACTGTTCGCTATTATATACTGTATATCCCAAAGATGATGAAATTTGTTTCCCAGTTTGTAGAGGATAATGTAATCCCACAACTGAGATTAAACATGAAAATCTCCTAAATTAGCCGGACACAGAGAGTTTTTATGCATATATTTATATCACATGGGCCAATTTAACTGAATTAAAAATCTGAATCCGCAGACTGATATTTTTCTACATTTTGTCGGAAAGAAAAAATAGTATGAACTGTACTTGAAAATAGTGAAGGCCAGATGAACAGGGGTAGACAGAGGGAAATGATCAAAGTCAGAGTAAGTAAAGGAAAGACGGTGGAAAAGGGGAGAGATGGAGAGAGAGTAAGACAGACATTGAGTGTTTAAGTGTCCTTGACATTTGTCTCTGGGCCTTGTGCCTACTCTTGTCAGTAACTGATTTAACTAGGCCATGACTACACTCTCACAATGAGGCAAGCAAAAAAACCTTTTGACATCTCACTCTCTATGGCCAATCTGATAACAGCCGTTGAAAATAAACAAAAAATTAAGTGATGCTACAGCAAAACTCTGTACAGAAGCTACAATTCACCTGTTGGCGGCTTCACTCAGTCATTAAACAGCTGAGAGCAGGTCTGTGTCCTTAAAACTGTGGAGTACATGCTGACTGGCTTGAAACGAGGCACAAGGCTCCGTATATTAGCACAGATTTCAAAAACTAGATTACAGAAAACAAGATTAAAGGGTTTTGTATTTCCTGTGGCTCAAGTGGTCTCTCTGACATTGATTCTGCACTGGACCACTAGGCGAGGAGAGTGTGTGTGTTAAATATTTATGCACACAAAGAACTCTTTCCAGAAAGGTTTCCACAAGTACTGAAAAACATGACTGACTGCAGTAATTCTCTGAATTCTTGGACTGGGGATGACAGTGGTCTATTGCAGAAAAGAAAATGGTGAAAGCGGAGACACTGATCAAAGGAGACAATACTTGAAAAAATAGAAAGACAACAGACTAGCAGCAGCTGAAATTTACTGCAGTAATGAGTGGATTAGCTCACAGTGCCGGCCTCACCTGGTTCTCCTCATGAGTGACTCTCATCTGCTCTTTAAGGATTGACGTGCGTGCAGCCTCTTCTTTCCTCATTATCCTCTCCTTCTTCAGCTCAGGACTCCAGAAGCTCTTGATGCTGTTGGTGGAAGAGCCCAACTTACTGTCCTTCAGGTCAAGCTCCCTGCGCAGCATCTCATTCTCCCTCTGCATCTCCCTGAGCTGGGCCTGCATCTCCAGCAGCTCCCCCCCACTGCCCCGCACCGCCTGCCTCAGCAGGGCGGACGGCACCCCCTGGTGGTGGTGGGGGTGCAGCATGGAGAGGGAGCCCAGGTCACTGTAAGACAGAAGGTCAGCATGGGGCAGCCCCACTGAAGCGATGTTGGGACTGCTGCCCATGGCTGTGACGCGGCCCCCGTACATGGCCCGGCTGGTGGCGCGACCCAGAGTCATAGTGCCTTTGGGGTAGGTGGCAGTGGAGCCCACGCCCTCGTGGTCGCTCAGGTACATGGGCCCTGAAGTGGCATAGGCAGCGTTGAGGGACTGGATGTTCTCCATGGAGAGCGTCTTGCCCCCCGCACCACCCCCGCCCCCGCTGTTGGCCCTCCGATGGCCCAGTCTGGGGGACCTTGGCAGGCGCGGGGACCGTGCGGGGCTGCTCTCTATATGGCCTACAGCTCTGGCACTGCCGTACATGTCCTGTGAATCGGCGGTGTAGCCACCAGAGGGTCCTTAACAGGGGCACGCTGAAATGAGACTGCTCTGACTCTCTGAACCACACATGGGTGACTTATTTCATGCCTTAATAGGTGGAGCACATCAAAGTCAGATCTGAGGAAAGAGGAGAGAGGCACCTGTTAGATGAATAACAACAGTTTGGATGTACCACATGAAAGGCTCTGGAAAAAATGCACACACTTTAAAAAAATACATTCCCCTCAGAAAACTGAGATTGGTAAGACAAATAGCTCTGGCCTGTAAGATGCTACACAGTAGATGAAAAAATAAATAGTTCTGTTAGCTTTAAGACTGTATTAGTCAACATCAGCAGCAATCTGTCACATTTTATGTGGCTCCTATTTCAAATGGCCCACAGGAATTTTCCCAGCATCATCCTGGATTTCCCACTGGCCAACATTTATCTAAATCCCATTAATGCTGCTGATACAGTCAGGAAAGACAGAGCAGCTTTACAACCACACGGTATATCAGCTAAATAACAGACTAATTAAAACATTGGATACAGTATAGAGATGATTTTATAACATATTTGTCTGTTCTGATCAACGATGACTAACTGCTTTATGGTAACAACATCCATGGTCTACTGACAAAATGCTTTAGATGTTAAAGAAATTGTTAAAATTAATCATCTGCAAAAACATAAAGGCTGAGTTTAATCACTCAAATGCCAGCGCTGTGCCATTTCTTTAGTTATCAGTTTTTTAAAAACAAACATCATACATCGAGTAATGATGCACAGACCCAATCAGCAGTTCATGTCAGTGTGAGATTAACTCTCTGGCTGCCTCGCTGATCAGCTCTTCCTGTATTTCCTGTGGAGAGAGCTTTGGAAAGTGTGCGCTGTTACATTATAAAAAGCAGCAGAGTACATCACAGAGGGCACGGTGTTGAACCAAGCGATACAACTGACACAGTATCTGTAACTCAAAGCAATAAAAATCAGTTATGAGAGACAGCTAATATAATCAGGCCCTTGGCATTTGACATAAAGTAATCCTCTGCTGCATTGTATCGTCTCATAACATATAAAACTTACAAACTAAAATAGACAAGAGACTTGCAGGGATTTAATAACCACTGACATTTTGCCATTCACAATACAATTGTGCAGAGTTTTGGGTTGAGCGTACCTTTGTGCTGGTCTGATAATACTAAGGTTATTTTTCAGACACATACAGAAAAATATCTCGCAAATTATATAGAAGAGTTGATTATTTAAATGTGATGATCATAACGTGTATGCCATATTGTGGGACTGAAAACTAATCCGCTTGGAGCTATACTTCTAATTGAAATTGTAAAAAACTTTTAGTAGCGCAGATCCTTCTGGCTAACGAGGAGAAAAGGATATGGGAGTCTTAATTTTTAATGGTCTAATAATGGCTCTGCCATTTCATGCCATCTCAAGCTTCAATATATCACGAGAAATATCACCATCTATGATTTATTAAAGCTTGAGATGGACAGTTATGACAGTATCATTACTACACTACAGAGGATATTCTTTAATGTGAAATAGAGAAAGCTGTTTAACAACAAACGCTGAAGACAAAGACACTGACTGAGGCTGTTTAAGTCACAGCCTGTCTGGAGATGAATAATATTGGACCATCTGTGAGGTAAAAAAAAAAAAAAATTGGACTCTTCAATCAAAGTGAACTATGGTACTTTCTCTCCTCTGGTGACTCTTGCTCCAGGCCCAGTTGCCATGGTGACAATGTCTGGGCTAACACTGATAAAGCACCTCAGTCGACTGACACAACAGTGGCATAAGTTTCTAAAAAGGTGAGGAATAAAAACTGGGGGCGAATGTAGACGGTGTGTGACTTGGCTGTCATGTCAAGGTGACATGGCGGCCTGTGGGCTTCATGTGCACTTCCTTTCTAACAATCCCAAGTTTTTCACTTTTATTTTTACTCAGAAGGACAGATGAAATGACGGATCATGAATGAAATTCAGTAAGATTTTGTGTGACAGAAACCCTCAGCTGCACTCACTGAGGCATCATCTGCAAGGAAACTCATGGCCCGGGGCAAATCACTGCAGCCTGGCAGAGGAGGTCACACAGGACACTGTCATCTCTGTTAGTTATATTAAGTAACAGGTGTCTAGAAATAAGGGATGAGACTGTACAAATATAAAATGGCAGACCAAATCACACAGACTCTGCTTGGACAGAACACGTCTTAATATTCTGAAGTCTTCCTGTTGCCTGTAAACGGTGTAAAATAACTTAGTTTTTAGTCCCTCTGAGAGACACCGGCAAATTAAATTAGAATTTTAAATATGCAGACACATGCAACAACAAACACTGCTGCGCTTATCTTCAGTGGTCAGGTTGCTACAGCAGGTCTGTGAAGTCTGGCTGGTAAATGCTTTAGGAGCAAAAACAGCGATGGGCAGTACAAACAGTCCAAACAAAACAGCTGTTGGTGCCGGTGACTCAACTCAGTGGTCATTTTTGAGTCCGCACTGCAAAAGCAAAATGTCCTGTGAAGCTTCTTTCAGTCAGTGTTTGTTAGGATCTGCTTGTAATGAGTGTTCCTCTTTAATTTAGTTTGTCTGCGTTTGGCATATGTTGTCATCATTTTGCAGACTTTATCCATGTCACCACTGATTCACCACCGAGCCAGGCGGTGACTCTCTGGCTCCTTTGTACCTCTTCTCCACGTCATCTTGCATTGTCTCGAAAACTCGTCCCTGTCAGCCCCTTCCTCTCATCGGATTGCGTAAGAAACACTATGCAATCTGACGTGGGGAGGGGAGTTTCAAAAATTATGCCAACTGTACCATGCTGGTGGGGCCAGCGTTCTGGGATGAGCGCCACGTGACCACGACATCCCCGCTTTGATTCCAGCTGGGGATGTTTGTTGTGTGTCCTCCCACTCGCTCCCCATGTTTCCTGTCAATCTTCACTGTCAGCTACTGTTTCTAACAAAGGCACATATGCTGGAAATTTAGTCCAAACAGAGGAACACTGCATTGTGAGGAGGACCGACGTTCACGCAAACACAGCCTGAAAGAAAACACAGTGAACCTGTGGCTCTGACAACCTCAACACAAAAATGTATTTACGTAACTGCTTCATGCTGCAGGGCATTTGTACTGTATGGTATAGTGCTTCTGTTTTTCTGTGGCTACACTCTCTAATCCCACGGGACTGATCAGATTTTACAGATTGATTGCCTGGTGTCATGAAGCATGGGGTTGGAGATACTGAATTCCATGAGGTTCGATCAAATAAGATAAAGAGTTTATTATCTATCTGTATTTAAAACCCAAAGATATTCCATTTTCAATTATATAAAACAAGAGAAAAAGCAGCATATTCTCTCATTTTTGGAGCTGAAATCAGGGAGTGATTGGGTGTTTTTGTTTGACAAATGGCTTAAATGATGAGGCAATTTCCCAAATGGTTGTGAGTGAATTTTCTGATGCTTAACTAATCAATTATTTGACTGATGGTTTCAGCACTAGTACAGCCGGCGTCTAAGTCAAATATCAAATGAGCTGACAGATCCCTGACAGACACAGTGATGTTCTACACCAGTTTATCTGCCTATTTAATAACATTACTCTAATCATTTTTATTCTCCTTCTAACCCTGTTCCAAAGTAAACATTTCTTATCTGCATTGAAGGATTTCACCACTGCATCGGCCAAATCCACACAGCAGCACCAAAGCACAATGCTGAGGAGGCCGGGCAGAGGAATGTTACCAAAGTGCAATAAGAGAGCGGGCTATCATATTATTGCAGAAACAGTGATAATACTGGAGTACCACAAGGGATGCCAGCTGACAAGGCCAGTTGTAACCCTTCATCCCACTCCCACGCTCTACCATCCCACGTTAACTTTACAAAGGATACTCGGAATAAAATCTTAGACATGGTGCATTCACTGTTACTGTTGTGTATTTCACCACAGCAAAATACCACATCATATTGTTTTATATAGATCTGTATTATATAACACTGGCCATGCTGCTGCTGTCATTAATTTCTGACAGGTTGTCATGCTTACTTGCTCGGGTATTAATAAGCAATTACGGCTTCCAGGACCCAAAAACTTGTCAGCAAATTGCCAATACAGGCCACTGAAGAAATTATCACTGGCAATTCACAGAGCAGTGGTGCGGAAACAGCAGAGAGGATACAGATGTTCTGGGGAAGAAAAAAAAGATTCACCACAGGCAATGCTGAGTGTATCACTGGGATCAGGGAGACTGATTTCTACAAGGCAATCATGGCATTTTGAAAAAGCCAGCATGCAGGCATTTTGTTCTTTACTGTAATTAAACCTGGAGAGGGTGAGACTGGGATTCTAGTTAAAAACCAGGGGTCTTTGGTGGTGCCTTTGAGGTCAGAGCGCATGTCTGGAAGTGGACATGGAAGGACATCCGTCTATAAATAGCCTTTACAATGGGTTGGTAATAATAGAGAAATGTCATATGAAAAGAAGGACCAGCCGGTTCAGTGCGGTGCAACACATGCAGCCTCCTCATCACGTATTCTACTACTGAGCCTCAACGCCTCCAACATGCCTCCCATTGACTTCAATGGTTGGTTGATTGGATGAGATAATGTAAATGTGTAACTCCAAACGGCCTCGTTCACCCGGCCACCGAATTCCACGATTTAAAAAAAAAACCCTGCTCGTTAAGAAATGGCTTCTGAAACGGGCTCTGGAAAACACGTGAAACGTCCTCGGCAGATGTTGATCTTAATCAGCGGACACACACGCGTCTGCTTTCAGTACAAATATGTCTCTTTATGTCCGCTGACTGGCGTGTAGGGCTGAATTACACACGATGCAGCACGGGAAGGCACGACCGAGCAATTGACAGCTCATTGGGCCTACATTTTTCCATGGCTCCGGCGTGGTGCGCGTCGAGCACCTGAACACACCAATGAAATATTAGTCTAACCCAACCGTGGGGAAACCGACCGAAACCTTTTATTTTGAAATACGGCGCTGCTCTGTCGTCTCAACACGGCTTTAAAATGCTAATTCTCAGGTATCAAGTCATCACTGACTGGCTATGTCTATGCAATCAACGAGCACGGAATGAGAAGGGTTTTTTTTTTTTTAAACGCACGTAGCCGGAGCTTTTTCCGGCAAGTCGCTCACAAAACGCTTGAAAAACGACAGGACACTTCGCGTATTTTAAGTGCCACTGTTCGTGTAATGACAGGCGGATAGACTGGGTGTCAAATAAAGGAAACAGATATACCTTTATCGATGTTAATTCCTCTCCTTCGCCGCTCTGGACGGCATCTTGTCGCCTCCATTCACCCCAGCAGCCTCTCTCAGCATCCTGCGCTGTCATTGGGCAGCGGACACGCTCTCTCTCCTCCTCTACACACCAGGGAGCAGCATCACCACTACTGCAAGTGGCAGCTGGCAGGAGGGGATGGGCGGATGAGATGCGGTGAGCGGCCTGCGCTGAATTTCACATCATCTTGGTGCTGAGTGGGTATTACCGACCGTGTCCACTCACATTAACTGAGGATGCTTGACTCTTTTTTTTCTATTCCAGCTCTTATATGTGTCACTTAGTGGCTCTTAATACCCCCCGATCACTTGTTTACCGGCGTTTACATGTTATTGTGATGTAGGTACAGCGCATGTCAGGGTAGGGAGGTCTCATTTAAAATTATATGGCTCAGATTAGTGGCCAAACCTGTAGGGGAAGAGCAAGCAGAGGTGTTTCTGAGTTTTGGATTGAGGCAATTTTTGCCCTGAAATTGGACTCTCAGGCAGCCCTTCCTCCCACTGAGTGAATCACTCCCAACAAGATACGCCAGTGTAATGCTGCAGGTAACAGACAGAGGTGGAAGAAGTACTCAGATCTTTTACTTGGTATTGCTGCATCTGCAGAGCAAATCTAAGAAAGAGTAAAAGTCCAATAGTATTACCATCACATTATACTACGTAGCAACAGTAAAGGTAGTCATTAAGTAGATTAACCAACTTCAGAATAATGTATATTACTGGTCCCTTAATATATGAATCACTTCAATGTAATGTAATGCAGTTGGTAAAGGTGGGGATAACTGTAATTACTTTATATAACACTGAGGAGCTTATTATTTCAACATATGATAATGCAACATAATTTATTTGATTATATTTTGAGTCATTAATCTGAATCTTAATAAATAACTGGTGGATTAAAAAGTAAAATTGCCTCTTACTTGTAGCAGAGTGGAAGTAGTCTTGAAATTACAGAAAATACAAGTACAGTACTTGAGGAAGTGTACTTAGTTACTTTCCACCGCTGGTTAAAGATAGTTAAGTTCACAGTTAGACCAAAGGACGGAGCTGTGTAGCTGTTAGTACCAGCAAAGGAGGCGGTTCTTCACGCCTGACAGATGCTACTCTGGGCTACAAAGTCTGTTTGTCCTCATCTGCCTTCTGTCCTGTGATTTCTTGCTCCATCACTGCTCTTGCACATCTGATCCAGTTAATTCTTATTGGCTGAGAAAAGAAAGGCGAATCACTTCAATGCTGCTTGCATGAAAAAGGGTCGAGTGTGCAGGAGCAGCTGAAACTAAAGCTCGTAGCACATGGAAAGACTCAGCCAGTCTGTCATGGTGAGCAGCATCTAGTGATATTTCAGGTTTACATGAGTCGTGGGACATTATCAGAAAAAGCATAATCAAAATTCCAATTTAACACCACTTTGGTAAATGCACTTATGTGCTCTCTTGCTGGGAGTTAGATGAGAAGGTATGGTAAAGTCAACGGCTGGTTAGCTTAGCTTAGCACAAAGACAGGAAATGATGAGACAGCTACACAAAGGACTGCTCAAAAGTAATAAATCCACCCATCAGCACCTCTAAACCTGACTAATTAAAATATTACACTGTAACTCATTTGTTTAATCCATACAAAAACCAAAGTGTGTAAACAACACATTGTGATTCTTCAGGGGTTTTTGTGCCAGGCTATTTCTTGGCTGGGCACAGTAACTTCCTGGAGTCTCAGCTGGTTGCCTGGTAACCTGCCGGTGACGACACAACTCCTGGCAGAAGCTTCATATTTACCATACAGACACGATGGAGGCATTAAGTTTCCAGGAAAAAACAAGTACATTTCTCAAACTGTCCAACTACTGATTCAAGTCTGGAGTTGGAACTATGACACAACCAACGAGCAGCGACACGTCGTTGGGTTTTTTATAAAACAATGAAGCGACTCCTCTCCAGAATTCACACTGCCTTCATTATAAATAAGATTTGCCTGAGGGTAACCAGGGATCCACCGAGCAGGTCTGACAGAGGAAATTCTGTCGCACCATGCATCAATCTAAACTCACGACATCACATGCTGTGACTTCATCATGAGGTGAGTGCGTCCTTCAATGGTACTCAAACATGCGGCCCCATAGGCTTTTCCAAAACAGAGTGATGTCCCCCCCGGCTCCTGTCTTCCTCCTGCCTTCGCCTGCCTTCAGGCCTCCTGGAATTACAGGGACTTTCTCCCATTTTGCATTGTAAACACTGACGTTAAGTGTGCTTGACAGGGCCCAAAGGAGAGGCATCAGCATTTCTGTGTCCTGAACACAAACACACAGATGCACACAGACTCTCTCTGTCTCCCTCTTTCTGTCTGTCTCATGCACACATACAAGGTTACATGAACAGAACAGGGAGACAGGCACAGTTAGAAGCTGTCTGTGCTCCAGTTGATTGAATACCTTTTTCCATTGTATTTCCATTATAGGATCCCAGTAACAGACAGACCGTGAGCGGTGGCTGGTTACTGTAGATGTGCTTGTTCCTTTCAGGGCATCAGAGGCAACGCGGAGGCTTCGCATCTTTTTCTTCTCAGTTTGACCTGTGATATGCTCCTTTAGGCCAAAGCACCCACGCTGTCAATGCTGAAGTGCTGCCAGAAATGTCCATCTTCTGATTTGTCAGCATCAAGATCTGAAAGAATATAAATTATACTTCAGATAAGTGGAAGGCCCAAGCTCCCAAAGAATTAACTGTACATTAATTTAATTATAGATTGAAAATCAGACCCTTGCCAAGACCTTAGGTTGCTGTCTATGGGGCGGTAGCCTACCAGTTCTTCACTGAGCAGAGGAGGAGGATGATAAGTAATAATTTAAGTTAAAATCTGTTTGAAATCTTCCACTTTGCCAGTGAATCAAAGTAGCACAAAAGCAGAGAGTCTCCTCCAAAGCCCAGAGAACCAGGTTATTTTTCTTTATCTGAGACATGACATTAATTTCAGGCTATTGATCTTTTTTTGAGGTGAGACAGCAGCAGTCCACAAACAAACCCTTTAGAAAGCATAAAGGCCTGGAAAAAAGGATTGTTTCATTATTAAAGGGTTGTGTATTGATTATGCAGTCTGTAGGACTCACAAGCAAGCAGATTAAGACCGTGAGTGACAGGTGAGGGAGGAAAACCTGAGCAGCCAGTTCTCCCTCGGCCCACATTCGTTTGTCATTTTGCTCAGCTGCCCTGATGGATCTCGACATATTTAGGGCCGACAGGGGTCGCGGGCGCGCTCTCTGTGCTGTGGTTAAACATATCAAAGTCTTGCTAAGTGCCTCTTTAATCACTTTTGACTACTTTTCTACTTCAAAGACGTCTCTTTGAAATGTCGCAGTTACGTCAAGGAAAAAAAAAAAAATCACCACAGTGAGTCAGCTCAGTTCTGGTCATGTGTGAGAGCACTCTCGCTGTAACAATGACAAATTATTAATTTATAGGATGAGTGGTCCTTGTTTTTGGTCACTCCCTGCTTCCTCAGGTCCTCTACCTCTATGTGTCACACTTCCCATCACTTGAGGATGAGTCACAGACTGTTTCTCTGAGGTCATCCCTGAGGGAAGAGGCCGAGGCTCCCGTCATGGCTTTCGGAAAATGGATGACTGACTTACCTTTATGCCCTTAATAAGAGGACATCTAGGTCAGGTGACCTGCAACAGAGGACAATAACAACAAACCATTAATCAACCTGCTGTTCACAAGCATTCAAAAAGGCAAAAGAAAAATGAAAAGTGAGTGACCTCCAACAAAGTATGAGGAAAGGGGCTAAGCAGTTTTATATGTATCATTATGATGTTAAATATTTTCCATTAGATGGACCTGGAGGAAGAAAGGTTGGACACCAGCTGTAAAGTTGGCTGCTGGGCCCAGCAATAAATCTTTGTTAGAGTAAAGATGGAGCACTTAAGACTTTACAGCACTCTCAATGATGGTTCATATCAGTTAATAGAGACATTTTAGTGGTGTTTTAACCTTTGTGGACCCATGTCTCGATCATCTTTATTAAAAAGAAATATCTTGCATGAATCGGACTGCTCGCTTCTTTTGAAAATTGCTGGTTGAAGTCTTGCTGGTTAAGATTCGGTGCAGCAGGGTCGAGTGCTCTCTCAATTTTGTTTCTCACAGTCGAAACCTCACATTTAAGAAAACAGAGGAATCTAGATCTCTGAAGTCTCAGTGGAGGTATCTAGTTTGGTTTGCTGGTGAAATTTCGATTTAATTCTTTCACATCTTAGCGTCCTCTCTGACTGTGTAGTCCATGAAATTATAATTGACCACCTCAGATTCTGGATGAGCATCAAGGACGTGGTGTTTAGGTTCAGTTTAAGGTCTCATCCTGTTTTTCATTTACTAGATGTATGTATAGAACTGTTTTCTATCTATATCTCTGACTTCCTTTAACAGTAACAATGTTACATGTTACACTACATTCAGATGAGAAAAAACTATTTTCAAAAGCATGTATTTTTTGTGTAAAGATAAATTTAAAACTTATTATTTGCTCTACTCTGCTTTCATTTCTGTACCTAACCAGATGAGGGCAGCCAAGTTCCACAGATGTGATTACTGATGCTTCACAATGTGGGAAAGGAGAGCTGCAGGACGGGTGGTGATCCTCCACAGTAACCTGATGGCCCATTCAACTTTGTTACGCTAGAGTAGTCCTCCACTGTGCTGTGGCACCACACATGCAAGCACAATAAAGAAACATGACAAGCAGTGGGCTCAGTCTGCTGGGAAGTTAATACCAGAGCTGCAATGCAGTGGCAGCACAAGTATAGATCCCCTTATAAAAGAGTGGTAAGTCTCCTAGAGATTTTGATAAGTAAGGACACATAACATATGCACCACACTGACATGAGGAATACATGAATACATTTATAAAAAGCACATTATTTCTTAGGTCATATTTAAATGGGTCGAAAGGGAAATAATGGAAACCATTAATGTCAAACAAACAATCCTGCATACAGTGATTCATTTTCATTTAAACTTTTTAAAAGCACATTAAGGTCTCAGTATGCTTCAAATGCACCTGGACATACAGCACAACATGTCATCTCCACATCTTATGGCAAAAATGTTCTTAGAGTGCGAGGGTTGAATGTGCGTTGAGAAAACTGCTGTTTTAAAAAGGGGTAAGGAGAAATAAATAAACAGGTGAAGTGACGCACTCAAAGGGAAACTTGTTGGAAACCGTTTTTTATGCATCAGAGTCTATTTTTAGGTCTTGTGGAGGACTATTACTGTAAATGTAAAAAAAAAAAAAAAAAAAAGTCTTTTGTGGCTGCTTTGAGTCGGGTAAATGCGTCTCGTGATGTCGCTTGTCAGCGTCAGGTGGGGCTGAAGACTACAGGTTTGAAAACTTAAAAGGTCTGGGGTTGTGAAGGTAGAAAGAAGTGAACTTACCAGACCTTTTTTAAAAACCCTTCCCTCTTCTCTGCTTGTGGCCAGCAGCTCGTGGCTACGTTAGCCGCAACTACCATAACACACCTGTGACTGAGGTCAGGCCGAGTTGCATTGTGGAAAATGTAGGCGCCATGTTTGGACACAGAAAAGGAATGTGTGAAATGAAAGATGCATCGATTTTGACCTTTTTTTCTAACCGTCCATCGCGACTCTGACAGTTTCATGGGTGCTCAGTGGAAGATCAGTGGAGCACTCTTTAAGGACATTCATGATGTTTCACTTTGGCGAAGACAGAAAAAGAGACAGAAGTGGTTTTGTGAAGAAAGAAAAAATAAAGATACTGGGGGAGAAATTCAAATCCTACCTACTTAACACATCTCCACACACCTCACCAACTGCTGTATTTTCAGATGCTAACCCACTCTCTGAATTTGCCATTGAAAAAGAGGTTTCAAATGCAGGTACAAGATCCTGCAGCATACTGAAGCCTTTAAACCTCTGTGGTTCATTGACACCTGGGCCTCCCCATCAGTTGAATAAACATCAAGATTTACCAGCAGGTCCAGTTGCTGCTGATTTACCATTTCATAATATCTTACAGTGTTGACACATGTATTTATCAGGGTAAGAATTTTCAAACTGCTTGGAGAAAATGACAAAGTGCAAAATGAATAGATTTTTAAAATTTTTTTTATCCTTCCCTGACACACAGACACATTCTCACACACTCACACCTCCATCTCTCCCTATGTATTGGCAAACACTTCTCCTCTCTCTGCTCCTGCCTCCCTACCACCCACACTGGGATAAGTCATCACTGCTTCAGCGCGTAAAGCCCAGTCTTATCTGAACAGTCTCACTGCCTTCGAGGTCTTATTCTTGATCTCTCCTCTGTCTGCAGCAAAGCTACTACACAACTTACCTAGTGGCTCTATCAGTACTGCAAGGAAACAGGTGACACACACACACACACACACACACACACACACACACACATAGACACACACAGACTCAAGACAATAACCACAATATATTCCTTTTCTTTTTATTCTTTTCTCTGTTTGGAAATTGCAGGGTCAATATTTTCATTAATCACATTACTTGACATGATGCACCAAAATTTACTCTATCTGTTTACAGGAATACACTGAATAGAACACAAGGTTTCACAATGGATACACGACTGACGTTTTTGCCCATTGCACTTACAACAGTGAATGACATTTTCCAGATTTTTTGTTTCATTTTTTCTTTCAGCTTCCTCCCGTAAACCCTCTCCACCTTGCAGATCATATCCATCAAATCAAAGACCTCCTGATAGTCTGACAAAGGCATTCTACTGCCGTGGAGGTTTTTTCCTCTTGTTTTACGATACACAATATGTATAGAAACTCTACACAGACTGGATATGTTTCTGAATACGACTTTTGTTCCACTGTTGTAAACAGTCAATACGAGTCAGCCACATACACTATGCTTATGCAATAATAATAATAATCATCATCATTAGTTTCATCATCATCCTCATTATTGTGGTAATAAATATTCTTTTTATACACAAAAGTTGGCAGCAAATACGGCATGGGGATGCACATGACAGCCGTACTCAAAACTCAAAAGCTGTACAGAAGAATGAATTTGTATTTACAGTAAGAATGTGTGTCTGTCTGCCTTTCTGTCAAACCAGACGGCTGCACTAAAGGCTGTTTTGTCTCATGCACCTCATATCGACCAGCTAGCATTTCCACCTCTTGTTTTGATACAGATCTCACACCATTCAGTCGGAGGTACCGTGACACAGCCTCTGCGTTTCTGTGTTTCATCGAGAAGCGAGTGCTACCAGTCAGGCTTGTGCTTTCAAAATGACATGCCCTGATTTGTGAATGACTGGCTGAACATTTTTACTCGTCAATATTCTCTACGTTGGCCTGTGAAAGTCAAGGTTCGAAACCTTGGTGAAATCATGCCTTGTCTTTTTTTTTTTAAATTCAGGTACGACTTCCAAGAATATAAGATCTAATCATGCACCTTTCCGATGGCTTGGCTGCTGAGTGGTTTAATCAACAATGAAATATCTGATAGAAGCATTCCATTCACCCCACAGGTTATACTGACACCCAATATGTACATTGACACGTATTAATGAGAAGTGCTGACCATCTGTATCACAGTTTTATAGCCGCACGGACAGTCACTGCAAGCCAAACACTGAGGAGCCCAGGTCAGCCAAAACGCACAAAAAACTGAATGAGGGCTTACAAACAGCCAGACAAAGCCAAGCAAACCCATGCTTCAAAGCAACATGATGGTGGACATTCAAAACCGACAGTCTACACAGTTTACCCTTTGGCAACAAGTCCCCCGTTGTGGGGTGTGAGGGGTGAAAACATGCCACGAAAATAAAAACAATTCTAGTTCAATATTCAATATTCAAATTCATACAGACAAGTTGCTAAGTAAAAACATTTTCATGACCTTTTTTTTCTTTCTTTTTCTTTTTTTTTTTTTTACTATTTTAGTTCATAATTTTGTTGTTTTCTTGTGAATACAATGATGATAATAAACTGTTTTAGGCTGAATCACTTCCAGGTTCAAAATGAGTCATTGCATAGAACATTTAAATTGATAATTGCTTTCATCCTCTCCTATATCTGTATGCATGTGTGTGTGTGTGCTTATGTGTGTGTTTGTATGTGTGTGTGTGTGTGTCTTTGCACAAATAGAGGCAGTGGGCCCAGCTTGTTAGTGAGATCATCTTAGTAGTGAATTGGTAACCGCATTAATCAGCTGGAGGTTAACAGGTATGTTTGGTGGAGAACTCAATTAACCTTGGCTCTGAAGTGTAACTAGGATGCAAAGTGTGTAACGTGTGTACAGTGTGTGTGTGTGTGTGTGTGTGTGTGTGTTTGCAAGAGATAGAGAGAGAGTGTCTGTGTGAGTGTGTTCGTACCTGTCTGCATGCTCTTATGCATCTGCACATAACATGCACGTCTGGACACGGTACTGTGGTTGTAAACCCTCTGACAAATTGTATTACGGCTATTTATCGACAGAAGTGTTTGATATTTCCCATCACTAATTTAAACAACATTTATACCATTGTGCTATATACCATTTTCTGCATGCTATTGCTTTTAAAAATCAACAAGCAAATTATTTGATGCAAGAAAACAGATTCAAACAAATCAAAAGTGAAAAATAGAAAGTTTTACCAAAGAAAAACACAGAACAAGAAAAAAAAGAGAAAAGAAAGTCACTGGAAAGTGATTCCATAAATACACAAAAGACAAATTTACATAATTAGATTCTCTGATTTGTTTTATGTACATACAATAGTATACAGTTGTGTAAAAAGAAATGCATGATGATATGGACGATTTAAAACATATGAGGTATACAAGTAAAAACATGTACCGAATAAGGCTCTTCCATTCAGTGAATATCAGGCAAAAATGAAAAGAAACTAAAAGATGAGAGAAATCAATAAAAAGGATAAAGTCCCAGAAGGCTCTGGGGCTGACTATAATGATGGCTTTGTGATGGCTAATAAAGAGCCGTGGCCACGCTTTCATTTGGTCCTCTCATCTGTGTGAATCTCACACTTGTGGGCACACTGGTAGTAAATCCCTTCCCTAAACACCTACAGCTAATGACTAGTGGCATCTCATAGGTGGTGGAAAAAAAAATGGGCTTCTTTTTTTTTCTTCAGTTTTTCAAATATTTGTGCGTGCATTCTCATGTCCACATTTACACAATGCATTCTGTAGACATCGAAATGAAAAGAGGGGAAATAAAAACACATTCAAAGAAAGGGTCAAATTCCCTATACTGGAATGTACTGTAGAGATCAGAGAAACCAAGCATTCAAGGATTGTAGCGGAGTCGTCAGGTTGGTTTGTCATTGCCGTGATACACCTCGTCTTCTCCAGGTATGTGGTGTCATTGTGGGCTACGATTGGTATCTTTGGTACAAGGAAAACCTATGAAAAATCTCCTCCTCTTTCTTCTCCACTGTGTTTTGCGTGAATAGAATCTGAGGACATCAACGCAGAATCAAATATCCTTGCCAGAAGTGCACTCCATCAGACATGAGTTGTGTTCCCTTAAAATCCCTGTAGAGGGCGCTGTGAGGCTTCCTTTATTGAGCCGTTTGAAAGAGGGGACATGCATGGCCGAACATGCTGAATTTCTCCCATGATATCCAGGTGCTTCAGTTAGCAGGCCTTTTGCTGTCACACAGGCCCCAGGAGGCTTTCTCTCGAAGAGGAGGAGAAGCAGGATTCAAGTCCCCCTCCCCCCTGGCTCTTCTCCACTTCACTGCATCCTCATTATTGACTGCTGTTGTCCTCCTGTAATAAAGACAACAAAGATGTCAATGTTGGCGTATATCAATAAAATGCTAATACAAGATTTTCACCAGACCTGATGCAAACACAAAATATAATGCTGTAACACAGACTAAACCAAAGCAGAAAAAATTAATGAATTATTTAAAAAAGACCAACACAAATTAAATAAAGAAATAAAAATTGTATTTTAAAATGAAATTCTGTGTGTTCTGCCATGGCCATTAGACAGCACACTGACACAGGATGAAGCCTTCTGCTTTGTTTATGGAACAGCTCTGCCAGCCCACTCCCCCTTACTTCCCATGATACTCCAGCCAATCACAGCCCTGCTGGGATCGGCAGTAATCCACTGGGCTGAGCGGGCTGGCCTGCTGCTCAAAGAAGCATTGACTGGGGTTTATCTGCACATTCTCCCTCTGAGTCCTCAGACTGGCCAGAGACACAGAGAAGACTGACTCTCCCACTGATATTAATCCAAGTGTCAACATGGACAACGAAACAGCTGAATGGAAGACCCTCATTCAAATGAGCCACAACTTCATCCTGTGCAAGTCACAGCATGTGTTTTGACAGGAGCTAAATAAAGTGCATTGAAATCTGCTTTATTTGCACTTCAGTAGTTCTGCTCCATTGAGCAGAATTAGTTCATTAGTCCATTCTTCCATGTAATGAGTGATGCTTACCATGAGTCATGACTCTGTGCGCCTGCATGTTCTCTTGTCCCTGTGTATCTTTGCGTGTGTGACATTAAAGCCAAGCCACAGTTAGCCCTCTCAGGCTAATTATAGCCCAGTGTGCTTGGCCCAGATTACTGCAAGTGTGTGGAGTCAGGAGGTAAAGCGTGCTAGTGCTGACCTCCCCTGTTCTTGGCTTTGGCCTCTCACCTCTCCAGCACAAAGTTCAGGCAGACTGTGACTTTAATTACCTGACCTGACACTGAAATAGAACGCTGAAGCAAACAAAAACACAACCAACAAATAAGCAGCAACAAAACAAAGGGTAGTCAAGCACACGTGAGCGCAAGCACACACACGCATGTACACTCAGAGATGCATGTGAATGGATTTTTGCTACTCACCACCGAGGAGTCGGACGTCTCCACAATCATCATTCTGGTAGTGTAGTTCTGTCAAGGCACCCACTTACTTTCAGGCCTCCTCAGGCCTCTGCTCATGTCTTGTAACACCGTGCTGACGAAGCGATCACCCTTATTTAATTCACTTCAATCGTGTGCCCACGTCTGGGGAATACAGTGCTGACAAGGCATCCTTTGATTCCAGCTCTGTTCAGTAATTTGGGGTAAGGGAGAGGTACAGCAGATCAGTCTGAATATACAATCACAGCATTTAATGAGTCATCACTTCACTTGAGTCTTCTCATTATGCAGACATGGACTATGCTAATCTATGTAAATATCGAGCTGATAAAACATTTAATACATTAATCAAAGTGTGACAGCATTCCATGTTTTCACAGCCTGGTGTCTTAGAGTATATTAAAATAAAAATAAAACTAACAAGGTAAAATGAAAAGTATCACTGGCCATCAATTGTTTAACAAGTTCCAGCCTCTGTTTTACATGATCAAAGTGACACAAAAGTGAATAAACACACTGTTAAATGTTTAAATAGTTTGCCACAATGACATGGTTTTTACTTGCTTAGCAGAGCAGATGACACAATATTTATCATGGAGACGATGCCCTCCCCTCCTAAAATTACACATGTCCCAAAAAAGTATCCATTTCTCCAGGGATGAAGACGAGTTAATGAGATACTCACCGATGCACTCAAGATCTCTCCTCCTCTATTTCCTCTGTTATGTGAAATGTATTTAATGCAGTTTCATAGGTTTTTCAAGTCCAAAGCTACCAATCCGTCTCATTTAAACTCTGCATACCCTGAAAAAAAGCACAGTTGATTCAAAACAAACAAGAGAATCAATGAACACATACATTCCCATCTTAAAATCAATCCATTCGTCTAAATTAAAAATTTGAACAACTAAAACAATTTGAGTGGCTAAAGACTGTAACTTTCTTTAACTTGAGTTCTCTTACCCTCCTCTGATCAGTTCACCAAAATGAAGTGAACTTCTTTCCGAGGCCAGACAAAGCTGTGAGAGACAAAGAGAAGGAGGTAAAACCAAACGGTGAAATGCTCATTCAAGGAATTCCAGTACCTTAATTTTAGCTTTATTAATGGATTCTACTTTTAAAACAAAAGCTTAAAGATTTAACATTTGCTAGACCCAAAGAAAAGCTGGCACATTTTTAAAAATATTTATTTATTGATGACTGTACCATCTCCAAGTTTTCCCGCCTGCTCTGCTGCCCCTCCTTGCAGGATTTTGGTGAGAACATTTTCCCCCTCAGCAGGTGCCTGTCCTGCTGCAGCGCTGCCTATACCTCCAGGTTTGCTGCCGATCCCAACAGGGGCAGCCTTGGAGCCTGGAAACAACATAACCCTCATATGTGTCATCATTTCCCTGTGGTCGCTGTGTGGTTTATGCTCGTGGTGGAACTGAGACTTACCGATGCCTGTTAGAGGAGGTGTAGCTATTTTGGTGGGCTGAGGTGCTGCTGGGACTCCTGCTGTAGGTTTCATACCTGTGGCTGCTGCTGCAGGTGTCGCATCCATTTTCGCCTGCAGACAATTTAGTAGAGACGAAGATGGAGTCAAGGCAGAGTTTGATTTTGCAACCGTATGTCATTTTAGACTTGATTTTAGATGTTATCCCAGCAGGATTACATTTCTTTAATCAAAAAATATCATATTTCTCTCTCAGCGTAATTCTTGATTTCCTCTCCCCACTTTTATCCATGCAGTGTACTACAGTATACACTATATAATGCCCACCATCAGTCAGAGTCAGATTGTTCTTTCACTCTACAAACCAAAAGCATTTAACAATTGTTGCTTCTTTTTGTGACATTTAAAACGGCAACAGTGGCATTTAATGGGTAGAGTTGTTATCTGTCATCATAATTACATTAGAAAATACCACACTCCACAAGATTTTCAAATATCACATCCTTAAAAACATAATGTTGGTCTACTAACCGCTGTGGTAGCCGGCTGCCCGGCTGCAGACCCTACTCCTGGCTGGCGTCCCTGTGGTTGGGTTTGGCCGGATTTGGGCTGCTGCTGTGCTGGTCCAGCTCCTGCAGTGGTTGTTGTAGGCTGGCTGCTCTGAGGGGTCTGGCTGTGTTGCAGTGGTTGTTGTTGTTGTTGCTGCTGCTGTTGTTGTTGTTGTTGTTGTGCACTCTGCTGCTGGGTCTGCTGGGTGCCATCAAACGGTTCAGAGCCCGGATGTCTCCCAGACTGACCCTGACCACCTGACCGCTGCTGTCCGGCGTGGCCCTGAGGGGGCTGCTGCTGCTGTTGCTGTGGCTTAGACCCAGCCGCAGAGGGATCCTGCCTCCTGGAGGTTGTGCGATCTCCTTGGGGTCTCTGGCCCCTTCCTCCAGTGCCGTGGTGATGACCAGAGGCTGCGTCACGAGAGAAGTCTCCCGAGTTCCGGGGGCTTCCCTGGGCAGAACGAGAGTCTGGAACGCTCCTTCTTTGTGCAGATGAGGAGCTTCTGCCATCAGAGCGACTAGATGGGTCTTTGGGGTGTGTCCTGGAAGATCTGGAGGACCTGGGATCCTCTGAGGAGTGGCGAGAGGAGCTGTGTCTGCCAGAGCTGCTGCCATGGTGACGGTGGTCCCGTGACGATGTGGAGGAGGAGTGGCGTTGTTGGCCGTATTCATCCTGAGGACAGTATTCCTCTGGAGGTTCGTCATAATCATGGTAGGTGTGCTTACTACGCCTACCTGTTGATGAGTGACTTCCACTTCCATGATGTCTTGAGCGATCAGAACGGGCCTCCCGTGGCTTCTCAAACCAGTCAGTTTCCTCTTGGCCCAGGTGATAGGCTTTTCAGAACCAAAACAAATATTATCAGTCAACAGTTTTACATGTTGAGAGGAGTAGCATGCAGATCGAAGCCATGCAAAATAACTTGGAAAACATGCTCCACATCCCAGAGCCATGCACGCTTTTGAGGAATCCAACAACAAAGAAAAAACTTAAAAAAACAGAAGACATCACCTCACACTGAAAAATGATGTATGCAAAACATAAATATAAAACAGGCATATTTGGTTTCATTCATAGATAGGAAACAGTCCATAGAAATAAAAGACAAGACAAACAAAGTAATTGTGCGCCACTCAAAATTCCACACTTGGCATGCAGTCTCTTTCCAGCGCACTTTAAAGGTGGGTGGAATGAATTTCATGCAGTACAAATGATTCAGCACCAGTTACCTTCGCTGTCAGAAACAGCACAGTGCATGTCATCTACAAGGTAAGGGTCATCTGGTTTATAGACATGACTCCTGGGCAGGTCCTTCTTGTGATGGTCCTGCACATCTGGCAACGAATGGCTGGAGCCATACTGATTCCTCACATCATGGGCCTCTGATATGCCAGAGGTTCTTCCCATGCCTACAGGCTTCCCAACAGGACTGAGCGGACTCTCCTCTTCTGAATTCTGGCTGCGCATGGGAGGCCTTCCACTGCGGCTGCTTCTCTGAGACCGCTCCATGGCATCTCTTTCATAGGATTTACTTCTGTGGCCTGTGGCATCTCTGGAGGAAATCTTGTCCATACCATATCCAGTGGATCTGGACCTTCCAGAGCTATACATGCGGTCCTCCTCCTCAAGACCCTCACGACTGGTGCCGTAATATTTCTGCTGGTCATATGCGTTCTTCTTCATGCTGTAGGTGCCATCATCCTGAAGTTTCTTGGATCTGGACACGACTGTGCAGCTGCCTCCTGTTGATGTTGTCATGGTGTAAGAGGCAAGGTCAGACTCCACATCCCGCGCCTCCTCAATAGGGGAGAATTTAGAAATCTTCTGCTCCATTCCCTGCTTCCTATGCTTACTGCGTTTAGAGGAGACTACTGCAGGGGCGAGATTCTTGGGTGTGAGTTTGTGGCTACTGGAGCTGCTCCGTGATGTGTGTTTATAATCGTCGTAGTAATAGGAGGAACCTCCGCTCACTGTGGTACTGGTGCGACTGTCCCCTGTGCTCTGGTAACCTGCTGAGCCTGTCGGTCTGCCATAAGCATCCACAGGTTCGTCCTCAGGCCTGCCATAGGCACTCCCACGGGCAGGGCCATTCTCAGTGCGATACCGCCCTCCCACAGGATGACCTAAAGCGTCAGTGGGTTGGCTAGTGCTGTCTTTTGTCAACTCACTGATGTCATCAATCATGACGTAGTTCCTAGGAATATTCTGCTCCAGGTTAGAGGTGTAGAGACCATCTGAAGCATAAGCAGAGGTGGGGCTGTCCACAGAGTGAGTCAGGCCAGGCTCAGGGGGGGCGGTATTGTCCATATGCATTGCTGTAGACTGAGCCAAAGTTGGCATCTGGAGCTGATGTTGCCACAGACACTGCTGGGTTGCTGATGACCTCATAGTTGGTGGGGAGTTTTTGCTCAAGGTCAGCCAAAGAAGTTTGCCTGGGTCTTTGGTGGACTGTAAGGATCTCTGCCTGGGGCTGGTAGGTGAGGGCAGGTTGGTAAGAGCTGTGGCTGGGGTAGGGAAGGCTCTGGCCTGGCATGGGCTGACCAGGCTGATGGAAGCCCTGGTGACCATGCTGCTGCATGCCAAGGTCTGTCTGGTAGGAGGACTGGGCATACATGCGGGAGGAATAGGTTCCCTGGTTCTGGTAGCCGGGGCCTGGTGGGGGATGGGGCTGGAAAGTTCCTGGCTGGGGCGCAGAGGATGAAGGGTATTGTGGAGGCTGGAAGCCTATCTGTTGGTAAGCAGAGCCTGGCTGCTGTGCCGATGGTTGACTTTGAGGGTATGAATAAGACATATAAGATGAAGTTGAGGGATACTGAGAAGCTGCACTGAGATCATTCGTAAACTGACTCAGTGGAGCAGTGCTTGGCCTCGTCAGCAGACCATTAGCATCAAAGGTTCCTGTAGCAGCAGCCATCCTGAGGTTATTGAGCTCACTGTCTGACATGTAGTCACGAGCATCACCCATACATCTCAAGTAAGCCAGCTCTCTCCTCTCCCTCTCCTTCACCATGGTCTCCTTACGTTGGGTGATGCCCAGCTCCAAGTAACGCAGCTTGGCATCAATCTCTTTCTCCTCTTCCTCCAGTTCGGCCTGCTGCTTACGGAGCTTCGATGACTCTTGCTCCACTGCTTTCAGTTCACTCAGCAGGCCAGCCTTGGTGACTCCCTGGGCGGGTCGGGGCAGAACCCTCTGGGGCATGCCAGGAGAGCTGTACATTTGTGCTGGAGTAACAATGGGGAGTGGAGTTTCCTCTGGAGGGGGGCTGGGGAGAGTCCTCTTTACTTTCCTCATCAGAGAGTTCTGCTGCTGCTGCAGGGAGGCCATCTGCTAGGAAAGGCAGAGACACATCAGCAAACACTGAGCTATAAACAGAATGTGTTTATGTAAATTACACTCATTACTGTACACTGGGTACTCACAGAGGGTCTGCAAATTTAGTCATCCCTAGACCTATGCAGCCTGATATGTTGTAAGACTACTTGATGTTAATTGACCTATGTACAGCAGCTCAATTAACATAGTTTGATTTCATTATATTAATTAAAATGTTGTTTTACTGAAGCCAAAGACACTAAGTGACGTTTTCATTTTATGCCTGATTAACAATGTTAAGTAAAATGTTTGGAAGTGCCAGTCAGTGTAGTCAACACAAAGCACCACGATTATATAATAATACTGCCACTTGCAATTTGTGTGTTACTTGTCATGCCAAACAAGTAATGTTGTGACTGCAATGAAAATATCAATCAAATATGTCTCCACCAGTGTCAGTAAGGGTGTTTGACCGAGCAACATTTGCTAAATGTAGGATCCATGACTGTCATAATAATTTTTAATGTAAAGAAAATGCTGAACAAAGACATTTGTGTTTTAGCAGCTCAGTAAATGTAGACATACAGTAAACATGAAATGGTCAAATTGCAAGGAGACATCAGAGTATAATAAAAAAAATTGAGTTCATTAAAATACATGTTCAGAAATATGTTAATTTTCTCTCTGCTCCTCTGTTCAAATACCCACAGTATCTGTCTTATTTTTGAATGGCATGCAGGTACAGAAAAGAACAGCTAAACATAACAAATAAAAATACTACTTAAAAAGACATCTATGCTAATCTACTACTTACAAAATAGTTGTTTTGGGTGGATCCATGGTGATGTGGTTAAATATCCACAAGAGAACCGTGTATGAAACACTAATACTAAAGATTAGAGGTACAAATGTGTAAAATGCCTGAAATCTGACTTCCACGTCTGCTTCTCAGACTAATTTTGGTCTAAGTGCAGAGCAATATTAATTTACTTTGACCAGCTGCTAACAATCAGGAGGAGAGCAAAGCTCCACCAGGATTGCTCCACATTGTGTGTCCCCCTGGCAACTCTTTAGGGTTTGCCAGATATAGAAGACATGACAGAAAAAAAGAGAGGGAGTGAGAGAGAGAGAGAGAGAGAGAGAGAGAGAGAGAGAGAGAGAGAGAGGGAAAAGACTAAAAGAATAGAAAGGGGGAAGATAAGGGAGGAGATACAGCAGAAAAGGATGATGGGAAAATCTTTTCTGGCATGACCAGCTGCTCTCATGAGAACATTCTGTCACTTGGTCGATGCCAGATCCTGTGTGATCCTCTATGTCCACACAAAGCACCCTGCATATACATATATTTATTTTGTTTTATAATTTTTACTTAAGAATATTAAATTGACTATTTCTATATTTCATATTATATATAGTTTAAGTGCAAAACTGAATGACACATTTTTGACATCATGTATAATGTCAGTGCAAACTCTTATACTCCAAATGTATTGCAAATAACTAATGCATTTAATTATGTTTGTACAAAAGCATTCTACATATTATCCCATGCAAATATACATGTATGGTAAGGTGGACTTATGTAGATTGTATATCAACCGCAAAAACGCATGTATTTGATCAAAAGACTCAAATCCCCATGGGGGATCCAAAGGCATCATCCCTGACTTGAGGATTTTTACAATCTCTAGTTTATTTATGCACTGTGCACTGAAGAAACTACTGTAGATTTTGTGGGGTTGCTGCAGTTCTATTATGTTTCTTCTGAATACATTCTCCTAAAATATATATTTTTTAATTTTAGAGCTATTTACCATATAATATACATAAATGTGAATGAATACAGTGCAGTATACAGTGTACAGTGTGAAGTAATATACTTCATACATTTATATAAGTGCTAAATTCTGCTTAATGAAAAAACAATGGTTTCCTACCTGACTGTTGGACACAGCTTGCTGATGATATGGGGAGAACCTGTTCTTGGCAGGGTCCTCTGATGTGGGACTGAGAGGCTTGGGATCTGACATGGAGCGCTGCACACTTTTTATGGGTCTTGGTAGGGTTTGGTGGCGTTGGGGTGATTCAGCAGTGAAGGCTTTCTGCTGCGGTGTAACATGGGCCTTGTTGAGTTTCTCCTGGGAGGCAAATGTTGTCTCCAGCATACGATGAGGAGACAGCGGAGATACAGGGGAGTATAGCACCTGGGGTGATTTGGGGGGCTGGCGAGATGGAGACTCATTTTGTTGCTGCTGATAGCCAATTTCCAGGGGGTCTGGTTTCCTCCTCTCAAACTTTGCAACTCCTTGGAGTCTAGGAGAAGTTGGATCCGATGCGTTCGCACCAACTATATGCAGACTTGTGGAGTATGGACTGATAGTTGTAGGGACACTCAGCTGAGGGGCGACCACTCCCTGAGAATGAGACTCTGGTTCTGTCTGGCAGGCCAGACTCTCTCCTTTGTGGGTCCTTTCTGGGGCGGCTATATAATGTAATAGATCAACCTTTGAGGTTTCAGCCATGGTAATGTGGATTGCAGGCGAAACCCTGCCTAGCTGGTCGGACTCTGTCTGGCATGACGAATCATTTGTGGTCTGAATAGCTATACTTGCAGAAGCCACTTTGGATGATCCTTCTGATTTAGTCTCACCACTAGATTCAGAGTGCTTGGATACGCGTGATCGTCTGCGCCTTACTGGCTGCTGGTCCCATTCTCCCTGGTCCTCCTCATCAGTCTGCACACTACAGTCCGCTATACGCCTTGTTCTCCTACGCCTGTTCATGAATCTCTCCTCTCCATCTTCATCGTCTGTTTGCACACAGCTGTCTGTAATCCTCTTCACAGAGTCTTCCTCTGAGCCATCCCTCAGTCGAGGCATGGAATTCTGCTTTTTCATAATCTTGGAATCAGCCTGTTTGTCACTGCTCCTCAAAGACATTTCAGAGGCAGAGCTATGAATAGGTCGAGCAGCCACCACAGCCTGGACCACTTGTCCATCCTGCCAAAATTGCACACTCTGTCCATCTTGTTGAATAACTCTACCACTCTGGTCACAGATAATGAACCCTTGAGGGGGCCCTCCTCCAACAACTACCCCTTGTATAGCACCCTGGGCAGATGTTGCTGCTGCTGCCGCTGCTGCTGATGCAGCCGCTGCCTCCGCTGCTGCAGCAGCAGCTGCTGCTTCCACTGCTGCCGTCTTTTGCCTTTTCTGCTCCTCCAGCTGCTGCTGGAGCTGCTGCTGCAGAGACTGGATTTGTTCGAGCTGCATCCTCTGCTGGGCCAGTTGTTCTCTTTGCATAATAAGCTGTGTCTCTCGCTCTGCTTGCTGTTGCTGCAAGACTTGCTGTTTGATCGTTTGCAGTTCTTGGATCTCACGCTGAACAAGTAATTGTTCTTTTTCTCGGTGTCGCTGAAGCTCCATGCGATCTCGTTCAAGCTCCTCTTGCAGGCGCAGCTGCCGTAATTTTTCCAGCTCAACCCTCTCTCGCTCTAGCTGCAGCATGTGCTCTTGTTGCTGACTCAGTCTCTCATCTTCCTTACCTTTCTGTGCATCCATGGGAGGAGAAAGTTTGGAACTCTGTGCTTGTGGCTGGCCCTGTTGCAGAACCAGTGGTTGAGGCTGACTGATGGGTTGAACTTGAGGTTGGATTTGAGTCAAAGATAAAGGTTCGGTTTGAGCAGGCATTTGAGCCTGCACTGGCTGGGCAGTTGGAGGTTGGCCTTGAGCTTGAGAGAGGGAAGTAACACTCTGTGAGGTAAATTGAGTGCGGTCTGGCTGCTGGTCTGCTGTGGTTTGCATACCAGGTGCTGGTACATTTTGTGCCCCTATGTGTGCAGCAGGTTGGGTTTGTGGAATAGTTGCAGCTGTTTGTGGAGCAACTGTTGTTAAAGGCTTTCCAAGGTACACCGGAGTTTCCTGGTGTGAGCTGCTTGCAGCAGGCACACTTCCTGATGGTGTAGCTGAAGTAGGATACTGGTTTGGAGGAGGGTAGGAATATGGTCCCTGTGTGGACAGAGGCATTCTAGGAGTCACTTGAGGCAACCTGGTAAGACTAGCCAATGGTACAGCTGTTACACCTGTAGGGTATGGTCTGTAAATTCCTCTAGGCATGGGACGCAGGACAGGGGCAGGCTGGGTGGTAATTGGCAAGGTAGAGGCTATGGGAGTATTAATTGTAGAATATATCATGCCATCTCCTCCTCTCATAGCAGCAGGGTACAAGGCGCGTATACTTGCTTGTCTAGCATTTATTAGGTTTGTGAGTGTTTGGCCATTTGCCGTTGGTCTTCCATCTGGGCCATACAGTAAGTTTGCTCTTATTGATGCTAAGCTTTGCTGGAGATTAAGTCTAGCTAAAGTTCCACCCCTTCCAGCTCCATATGGTACCAGTTCAGGGTTATTTCCATACCGGCTCCCAAACTGGTCCACTGAGTTCAGAGCTGCACACATGCGACTGATCTCCCTGGCAGTGGTTGCACTGTACTGAGCCAGATTGGAGTCCTGTGATCCTGTTAGGTCACGAGAACTGTAGGCATAATCTGAATTTATATTCGACATGGAGCCATATCGGCGAAGGGGTAACGAAGGCCCTGCAAAATCTCCTTGGTGACGCAAGTCTGTGTAAGATCCATACTGTGCTCCCATGCCAAGATATCCGCCATCATAAGCCTGCTTCATGCTGCTAAGATCTACTGCCAGACCCCCCTGGACATTGCTTGGATAGTGACCAGCATCAGTCATGGAAGGCAGATTAGTATCAGACATTGAGGGCTGTATTCTTCCAGAGGGGACAATGGGTGGTTGATATGGTTTATGCTCCTCTGTCGCTCCTTGTGTAGCTTGAGGCTGGTGTTGTTGTTGTTGTTGGCTGACATTGTAGTGTGGTGGGTGGGGAACATGGGCCGCTTGAGAGGTCTCAGTGGTAGGGGTTTTATCTGAGGATACAGTTGTAGGCTTCTGAGTGAATGACCCTGAACAGGAACCAGCAAAGGGCAATTTGTAAACAACATCACAACAAGCCACCTGGTTTTCTGGTTTGATCTGTCCCGTCAGATCCAAGACCTGAGGAGGGGGAGGAGATTCCTCTCGCTTTACCAGTTGAGTCACTGTGCCCCCCCTGTGATGCACTGCTCTCATCAAGTTGCACCATCATAACATGGGGTTTACCTGTGGACAAGTTCATTACTGTCGGCTTGTTTTTTAGCTCTAAGGCAACTCCGCCATAGATTTCATGGGGAGCATTAGAAGCAGGAGCCCCAGACACTGATGGCGGAGCCAGGGGGGAAACTCTAGGTATGGCACTAGCAGTCGCTACAGGCTGGGCACTGCTCGTCTGGCTCACTACAAGGTCTTTTTTCATCAGCAGTGGCTGGACCTGATTTGCTAAATTGTAACGAGCAAAAGAGGATTGCTGTTGGTGCTGCTGGAGCTGCTGCTCAAGAAGCTGTTGCTGCTGCAGGAGCTTCTGCTGCTGTAACTGCAACTGTTGCTGTTGTAGACCCAGGTTCTCCAGGCAGGCATCAATTTTGGGAATAGATGGGTCGGTAATTTGTGGCTTACTCTGGGTTAAACAAACAGCTGATCCAACCCCCTGCCCCAGATCCACACGGTTTTGCAAAGGATCTCCATACACTACTTGCTGCTTGGGTTGGGACATGAATGTTGAACCTGCAACTGTGACACTAACTGTGGTTGGTGTAGATACAGATACGTGTGGTTGCTCTTGTGCATTCAGGTTCATTATAAGAGGTTGCACTGCTGTGTGTCGACCAGATGGCTGCTCGGCTCCTAAAGAGTATCTTCTGGTGTCAGAGGCAAGCGATGTTAGGTCCATCCCTTGGTCTGTCATTATAATTGGGGCAGGCCTCATTGGGGCTCTCAGGTCCACCACATTAGTGCTTGGATGTGTTTGGCTCTGACCCACAACCTTTGAAGTCCCTGGAATATTTGAGATTTTACATAGAGATATATTTTCCATAGATCCACGACTATGTGTGGTTGTGGTCACTGTGCTAATACCAACATTGACTTTTTCAACATTTTGAACCATCTGTGAAGAATGCTTAGGAGACTGTTGAGATGGATGCATTTGTGGTGATGTTGGGGAACTTGTAGAAGGAGGCTGAGAGCTATACAATGTTTTACAACTAACCTGTGTTGGTGATGACAAAGGGGAAGTGGAAGAATTTACAGTCAATGGCTTAGCAGGACTTGTTGTTTCAGAGCCTAGTGTTATCACCATCACTGGTGAGTCTTGAGAGGACTGCTGTCGTGCAAGACGTGGTGAAACTGCCCTTTGAGGTGCCTGAGCTCCATGGGATGCTGTAGCAGATGTAGGACCACCAGGCAAGGTTGGCAGCTGCCTGCCACTACCACCAGTGGGTCGCACAGATGGCGTATGCGTTGGACTTTGTGCCGGGGAAGTGGTGGGTGAGATTGGTGGGCTGGGGCCTTTGAAAAGGGAAAAGACTTTGGAGGTTAGAGAAGATGCTCCAGGGTCAGGTGATGCCTGTGTTGGCCTCTGAGAGCCCGCTCTGCTGCTGGCAGGCACTGTGCTACCCGCCTGTCGAGTTGTGGCAGTCTGACTGACTTGGGGTTTGGTTGTGGCAACTCCAACAACACCTTCAATTTTGGCACTCTGTGTCATCATCCTATTTTGTGTTTCTTTAGATAGATGCTGTGCTGCATGAATTCCTGGGATTCTTGGATCACTCCCTGTAGTGGAGAAGGACATAGGTGCAGTAACCTGTGTTGGGCTTGAGCCAGGGGTTAGGACAGTTCCTGCTTCAAGCTGATGTTTACTGTCAGGCTTAGAAGCACCTTTCTGCTGATTAACTGTTTGTCCTTGCCTCTGCATGAGCTGTGCTTTCTTCATCATCTCCTCATAGACCTCCTCTGCACTTTTTAGTGTCTTATCAGATGGTGACATTGCTGATGTCTTTTCTGTAGGGGAGTAGAGTGATGTGAAGGTTGGAAGGTTATATTCATTTCCTGATTTGTAAAGCTTGCCACCAATCATCTCAAAGCCCTCTGCCTCTGAGTCCATAGAAGGTGAGTATTCAGAACACGATGATCTGTGAAGTTCCTCCATCTCTGCAGCCTGCCTCAGTTCCTCTGTTGGCGATGCATCCTCAATAGGAGAGAGATTACTGGGGGGAGTTTTGGATCTTTCCCTGCGTCTCTGTGCCCGTAGCTCCTCTTTATCCCTTTTTGTTTTTCGAGCAGTACTTCGAATCCTCTGTTGCTCTAGATCTCTCATCTGTTCCTGTTCTCTAAGCAGTTCTTCCTCCTCTCTAAGCTCATCTTCCTCAGATGAGTCTTCTATAGTGGGCAGCAGTGGCCCATGGGAACGATGTCGAGCCTTTCTCTGTTGCTTTGCCTCCTCTAGTCTTGCCCTACGACTAGGGCTGCTGTCACTATCATCCTCCATGGACGATACAGATGTGGGAGATGTTCCAGAGGTGTAGCTGGGAGTGGTGGCAGGCAGAGTGGATGAATATTCCCCCTTGGACCGTTCCTCTGGAGAACCAGTCAGACTCTCCATCTCAAGCTCTGGTTCTCGGAGGTCATGCTCGGTGCTGAGCTCCATGTCTCGGTTATAACTGTTGGTGTTATTCAGCTCAATGGTCTTAAAGCGTCGAAGGCCTCCGGCCATTACAACATCTTCCTCTTCATCTGCCTTATATGCACCCTCTGATACCTTAGTGTCATCCTCAAAACTATTAGAATGGTGTGAGAGTCGTCGTCGCTCTTTGCTCCCATCCCCACTGGTTTTATGTCCCCTTTTAGTCTTCTGGTTTCCATATTCCTCCAGCTCTTCTTCATCAGCACTCATCTCCATAATTTGCCTCCTCATGAATTCCTCATCTGTTAAGTCTTTATGGGACTTCTTCTGTCTTACTGGCAATGGCGACAGACCACTTTCACTGCTGTCCTCCACGTAATCATGGCGAAGCTTACAACTGAGGTCATCCTCTGATTCATCCCTTGCTGCATCGTCATCAGGACTGTAGTCCCGGTCCTGCCCAACTGACAGTGAATGTGGCCTGAGCTTCTGGTCTAAGGCAGTCTTTGACTCTAGCAGAGGCTTCATGGAGCTCTCTAGCTTGGTGATTTCTGAGGGGATGGAAGCACCCCTTTCACTGAGCTTGATTCCTTCCTCCTGGATCTGGCCTGTAATTTCCCCTTGAGAGCTGGAGATCCCATCTGAAGAGTATCCAGTGTCACTTAAACTATGTGTACTTGATTTGTTGAAATCCTAAAGAGAGATACAAAGAGGAAAAGAGAGGTCAGAAGCAAAAAAAGGCTAAATTAACTCATGGCAAAGGTCTATTACAAGCCTCAGTGCACACCTTGTATCCAACTATTTCATCAAACTCATCAGCAGTGACATTTTATGAGCATTTTTAGATAATAGGGAGTAAAATTAATGCGCTGGACCTAATACAGATGAAATAGCCACTAACACTACAATATTAGAAAATAATTACATTGTAAACAACAAAGACTTAATCAAAATATCAGATATAGTAACACTTTAGGCTAAAATCAACCCAAATATTTAGTTAGTGTGTTTTGGTTTCATATCCTGAAAAAAAAATGGCTACATTACCATCTTTACTTGTTTAAAGATATAATATTGATAATAGGATCATTAGTCTTATTTTGGCCCGTTTGTGAATATAATCTTATTTTGTTGTTAATTAAAGCTTTAGTGGTTTGATTTGGGTTGAGTTTGCCCTTAAATGTTATGTACACCCAGATGGATAAATACACTGACACACAGAGTGAATATAACAGACAGCTGAAGATACAAACATCTACAGACAAATGTCATTTGGTTACATGCTTGTTTGCCATCTTTGATGCATTCTCCATTGCATTCTTCGAACCGTTGAAGAATAACGAACATGCTTAGAATGCTTAAAATATCATCACAAAGTGTCACATTAAACAAAAAGCTTGCATTTGATACAAATGAAATAAAACGGTACAAAACAAAGTGGAGGAATGATGCTGACGATGTTGATGATGATAATATGATGAGGAGGAGGAGCATGAGGGTGGCAAGGATGAAGATGGTGTTAATGAAGACATTATGATGATGTAAAAAAGTACACTGATAGGAAATAATTTTAATAAAAGCCTGTGATGAAACACTTATATGTAACAACTATAATTACATTAGTGATTATAGCACAAGCTGATGATAACTACTAATAACTACCTTTAAATAATAAATAAACAATGGGAGAAGAAGACAAAAATGATGATGGTGGAACGTAAAATTGTAATTTATGAAAAAGAAACAGAGGAAAAATAGAGAACAAAAATGTTAACTAAAAAAATGATAATCACGAGAAGAATTAGACCGATTAAAATATGATTAAAATGGTTATGATGTTATGATGATGAAGACAGTAATGGTGATGATGTTGTTGATGACAATGAGAAATGGTTACAATTATTCAAATGGAACAAAAATAATTAAAAAGAGTAACAGGTGAAGGCGAAGAAGTTGCAGGTAGCTCACTTCGTGGTGTCTTGACTTCTGTGTATCTTCAGCTATCTTCATGTCTTTTGGTGAAGTGACAGTCTCTGACAATGCCTTCTTCGGTGAGGCTTTGACTTCTTCTTTTAGAGCTTTAGATGCGACTTTAGTCTTCTCCTGGCTCTGCGGCTGTTTGCGGGCCTGGTTGTTACCTGTGGGTTTAGACTGAGTGGGTGCTGTTTTTGAAGGGGTGGGAGAGGCCTTGGCATGGTTGGGTGCAGCTTTACCAGGGGTGGATGAAGCCTTGGCACCAGAAGGATGAGAAGGGCCCTTAGCCTGAGCAGAGGGCTGAGCAGATCCCTTTGTCTGAGTCGGCCCTTTGGCCTGGCTTGGGCCCTTTACTTGGCTAGCTGACTGAACAGGGCCCTTACTCTGAGCATGTGATTGATTAGGACCTTTAATTTGAGGACCCTTACTCTGAGCTGTGGGTTGTGTTGGACCCTTTGTTTGGGAAGGTGGCTGAGTTGAACCTTTGGGTTGAGGAACAGGTTGGGGAGAACCCTTGGTTTGAGGGGATGCTTGGCTAAGCCCCTTGGTTTGAGGGGCAGGCCCTGCCTGTTTCACAGGAGAGATGGGGCCACTTACTTGGGGACCCGGTGGTTTCTGCTGTTGTTGAGGACCTGCGGGCCTAGGCCCTGAAAGTTGACTGGGTCCTTTCTGCTGAGGTGGTTGTTGATTGGCTGTTGCAGGTGGCCGGGGGGATCCCACGGGCTGTGCAACAGGAGCAGGAATGTCTCCCAAGCTTCCTGACAGAGCCCTCTGCGTCTGGCAGTTCAAGCACAGCCATTCTTTCTTCTAAAAAACAAGCACAAAGAGAACACCAATCAGAATCGCTTAAATAAAATAATCAGACAAAAGCACATGGTTTGTAAAGTTGTCCTAGAGTTAGCTTTATTCCACCTGATGCCAACAATGAGCAAACAAAAAGGGAAACTGTTTAAAAGGGCAGCAATATGATTAAGTACACAACACTGGTGTTCACTTTAATATTGACACTGTGTCAACACATTATTTAATTATCACTTATGATGATTGATGAGTACGAATATATAAACATGTCTGTTAGTTAAAGAAATTAAATCAGAAAGTTGTTGCTTTATAAACGGTCATGGAGTGCCAAGGACTCAGTACAGCGAGTCTGAACAACTGAATATTTGAAAGCCTGTCCAAACAAGGCCTTTCATCTCTTCCAGAAGACTTAATCATTTGACAACATTAAGCACTCTCGAACAGGGTACACAGAGGAAGAGTGCTGTGTGAATACAAATTAACACATCTGGTATTAGATGGGGGGGTGCAACTGTTATTAGACCTTTAATGGAGCCTACAGCAAACCTTCTATTCGCAAAAGCAGGATTCGTCCTTCACAATCATCCTCACTAAGCCACGTGTTTGGAGGTAGTTATAGATTCTGACACTGCTTAAAATCTAGAACAAAACCCATCAAAGACAGGATATTAACGTAAGCAGATTCAATTTCAGGTCAATGCAGCAGATCGATGAAGCTGCTCAATGAAAAGAAATGGTTATGATGCAGGTTAGGAAAGCTGAAAAGAGAGGTGGCGGCACCATGTTTGTAACGCAGCCCTCTGTTTCTATGATAATCATCTGTGCCTCCGGCCTGAAGAGGGAGCGAGCGTTTTTGTGTCAAAGACTCGTACAACAAAACAAATAACCTCATAAACACTTCTATTCCTGATTACCATCTGACCAATAAATCACTTCTTTTATTGGCGTCACACTAAAAAAGTATAAACAGAGAAGACGGAATTCAACAACATGCCCAGGAATGGCTAATAAATAAAAAACACTGCAGGTGTTCAGCGACTGTATCAGAGGACATCTTTACTGCGGTCAAAATGCCAGAGAAGGTTGCAAAGGAATTATTTATTTTTGGCAAATGCTCCTTACATCTTCCTCATGTTGCAACTATCAAAAAACATTCAGGACTTGGTAAAGTTATTGGAATTCTGTCACTTCTGTCAAATTTCTGACATGGAGAGTATCCTCAAGAGAAGTTATCTGCCTGAGTGATATAAATAATTGAGGAAAGGCAAAAGTGCAAGTAAGACAAAGAGAGAGAGACAGAGAGTGACAATCATTTCATTAGCAAGGAACATCCTTACAGCATGATAGGGATCTTAATCTAGAGACCCAGGAGACCGGCGTTTGACAGATAAGTCTCCAGATGAGGTCTGCAATTATAGGACACAGTCTGTCTTCTTTTTCACTTCATCACTTCATACTAAACCTGTGTAGAGAAACTGATCAGGCCCAGAGAGAGCAAGCGATTGATTACTTGTTCTTCTCAGGGCTCCTCGTGCGTCCTCTGGACTCACACTGTTTAGCTGACTGACCACTGTGAAGGATGGATACAGAGCATCACAGGGCATTTCTACTATTTGTCCAGTAAAACTGATTCGTGAAGGCAAAACAATAGACAAATAATGATTAGTCACACGCTGAGGTGGGTGGTGGGAGACAAAGCCACAGCTAAAATTTACCAGAAAAAGGATGAGGAGGAGGATGGAAACAGAGGAAGAAGAAGAAGGTGGTGGTGGTGGAATAGTGATTGCGATGATGAAAGGAAGGAAGGAAGAAAGCAGTGGTGATGATGATGGCCACAAAAGATATGACATCTACTATATGTGATCCTCTAACTATATAAGTTGATAAACGCCTACCAAATTGCCATTGATAGTAGGCTGCTGCATGTTTGCCTCAAAACAGAGAATCACGAATAAACATTTTTCTTTGTCACAGGAAAAAGTTCTGAGGTTGTTATAGTTGTCATAAGAGCAAATAGTAACCAAATTACACATCCAGCAGACTGAGAGCAACTTTATCACCCCCTGGAGTCGTGTTTCTGGACTTTAATCAGTGGTTTAATCATCATCAACTTAAGAAAATATCTGTTTGAGTTTCTTCACCTGCCAGCTGTCTGTCTGCTGTTTGGTGGTGGGCAGCTACAATGTTCAGACAGTTCTGGCAAAAATATTGAAATACTGAGACTCAAGTCCTGTGGATTTGTCACTGTACAGCGACCTCTTTCTGTTGTTTATGAATATATTGTCTGTAAAAGTTGTAAATGATAAGAGGCTAGCCAAAATGAAATTACACCTCATGTAGCTTGTGACTAATAGAATATCATACAAAGCAGAGCAGTGCCACTGAGTGCTGGAACATGGAACCTCATAATAACTCAATTAGAGCCATTATGCAACATGAGTGATAAATTATACAACCCCCTCCTTTAGAAATGATGCCATCTGAATCACGAATACTGTAAAAATATGCGGTTCACCATGCATAATGCTGCACCAACCTTAGGAATAGTGTGGGCTGCTACAACATTTTTCAGCATAAAAGGAGATAAAATAAGAGCCTGGCAAACACTTTGCCAGTTTAAAAACCTGTCAAGGACGGTAAAACCAAATGTGGCTGTGAGACTTGTGTTATAACTTTACCCACTCACTTTAACAAAGTGACATTTCTAAAAACAATAAGCTGCCAGAACCAAATATAATATAACACAGTAAAGATAGATATGGTAGCTACATTTGAAATCTATGCTTAAAATGCTATTTTTACTGATGCTATTTTTCTGTTCAAGATAAAAACCTTTCTTAACGTGCCCAAATCCTACAGGAATCTGTTGTCTCAACTGAGACCACGAAGCGTGGATGGAGCCATTGGCATGCCAAACAGACAGACTTGCTTTGTTTTCATCTCTCTCAAGTGCTCTACTGAGAAGCTATATATAAACAGGTGCAGTACTCTCAGAACTAGCCATCTGTGTCGGTTCTCTCACACATAAAAAAATAAAAGTTGTGTTGAAATGTCAGAGGCAAGCGTTTGTGTTTGTGGACAGCTAGTGCACAATGGAAGACACAGAAAACAACTGAAGCTATGCTATGTTATGTTACATGTGCGTACCGTGTGCACGCATGCATGCATATAGATCACATAATCATCCCATCTGAAACAAATCCCAGTCCCTGAAGTCTCAACTCACTTCTAACATCCAATCTGCTTTTACTTTTATCTTTCAAGCATTTTCATAAAAGTAGAATCTAAATTAAATTAGATACTAATGAGCATTTTTGCTCCATGGAGCATCTTTCTTCCTGCCATGTTGGCACTGCCAAACTCCCCTCTTTGCTCCTGAATCAGCATAACACCACTGCGTGGGTGAAAGGGAGAGAGGAGCAAGGCCAAACCGGAGCTGGGAGTAGCAAATTATTCATGTAGAGTGCTTTAGCGTGTACAGCAGTGAGCAATGTGGGCTGTGCTTCCCACCTCTACCCACACTGTGTGGAGAAAATCAGGTCCGTATAAAGGACTGAGCCTCTGTGCTTCTGAGACAGGCCTTTAATGCACCCTGAAAACAGAGCAGCCAATTCACAGTGGCAATCTCTTGACTACTTTTTTAACTGCCCTCTGAAGAACAACACTTCAGCAGCTCAATACATAGAAATTAAACTGCAGCTAAAACTACAAAAAGAGACAGGTAATGGAAAAGAATGAAATGAAATGAAAAAGAATTAACAGTTTATTTTGTGTGTGTGTGTGTGTGAGTTTACCGTATGTGTGTGTGGCACAGTCACTCAGCAGCAGTAGGCTCAGTTTGTTCGTGAGATCATCTTGTTAGTGAATTGGTAACCTCATTAAATGGCAGGAGGTTCACTTGTCTGCTCAGTGGAGAGTGTACTTAACCTTGGCTCTGAACTGTAACTCAGCTGCAGCTGACAGGACTACACACTGACTGTAATCTATCAATTACATTTGAAGCATTTAGTGTCAGCTCTTACACGCTGCAACATGTAATGAGTCAAACTAAGTGGTTTTCAGCATCTTGCGTGACAGCACGTTTTGACATAACGTGTGGTTTTTGAACACTGGAACTGAGTTATAGCATAAGTTGTTTTAATTGCATCTCGAATCAAAATATCAATATGTCGAATTTAACATTTCGTATTTTACTTGAAGCTTTTGGGACCTGATATGAGGAAGAGAGAGAGAGAGAAAGAGAGAGAAAACTCAGTGGTTTTAAGACAAGCTAAACTCTACTGAATTCTATCTATAAATGGAGGAGTCTCTGTCTGTCCGTCGAGTTTCTCGACAACCGCTCACCCAGTCAACTTCAAACTTCGTGGGTGTATTGCTGAGCACCCAAGGAAGTGTAGTGTCGACTGTGAAGTTTTTTGGATGAACAGTTCTCAAGACAGCTTCAGACACTGCTTTCCCACATGTTACTTTACAAGAGGAAAAAGCCGGAACCTCTGTACAAGGGCAGTGCTGCACCCGAACGATTTACAGTGCACACATGCCAGGATTTTAACAAGAGTGGAACTCAACTGTAAATGCACTTTCTACGTGGTCACCCAGACACTATTGAAGTGGAGCCACTAAGTCAAGCAGTGTATTGCTCAGGACACACAGAAGTGCAGTGTCGATTGTGACGTTCTTTGGATGATGTTTTCTAGAAAGCTGCAATCTGGATTAACTAAGGCCAACCAATTTTGAACAGGCACTGCACTAGTCTACAATAAAGCCAGAGCTACTGTTTTTTCTCCTTATTTCAACCTACCTGCCTACCAGTGGCCCTGACATCTCAATGCACTGCATGTTAACAAACACATGCAAACAAAACACATGCAAATGGAGAAAACATATTCTGCATATGTGTGAGAATGTTTACAGAGGGTATTACTGCAGCACAGAATCTGCAAATGTGTCCACATAAATGTACTGCACGTAATGTGTGTGTGTGTGTAATGTAATGTGTGCGCAAACGTTCTTGTAGACGCTTGCAAATCTGAGCACACACAGATTGAGATACAGTTTCACAACTCTTCATATACATTTCCAAATAATACCCCATAAATGTTTTCTTGGATTGAGGTTTGTCTGTTCTTTCTTCAGCAGCAGTACATTCAGCTCACGAGGCAACCGTATAATTCCCTAGAAAAATCGAAGTCTATACATCTTAACTCATGAGGCGGTGCATTGTGGAGCTCCTCCAACAACTGTCTTTTTTTTCACAGTAAATATCTGCAGTAAATATTTCACCATATACCCAGAAAATGATCTGAAGCTCCATCACGGTGACCGCAAGGTTTGAATTGTAAAGAAGTGCAGCTTAAGCAAAAAGTACTTGGTGCGTCTGGTGCAACTGCAGATGTGAATTCTGTTTTGGGGAATTTTTGCATTTCAGTTGACACAGTAACAAGAGTGAGGCTGAGAGAGCAGTTAGTGAGTAAGCCTGACTCTGCCATGATACACCGGCAGTGAAGTGATGCTCCATCCAGTCGGCTCACAGCCGGAAAAGCTGCCCTTTCACTGTCAAAATAATGAGAGATTGAACACCGCAGGTTACCACAAGGAAAAGGTCAGAGAGATTGATCCCATTCTCATAGATTGATCCCACTCGCGGAGGAGCTTGCTTAGACATTACAGCCCTGATCATTCACACAATGTGTGTGTGAGCATGTACTGTGTGCGTGTGTGTGTGTGTGTATGTGTGTGTGCAACTTCAGTGTGTGTATAAGTAAATGGAAGAGCATCTGTCAAGTGTCTATGCAAGTGTGGTTGGGTATAAATTCACCAAATTATGTAACGACACACACTAACAGAATCATGAAGGAAAGTATATTAATTATCCAGACTCCAAACCCCTAATGACAACCAAGGCTAAAAGCAGGTATGTGAACGACAAATTAAAAGCGCTCAGATGGGGCTTCTCTGTGGCTCATTTGATTAAGGAATGTACCACCCTGAATTAAAATCCCACCTTGTTTACTATCGCTCTCAATTTGGAATGATCCAATGAAGGCAAAAATTGCTAAAATGTAATGGAGCAAGAAGACCAAGTGCTTAAAAGCAGCAGATGAACTGCAGGCTATAAAAGGTGTTCTTGAAGTTGTTAAAAAAAAAAAAAAAAAGACTATGAAGTACAAAAAGTAGCTGACTTACTTTGGGCAAACTTTCACAGATAAGGAAAAAATAAATTGCAAACCCCTGCAGAATGTCCTCCACAGAGTGTCTCAAAAGAGAACTTCAAACTGCCATGATTGTTTATTCTCTGTAGTTTGCATACTAATCAACCATTTACACATTCCCACAAATACAATCCTCCAAAAAAGATATCATGATTATAAAAACATTACAGCCGCAACTAACGATTATTTTCATTATCAGTTAATGTGGTGATTATTTTCTGAATTGATCAAGTATCACACAATCCAAACTGTGCATCTGAGTTTCTCACTGTCACTAACGTTAGTTTACAGTTGTGTTTCTGGCCACTTGACTGAAGTAAGTGCAACATTCACTCTTTTTTAGCGCTGGTTCACTCTTCGATAACTCCTGAGAAAAATATTGGGCTCTTAAGCTGTGTTCACCAGCAAGTCACTAACTTTCTCTCTGTGTTGTCCTTGCTGGGCTGGTAGCATTCAGTGCTTTCTTTCCCCCCTGAAAACAGCCACTTGCTGCCACAAAACAATGCTGATGTGAATGAAACAAAACCAAACAAAAAAAGAAATACAGATCTGCAGAGGTGAAGGGAACTGCAGAGCTGTGTAAATGTCTGGGGGTATGTCACTACAAGCAACACATTTCACATATAAGTTGTCACGTGAGCTATCGTTAAAAGCAATATTGATGATAGCTGCTTTAAAGATCTAATATGATTCACTATGCAGTAATTATGCAGTGACGTCTCATACTTTACAGCACTGTCACTTATTTGTTCCAGCATGTTAGAAGTGCCTCTTGGTGCATTCAGTGTGAAAAACAATAACAAAAATTTGAGACACAGCATTGTACATGTATTGTTTCTGTCAATTAAATGTTTTGGTCTTTATTCATGTACCTGATTTGTCTTCATTTCTGTCTTTTGAATAATACTGAAGCAGTGATTGATTTATTTTTGTATACATTATAAACTCCCAGTGGGCTAGTTAGTCCACTAACTGAAACACAGCTCTGCAGAGTCTCTCTTTTGAATGTGGGAGCTTATCTACATGAGAAGAGGTGGCTATTGCAAAACATTTTCTCCAGTACTTAGAAAGGTCCCTGTCCACGTCCCACAGCGCCAAAGTGCTGATGAGGGAGGACGACTGTGGAAAGCTTTAATACTTCCTACCCATGGAGGGAGCCAGAGAGTGCAGAATTTCATAAAGAGATATGGAGTCCCGTGGGAGCAAACACACCCACACAACAACATGAACGCGCACAAGAGAAAAACAAACAGTGCACTCACAAAGTCAGATTCAAGCATGCTGCTAAATATTGCACTTGGAGTAGGCTGCATATTTAACACCAACCTTTTAAATACCATCTGAGCTCTTATTCCCTGCAAAATTGGTGGTGGCAGTCACGCCCCCCTCTCTCACCTCATGTCTGACACACACACATACACATCTGCATGTATATGCAGATCAGCAGGGTGTACAAACACATGTCCAAGCAGACATACTGTGTGTAACCTGCACAACCTCAGTATTCCCCCTCTTTCTGTCAGTCAAGTCACAGCAAGTGTCTGTCCCCCCGCTCGGTCTCTCTGCCAGGAACCAGACCACAAGCTGTGAGCAAGAAATGTCAGCTGTCATTAAACGCAGTCACATACCTCACTGAGATGTAATATTTTAGGTGCCCATTACCAGAAAAGAAAGGAAGATCATTTCACACATTTTTGGCATAAAAGTGGTTGTTTTCATGCCACAGCCATCACAAATCATGAATGTAAAATTGGGGCCATGTTAGACACAAACTTTCTGCTGGGGAAGAGAGCAACTAGAAACATGACAGCAATGCATGGCGATACTGAGCATTTGCAGCAGCACAGTCATGCATCATATGTAATCCTCTATCCCACACTACTTCTTCTAAATGTCAAACTTTGCCTTTTCTCCTTCTTACATTTGTTACCCAAAAATAATTCAACAATATCTTTCATGCCTCTCCCATAAAAATGACCTCGATCATAACCTGAATATAAATTATTTTTGACAATGCACAGCAGAAGTGACGGCCACGTCTGCCTTCAAAGTAACAACAAAGAGGCAAAATAAAGAGGATGACTATGTAACAGTAAAGGCAGAAATCTTCATAATAATCCTTCAAGTTCTGCGTCTCACAGAGATTAATGAGGCATACGACAGAGGTGGTCATAATTAATTTGTAACAAGTGAAGGTCAGGGGAGCAGAGGGTCAGTGTGAATTATTAACTACCACATGCACAGGGGCGTGCTGCCAAGCAGGTGTGAATGGGGTGAGCTTAAGGTGAGTGGGGAAATATGTCACGCACAGTTTGGTGCCCAGACACGTAATTGCACACACACTTTCAGTACTAGTAAAGGAGCCCGGGAACATCTAAACACACTGCATGTCTAGTCTAAATTCAGTCAAGATAAAATCCACTAGAAGTAACCATACTCACTGTATTCAAGTCTGTTGCAGTGCAGTAAAATTCAGAAGAATCAAAAATCAGCAGGGCAGGTTGCTCTATTTAAGTCCTGTCAGGGCCCTTTAAACCATGGTGTCCGTTTCCATTATGCACAGTCTGAATGAACAGTGCTTTAAGACTACCAAGTGCGCAGCGCGAAGCGTGAGCGAGCACATGTCACAGCAGTGTGCCAGGCTGTGCCACGCCACGCCACGGCTGTGACAGGTCAGTAAGAGTCAGCAGGTATATAGGTCAATCCCCTGGGACTCCTTCAATGGGGACACGTGTTCAGGCCTGTGGATTAGACAGGAAATGAAGGATCATCCACTGAGCGAGCGGGCCTCAACTACAGTCACAGTCTCTCATATACAGTCTAACACAGTGCGCTGAAGATGAATATACAAAATATGGTTAGGTGATATTAGATGGTTTTGCGGGACCAAACAGACAGTATCTCGACACTGAGCTGTTCTAGATGAACACTACTCCTTTTCAAGAACAGAGGCGTGTTCATCAGGCCAACTTTAAGGTAGACCAATTTTTGAAGTATTCACTGACATTATTTTATAAGAATAACATCAAATTAGTCTTAGCAAGTTCACATTCAAAGTATGAATGGCTTTTCAGATTCTAAAATAATAAAATTCTATTAAAACTACTACCTCTCTGGAGAACAAAACACAGTAGCTAACTTCATGTTCAATTGTTGAGGTGGTGAAAGCATCTTTATATACAGAACTGTGAATTGGAAGCTGAATTTGCTTAAAAGCAAAATGTACTTTATGTACAAGGTTTTGCACAAAACCCAGTAAACAAGCCTCTGCACATCCCATCCCAGCTGCCACTGTCCAGCTCTGATCTTTGTTAGTGTTTATTCTACACAATAAACAAATCTGAAAAAGATTAAATTCCTTCAAAAACAGCTTAGACAAAAGATCTACAGCCACGCTAGCACCTCTGTAACTTAAATGCTAACATCAGCACGCTAACATGCTCACAATGACAACGCTAACATGCAGATTTTTTGTTAATGTCATGTTTATGGTAAACATGGTTCACCATCTTAGTTTAGAGTGTTAGCATGCTAACATCTACTGGTTAAAGAGATACTTCAGTCTGCAATAAAGTGTCAGACTGTGGCTGGCTGAAAGCCCAATCGACTGTCGTTGCCATCCACAGAGTGATGCGGTTAGCGTGGCTAAGTTAATGGAAGTACATGATATTTTTTTGTTCTTTTCCTCACTTGATTATTACATGACTAATGTGCACAAACAAGCACATCACCAAGGTGTTTTCTTTAGAGGAATGTTCTAAAACAGTGGCAATCTACGTGTGAAATAACTTTTTTTTTTGGGAAGGACGCACAGTCTCTCGTGTTGCTGCAGGACAACAGTATGTCATCTGCCATTAAGTGTGTGTTTGTCTGCTGTCTCTGCAGGGACAGTGTAGCACAGGGTCAGGTCATGTTTTCTGCTCTTTATTTACTTATTTTGTCTGTTTCTATTTGTTTCAACGGGGGGGGGGGGGGGGGGGGGGGGGGGGGGCTTGTTTTTTTGCCCGCCAACAGGTGCTCTCTTTTTGCCCTGCACACACACACACACACACACACACAGGCTGACCAGACTGGTGAGACTCTCCTGCCTCAGTAGGGGGCTCTCAATGCATAAATAAGACTCTGTAGGAAACACCAAGCTGTCCAAATGGCCCCACAAAATCTTTTCTGAAAGCATGTCTCCTAATTCATTCCTTTTTGTAGTGAGTCAGACACAGATACAAACTGGTGAATGATTTTTTTTACCCTTTCTACATCTGGGCAGGTTTACATTTAAAAGACGCTATAGGCTGCCTTTAAAGCACGGTGTCTGTTACTGTCTATAAAGGTATTAGGATCCATCTCCATATGAAAGAATGAAGCATTATATGTAGCAATTTAAAATAGTTTTTATTTAACCTTTATTTAACGATGAAAGCGACAAACTGCAACTAATATTCAAGAGTGTCCTGGCCACTACTAAACAAAGCATATAATAATTCTAATCCATCGCCTCCACCACAGCTAAATATAACTGAATCTTTAAGGGAGATTCATTGGATCCACCTCCTTCATCCTTCAAAGAAGTGAAATCTTTCCTAGAGGACAAGAACAATCCAATATCTCACTTCACACACTTCAGGACTTGTAAGACAGCATTCAAAGAAGGACTGAAGCCATTCTGAAGGCAAAGGATGGTATTTTACTATTTCCTCAGTTTTTTTTTCCTCTTCTTCTTCTTTTTTTTTTTTTTTTTTTGTTAAGCCTTTCAGCCCAGCTCTGCTAATTTGCCCTGAGAATATTCAAGATGTATTGCAGTGTTTATCCCTCTGCAATCTTGCCTAAAAAGCACCCATAGCAGCAGCACACAGCTCAGCTTAGTTTAGTGAATGCACCTCTCTATGTGGTCAAACTGTCTAACGCAGTCAGTATAATAAGAAGTCTTTGATGTGTCTTATTTTCTCCATCCTACACTAGCTACCTACCTCCTTGATTGTGCAGTCACATCCCCTGACACATTCACTGTTCTCCACCTTTGCGGACTCTAATCAGTACAGAGACTTAATGTCAGCAAGATAGTAAGACACAGGCTTCCAATATGGCTGAGTGAGATTAAGTCAGATGTATCCACTAGTCAATAAGAGTCCATCTGCAGCATCATACAGAGAGTGGGTGAAGCCATGGGTAATTCTCTCACTCCCGTGGACATATAGGAAGATTAAAGAGTCAGATGTGCATTTTTTCAAAACTCCTCCGAGGCAAAAACAGAGTAAAGGCGGTGGCAAAAACAAAAGTCAAACCTCCAAACATGCATTTGTTTTCCTTAATGTTAATCAAGCTGCAGCCAAACAAACCTATTTTACACTGTGGTTGGCAGCCGAGCCCAAACAAGTCATGTGTCTCATCGCATATGTCTGTCCCCAGGACAAGTTAATCAGGCTGTCTCCTCAGCCCTGTTTTATTTTAGATGAGTTTCTAATACTCCTGCCAGGCAAATTCACAGCTAGCAGCCAAGCAAATACAATTCATGTACCTCACATTAGTCTTTCAGACAAGTTACTCAAGCTGTAACTTATCACCAGCATCTGGTCAGATGACAACTTTACTGGAACATGTCCAACAAAAATATACTGTATGTCTACCAACTACTACTGATTTTTCAAGTTGATCATTGCAGACGTACATACATTTGTTTAACTTTGTTAGCAAGTCTGTATGAGAAGCAAGGAGTAAATTCCCTAAAACAGAGTGACATAATCCACTAGTCACAGTTACATGACTGTGGTCACACAGACGGGGAGAGAAGCTGCTCATATGAAATCTAGATAGGAATTTATCTTATCGACTTTAAGGCAAATGGCAAAAGCAAGTCTTTTCAAATGAATATAGACCTAATGAGACATGATAGTAAATTTACATTATAAGAAAATTTACTCAAATATCAGTTTGATTTGATTGATATGATTGACAGTGGGCAGAGGGAAATAACTCTACAAGTGCCATCACGTTCAAACCAGTGAGAAGAGCATAGTCAAAAACACATCTCTCAAGTGAAATAACACAGAAATATACTGTTTGAGGAAACCGATTAGCTGGGCCCGTAAAGAAGAGAAACAGTAAAGACTTAACATGTGTCTACATATTCTGAAAAGAAAGTATATTTGAGGATAAGCTAGCTGCCACTTTGAAAATCACTTGATGTCTCAAACTAGAAACCTGTCTATATACAAAAGAAAAGGCTTTTAACTGATTATACAGGGCAGCATTGACTCATGTTGGGGCTATTTAAGCCATTTAAGAGGCTGACACGTCCATATGAAATATATTTCATTTCAATTCTTTGTACCCATTAGAGCTGAAGGATGAAAAGGATGGCACACAAGCATCCGCAGTTGTAAATGGTTTTCTAGTAGACTGATCAGACATCTCTGCTGCATCTTGAGGTGCATTATGCAGGCTAGTCCAGCCTGAAAAAAGAAATTGACCAAAAATATACTGGAACCAGAAAAGCTGTGTGTGTTTAGCTGGGAAGTGAAATGTTTATAAGAATGCAGGTAAATTACAGTGACCAAGTGAACCCATTAGGAACTATTACCCTTCCCATAACTGTGGTCTCACGCCCCCCGCAGCAAACTGCGCTGGCAGTGGAGCCCCAGCGTCTTCGCTAATGGAGGTAGTGGGAGGACCATCTCTCTGGCTGAGTGTAATGGTCCTCATGCTGCTTTTTCCATTGTTGTTATTGTTGTCAGGCCGCTGCTCAGAGCAGCAGCCCAGACCCTCACTGACTGATCTGGTCATCTCCACTACTGCCCGACAGCTGCAGCACTGAGAAGATTAGCAAGGGGTTAAATGTAATATCTGAGCGATCAGTGAGCTTTATCTCTTTCATTTTGTCTCTCAATCTCCTGCTCCCTTTCATTATAGCTCTCCCTCTGTCTGGCTGTGTTTTTTTTTGTTCCCATGACATACAACCACACATCTCTGTTCTATAATCTCACATTTTTGTCGCCAGCCTTTTAGTATCTGCAGCCTCCAAGCATAGTGCACACTTAACTAACCCCCTCCTTCATTCCTAATGCCAGCATTAGGGAGTAGTCGCATGCCTGAGGTGCTGCGGGGTAGAGAGAGCAGGAGCACCGATGAGGCGGGTGAAGTGATGTGTTGAGACAGGAGGGCCCAGTAGCAGGGGTGGGAGGACTGCTTTGGCCCACCTCTGTGGCTCTGACAGCGAGGATAGACACGGCACTGCCAGGGACCCCTGGAGCATCGCTAAAACTCGTTAGCATAGCCACCAGGCCTTGAAGATGATGAGTTCTGAAGAGGTGATTAAGCCAATGCTGAGGTCCCTTGTAGGCTTCAAAGCACATTCACTCACAAGGTAGGAGAGGAAGGGCATTTGAAGACAGAACCAGAGAAAAGGACTGGAGGGGTAATTCAAGTTCAATACGGTCACTGTGCTCCTCAGATAGTCATTCATCAAAAGAGCTGATATTGCTGCTGGTGCAGGCAGGGCTTGGAACAGGTCGAGGTTGACCTCAAAGACATCTCGTGAAAAATGAACACTTGGTGCACAGAGGCTTAGCAGAATAAGGCACATACAATGCAATCCCTGTGTCAAAAGGTGCTAGTTGTTGTAGATTTTCTTCTCACCCTCCTTTATTTCCTGTCTCACTCAGGTTTAGAACCAGGCCAAACAGCGCTGGTGACAAAATTTTCCAACATTTTAAAAAGCACGAACAATAACGTAGGAATGGAAAAGCAGTTCTGGGAGCATCGCCTCTGGATCTCTCAGAAGATCTGTGATATACAGGAGTTTAGACAAAGTGTCTGCAACTCCAGCTCAGCCTGAGCTCAGAGCCTGCTGCCAAACACAAAGGTCCCAGAGATGAGAGTGAGTGGCATTTAAGCCTCCAAACCAGCGAGCCATCTGTGCTGGGTGCCACATAATCTCAACAGGAAGCAGTCATTGCTGTACATCACATCATCTTCCTGTCATACCGCAGCACAGTCACACGCTGAATGAGCATACCGTGGTGCAAGGATTTGGGCTAAACACGCCTCATGTAACATGTGCCGCCTCATTAAAAAAACAGGATTTAGGTGGAAAACCTTTATTTCACCATTACAGTCTCTTCAACGCTAATATATTTATCAGGCAAAGTCAAAATGGCTTTGTCTCAGTTTAATCACCCAACAAGGCTTACTATCCTCAGATGGCACTTATTTGTGTGGGTGGATCTTTACAATGGTGTGTTGGGGTTAAGCACCACACTCAAGGGGATCACTACACTCCCTCAACACGGATTAGAAACACTCTCAACTATTAGCTCCTTACACAAGACACTCCCCCTCCACCCTCCCCACCACCAACACACACACACACACACACACACACACAGAAACACACCCCTCTCTCCGTCTCTGTCTCTTTTTGGTTGTGTCTGTATCACCTCTTAGAAATACTCTGTCTTATTATGTGGAGCTGCTTTTAAAATGCTCGCCCTGCTGTTGCCGCTAAATCAAACAGAGCACAGACTGAATCAAGAGGGCTGAGTACCCGTGTTGCAATGTCAACTACGAGCGATTCGACCAGAAGTAATTGCCAATTCAATCAATGTGTCAAAAGCAAGCAAGTCTCCAACTAAGGCGTGTAGACAGGAGGAAGAGGGATGCAAACGGAGAGAGAGAGAAGAGCAGTGAAACGTGCAGAGAGGAGGAGGATGCATGTGTAGGTCCATCTTAGCTACAACTGAAACAAGAGAGACACGAGGACAGAACAAACCACAGCGTCACATTTAAGACTGCCAAGTCAAGGGGAACACTTTATGCATCTGGCACGCCACCTAAAACTGTGTAATGTAAGAGACATAAAAACATGCAGACAACAAGCTGAAATAACGTAAGGTACAAGCCAACAAGGAAACATTTCATAAGAATCTTTTCCTGCTTTTGGCAGTTTTACAGCCAGTCAGGATCACAAAGTTCACCCATTTAATACATTTGAAATGAGAGAACGGGAGGGTGAGGTACAATAATGCTTGTGGGTGCCCATGGTGTATGTGAATGTGTATGTGGGTGTTTGCAGGACTTCAAAAAGTACCAGATGCTGCCATTAGCATTTTAAAATTGTAGTCAGTAGCATAATCCAGTGTATGGATTGCTGAAATAACTAAAATCATAACAAGTGATGGATACTGATATCAGCTGTCGTTTGTGTGTAATGTTGTCATTGTCGGTGCCTGTATTACCTCAAGTAAAATCATTTGTGTCTGTATTCACAAAATAACCCAACACAGTCATTTTTAATGGTGAACTGACAAAGACTGCATACTCAAGCACTGTGTTTCAGTGGGTGTAAATACATGCATGCTGGCATGTACTTCATGTGTAAGACGCATGTGGGCGTGCGAATCTGAATTCTTGTGCCTCAGACCAGCATTATATGTGCTCTGACTTGAATAAGCACAGGCACTGCACAGGAATATGGAAGTATTCAAAGGTGGCAAGCAGCTGATTGAGGCTGGGTGGGTGTTTTGAGTCTGTGATGGTGTACCATCATCACTTTGGGAGCAGCCAGGCTGAGCACGGCAGGCTTGGATGCATGATGCCGGCAGCCATCTGGCTTTGGATGGGACTCCTGAGGGAGACACAGGCTGGTGCCAACCTTCAGAAAACACTTCCAGCATGTTTGAGAATGAGAATGACATGTTCATCTATACTGTGGCTCTGTGTGAGAGCGGCAACTGTGTTCCTGCAGAGCTGTGACACATTCACAAATACTACATGTTTTACATATGTTCACTGTATGCCAAGTGTGTTTTCAAGGGCACTGTAGTCCTGAATGGAAAAACAGAGATTAACTGAATTTCTGTCAAGAATTTCTATAATTCAAGATATGGATTTATCCTGTGCATGGCTTTCAGTAGCTGCTGGTTGTAAGCAGCTCTTTTACTGAGTCAACATCATGCCCCATTTGCACGAAACAAGGTTTTAAAATTAAACATTGTTTGTAAAGGGTAAATTCTGCGCTGCACAATGCCTTATCTGTAATTTCTCATTATCAAAACTTCATCATGTGCTATCCGCATAGTTTGCTGCATCGTGTGTCCCAAGCACATAAAACTGAGCCAATATAAAGTCACTGCAGACTGTGTTACAGACTGTTAAAAGGTCTCTCTTTGCACAGTCTGTGACTGTAATTGCTTTGTCACAGCAGAGCATATTACAGAATGAGACTGTGAGAGTGCTCCTGTGTGTGAGTGTATATATGTGTGTCCTGTGAGCACATATGGCTTTATAGTACACAGCACAATGACTGCACGCCAGGAAAGGTGACATAATCAGCAGATAAGTAGCAGACAGATTGTAAAATAATGAGTCATTTGTAGGTAAATATGTCAATGTCAAAAAGTTATTTAAACACCAGCCTTAGTTTCAGCTCTCTATTGTTTCTGGCAGACCCAACCTTTGTGACCAGGGACGAGAGCCAAGATAGGCCACAGCTGAACTTTACTTTGCTGACACATCACCAGGATATGCTAATATTACACTGAAGTTTGTCTGATCCACCTTAATATTCAGGGAGATGAGAGCGAGTCTCATTGAGTAGCTGAAAAGGCATGTTTAGGCTGAACAGACGAGTGTAAATGAGGGAATTAATCTGGTATGAGCTGCCAGAGGAGTGCAAGTTTGCATTAGGCAGTCTTAAGAGAATGTCTGATATGAGAGAGCAAATACATTTCCTGAAAGAGTAACTAGAGGTTTTGTAAGTACAGTATTTAACTCATATAATATTCCTAACATGTCAAATACAGCCTGCTCCTGATACTCCTAGTCAAACTAACAGCCTCATACAAACAGACACCTGCAATGAGGCAAACATGCACCTGCATCACGCGTTTCTCCTCTCACAGGCATCAACACACACACTGACCTTATGTGACATGAGGAATCAAACACAGCTCCCTCATTGCTCCACACAGCATGAACTATTTATAATGTTCTCCCTCACTGAATTATTAATGAGCTATGTTTTCTGTTTCTCTACACTTTTTCTACAGTTCTGTGAGAAATTCAGTCCTTTTACTAATGATCCACTCAGGGCCTCCGTCTCGTTATAAACAGTGGGCACACTTCTACATCATAATAATAGACACACACAGAGTCAGATCAGAAAGCCTGCCCAGCCCTGGGAACAAAATGTTATGCTCATATGGGAAAATGAGCATTGGAAAAATAATGTTATAGTGAGCCTGCTGGGGACTGAAACATAATGCATTGTGTCAAACACAACTCTACTTTTATTTACAGTCAAGAAGGAGCTATGGCATAGCTGTATCTCCTTCAGTAGGCTGGAGCTGCCTGTGCTAGCCGACACAAAGACAGAGTGATTCAGGAATGAGGATCAACGTGCAGTGTACTGTAAATCAGATTGAGCAGCAGACACTCCAGTGAAAACATTTTATGTTCTATTTACAACTAAAACTCGGGGGATTCGACGATGACACAAGGTTGGTTTTAATCTCCTTGAGAAGCATAATGGGGGAGGAAACAGTCCCAAAACAAGGACATCTTATTTACTCAGAGCCACACATGACATTCAGCACTAATTGATGTGAAATATTCTGCAACGTAACAAACTGTTGGCTTCCTCTCACTCATTATCTCTGATTCTCACTCTCCTCCTCCTCCTCCTTCTCAATCTATCACCTCTTTCCCTTCTCTCCTCCTCCGTTGTTCCGCTCGTTCTCGCACAGACACTGGCACTCATCGTCTCATCACAGATTAAAAAGGGGGTGACTGTTTTGTTTTTGTTTTTTTTCTTGTACATGATACAGCTCAGCCTAATTTGCTCTGAATGAATTATGCATTGTGTCACTCATGGGGTGACAGAAAATGTATTTTCATGAGTATTTCCAACATCTTTCTGATTTCCAGAAGCTGCAGATCATTTTTAAAAGTCCTTGCTACTGTTGCAGAAAATTCCATCACAGGATGTCTATTACAGGAGGCATAGAAAATGTAAGCAATTCTTTAGGTTTTTTTTTTGTATTCATAATCAATTTTGTTTTTGCTTTTGAGGGTGAAGCATTTTCATCTGTTGGTCAGGGTCAAAAAGCCTAAACATGTCCAGTCCCAGGTGCGCATTTTATAGAAACTGCAGTTTTATTATTTATTGTTTTTTCTAATTTCTTCAATTACTTTGAAACTTAATCAGCAGCTCGTTTGTGTTTTCTCCACATTTGCATCGTCACTTTCTATTAGTGGAAGCATTTCCTGAGCCGTGAACATCGCAGGAGGACTTTGCTTACTGTGAACTGTTTCCTCTTGCAGCTGAAAAAACAGCAGCATTTGGATGTGGGGTGACATGTGATCCAGGTGGTTGCTCCTTTTAAAAAGATCCTGATTTTTAAAAATGAAAATATGTTTTAAAAACAACGACTGAGCCTTAAAGAGCACCATTGCACTGGGTGACATCTTTCATCACTATGAACATGAGCTTTGTAGTTTATCCCACATACACTGTGCTGCTGTAAACATTCACTGGAGCAACAACTCTTTAGCCACAACAAATACACTTTTTAATTCTGAACCATTTAAAAATGTCTTTTTCAGTCAGAACCAATGGACTGAGAAGAACAGACAGGGTAGGAGATTGAGGAAGTACTGAGATACAGACATTATTGGTTTTGGTGTTTTCATAAGATTTGTTGACAATAACAGAAGTGTAAAATATTCCCTTATCCTTTCAATACATTTCATTTAGTTGAACAACAGTAGACTCAACTCAGTCGTGAGCACAGTTTAAACTCAAAGGGCTTTCCAGCCCATCATCCAGATCAAGATGCTCTATAATACACAGGGAGAGAGCAGCAGTACATATGCTCCCACAGTCTCTGCCACCACGCCCTTGTGAATAGGGAGAGGATGATCACAGTTCTGCCTGCAACAGGCAGGAAATGACAGAGAAAGAGCAGATGCAGAGAAACAGAAAAGTTTGGAGAGATTAGGAGAGGATGAGGAGGATGAGTGTGCCAAACAGGCTGTGGAAATCAAGCTGAGAAACCTAGATTCAAAGTACAAAGCCTCACACCATGTCCAAATGGTTCTCACCCACTCTGAGACGACCCACCTGCCAGCTCGCATGGACTGACAACAGAAACTGTTCACGGGTTTGGAAAGAATGCACCTTATGCTGGATTGAGTTGCAGACTGTAGCCAATGGAGCAGAAACACAACACACCTAATAACGGAACCTCTCACATGAAAACAGAGCAATAGCAGTCTCAAAGTTTTTGTAGACTCTCAGCGTCTCAGCAGCCAAGCATGAAAGGGATGCCTGACAAACAAATTATCTCTCTGTTTCCATAGCGATCTATGAATGGCCTGTGCTAGTGCCTGTGACAACCAGATGCCTGGGAAGACAAGGCTTGCCCATAAAAAGCCAGCGCTCTGCAGAAAGCCTGTTATTACTGCTATCATTCAATTGGACTTGATTTGCATAATTAAACTCTGTTATTGCCTGGCTCTGGAAGCCACTGCAAGTCCCTGTTCTTACCAACTAGATTCCCACCATGACAGAGGACAAGGGAGCACTTAAGGGAGGAATACACCCTCAGCTGACCCCTGGATGTGACTAATCAATACTAAGATTATCCATTAAATTGAACTTGATTAGGCTCCATTTCCCGTAGATTGGTCATATATTTCTGTGCAGCTCCAGGGCAGAGTGCACACTGATGAGGTGAGTCACAGCCTGGACTTCACTCTGCTAACTACATGAAAGGCCCTGACAGAGCAGAACAGAGCAGGTCCACGCTGAGAAACACAGAGAGAGGAAGGCAGGAGGGAAGAGAAGAAGCTCACAGGCTTACATAAAGCTGAGTGTACAAGCTGCATAAAGAACCTGCTGCCTATAAACCAAACATCAATCATTCTTGTGCAGAAACAATCTTTTGAACACTTCTTTGCTTTAAATATTTTTTGAAGTAATTTGTTAACTTTCTGTGTTAAAGACTGAGGATGATCAATGATGGACCTTTTTTTAAAAAATTCCAAGAAACAATTGAACCAGCAATAATAGGATCATGAAGAAGCTCAGAGACAGAGTAAACAGAAGAGATCGTTGGCCATTTGACAGCACCTGAAGCCAAATACTTGATTCAAGCACACGGGAATTCTCTGTAAAATCCAGGGAGTCACTCCAAGACCAGGCAGCCACAAATGGATAACAACAAAGCCCACTGAACTGCACTGTGACACAGCATTTTTCACAGAAACACATCAATAAGTCATTTCATTTGGCGAATCCACGGTCTCCAAGCTGTCGCAGACCAGGTGACACTTTGTTAGACACAGCTGACAGCCAGACAGATCAAATCATAGTCTTACCTCGACTAGGTGTGGAGTAGGGTTGAATCCACACATGTTGCACACTTGGGAGTGGCACTGTGTGCAGGTGTTGTAGTTGGGTTGTTCTGCTGTGTTGCCTATGTTGAGGTTTGTCTTACACAGAGGACAACAAGCTTTGGGCTTAGAGGAGTCTGGGGGAGCTTGCTGTTGTTGCTGTTGTTGTTGTTGTTGCTGCTGCTGAGCAGGGGCTCGAGGCCCTTGTTGCACAGGCTGAGGTCCTGAGGGTTTACCTGCCCCAGGTCCAGGACCAGGAGGTCCTCCTGGCTTGGGGGCTGGTTTTGGGGGCTGTTGTTGGGGTTGAGTAGTCTCAGATATGAGAGTGCTGGCTTGGTTAAGGAGAGAAGCGCCAAAGCCAAACAACTTCCCAAAAGTCTGCTCTGGAGGCGGGGGCTGTCGTGAAGGGGAGCTCCCCGCACTGCGAGTCTGGTCCTGGCGTGGGTGATGGGGTTGGTGGGCGGGAGAGCTGCGGGACAGATCGGGCTGGGATGGGGCCTTGGCCATGCCAGGGAGAGGGACTGCCCCCGGAGGGAGCTTAGCTTGTTGCTGACCTGGGCCAGCTGGACCAGTCTGTCTGGTAGGGCCGGGCGCTGGATGAGCCTGTGCTGGAGGCTGCGTCTGAGGAGGGGTCTGTGTCTGGGGTGTAGGTTGACTCGAAGCATCAGGTTTGAGTTCTGGTTTGGCTGCATGAGAAGGAGAGTGTATCTGTTGCTGACTCTTGGAGCGTGGTGTGGTCATGTCCATCCCCAGTGCCCGCTGCATCTGACAGTTCAGACATAGCCACTCCTGCACCTGTGAAAGAAAAAGATAAAGAAAAACAAAACAATGAGCATAAGCTACAGTATCTACTCTTCACTATGAAAGAGAATTAGAAAATAGGATTCAAAGGAATACTTCAACATACAGTATTTGGATATAAGCTTGACTTTGCTTTCATGCTAAGCTTAACGGGGGCTTTAATACCTTTGGACAGAGCCAGGTTAGTTATTTCCTCACGTTTTCAATCCAGATGCTATTAAGCTAAGCTAACCAGCTGCTGTTGGTAGCTTCATATTTATTGTACAGACACAAGAGCGGTATCAGTCTTGGCAACAAAGCAAATAAGCATATTTCCCAGAATGACAAATTATTCCTTTAACTTAACTGATTACAGATTAACTGACAGGGCTCTTGTATGTGACAAAAAATATAGGTGAAGTATTTAGTCAAAGTCAGTCAAAGTCAAGTCAAAGTCATTTAAATAATCAAAAAAAGCTACAGTAACATGGTTGTGGATTTTTCCCTTCACCCCCCTGGGTTCTTTCCACTGTCCAAAGTGATCCAAGTAACATGAACTAAAAACTCTAAATCGCCTATGGGTGTGAATGTGAAAATAAGTGTGTTGGTCTGTTTGTGTGACGGACTGGCTGCCTTCCCTTCCCCTCGTCCAATGCATGCTGGGATAGCCTCCAGGCCGATCTGAATAGGAAAAATTGGGTTTGAAAAATGATTGAAAGAGAATTATCGTGAATGATGTAAAATATCTCATTGAGGAAGGATTTAAGCATCCCCGTGCCTCCGCATGGGCATTTACTGGTAAACATCATTTACCCACAAACAAATGCGTAGGAAATAAATGTGACAGACGGGGTGAACTCTGGACTTCTTCAATAAATCATGGCTGCACGTGGTTTTGTAATCTTCCCTCGCATCTTCTGTGTGTGTGTGTGTGTGTGTGTGTGTGTGTGTGTCTCCCCTTTTTGCTTTCTCTTACTTTCCCTCTCATTACACATGTTCCCTTCCTCATTAAAATCCTCCCACCATTCTCTTCTTTTGTCTCCTGCTGATGTCATTTCCTTTATGTCTTTGCTTCTCCTATCTTCTTTATCTAATCCATATGGGCACATAAGAAGGTGAAAGTCAGTAAGAGGCCCCAGTGATGGCACATGGTCATATGTGGTAATTGGTATCCCGGTGCTTTGACAGCTGCCTCTCTATTGTAGCTGTCTTGGACTCGTGGTCATTACATAATGCCTTGATGCATTATAAATGCCGTCAGATAAAGGTTGTGTGAGGGTTGCGGCTGGGTTGGAGGTCTGGGGCACAAAGAGCATGGTGGGAAGCCTGGCCGTCTGCTTTTTCCTTTATACCTTTGGGTCAAAATTCCCTTTCAGCTTATAAAAGGTGGATTCATAAGGATTCTGGTTCAGCTGAGAGTTTTTAGCACCCTGAGAGCTGCCAAAGCAAGGACAGAGAATGAAGAAAGATCCCTTCACTTCTGCACTGGAATCGAATGGCTCTGCAGGCCTGTGGCCATGGGAGATTGATTCACACACAAACAACACAGACGCACATAAATACACATGCTCTCTGAGTTACTATGTAGAATCACACGGTTTATGTGCATCATATGATTCTGGATTATTCTTCTCCCGCCTGTATTTTTAAGTTTATTAGAACAGCTCAAACCACTGCCTATGATGTACAGTTTAATACTATAATACTATTTCAACACATCTTCTAAACATGATTGTGATGCTGATTGTATGTTGCACTGAGCACATGTAATAACTTGGTATTGTTGTTCTTCTTTATTAGATTTAATTGCATAGTGTTATTGAGTGCCTAGAGCATTGTTCCATATATTATCTATTAAATAGAGTGTTCCAAAAACATTTTAGACAAGCTAGCAGGCTGGCCAACCCATCACAGTTTAACTACAGTAGTATGAGTCACTGGACCTAAAGTGTAGTATTGCTCCACATACTGCAAAAGCACTGACTCACTGCTGTGCTGTGACTTTTAGTTAAAGAAGAAACTCTGTTTAACCAGTAACTTAATCCTAGCTGATAACATCTTATTTTGCAGTAGCTTGATAATCAGACGGCATTGTCATTCTGTTGCACTTCATTATTCATTCACAATTATTCGCTATTTGAACTGCTGAGAAAATTGAGCCTTGGGCAGTGATTCAGAGGTCTCGCACCGGGCTAATTTTGCTGGCCTCCGGTGGTTAAAGTGCTCCATGAAGTGACCCAGAAATGTGCTTGGTGTGTTCAGTATGCCCTGATATCACCATCAGGCGTGGCTGCAGGTGCAACATTAAAGCCACACCGGTGAAGTCAGAAATACAGTAGCTAGCTCCAGACCTCTGAATCTCGGCCTACATCACTGATCTGCTCAGTTGTCGGTCTACTATTGCACACTGCTTCTTGTTGACCAATCAGGAAGATCATATACATTAGAGACTTCTTCAGGCTGAGCCAGTCGTCCCTGAAAATTAAATTTCTAGCACTGGTGTACTCCAGGACACTACTTAACCACACCCATCAGTGGCTCTGGGTGCGGTCTGAGGTGTGAAGGTTGAACTTTTCAGCCAGACACGAGAGTGAAACACTGTTTTTCAGCCTGCTGTTTTTGCACTGATAACAAACTCTCATGTATGTATCCTAATATTTTAATTCAATGTTGCACTGTTCACCGCCTTAAGATGTTTAGTAACAACTCCGCCTGCCTTACAGCATATCTCACTCTGTTTCTAAGTCCGTCATTCAGTAAATCAATGTAGACAGCGTAAGTCACAGGCTCAGCAGCATCTTAGCCTGGTGCCTGGCCCCCAGCCAGTCCTCAGTATAAGGAGTGATGAGTTTATGGTTTTCACTGTCAATCAGGGAAACTGAGAAGCCGGGAGCAGAGGTGAACCCTGGGGACTGTCAGAGTAACGTGGACAGTGAAATTAGCAAACACCAACGCAACACAACACCGTCCAACACGGGACTCTTCATCCAATCAGAGACTCAGAAGTGGGAACTCCTCTTTCGATCATTGTTATTGTCCTTGATTTTTTTATATTATTATATTTTTTCTTTCCAAATTACAGTTAGGATAATCATATTAAGGCCTTTGGGGAAAAAACTAACCGGAAAAACAAAGAAAGCAGCTGCGGGGAGGGCAAGCAGCTATTTATCAATTTCATCGTGTCTCTGCTTGCCTCCGCCTCATCTCTCCATCTCATTCCTCCCTGCGTCCCCCTTGTTATGAGGCAATCATGTGAATCTTTATGAAATCTGATCTGTATCAGCAAAAAAACAAACGCACTGCACACTCTCTGTCTCCTGCCCTCCTTCTCTATCAGTTCTCTGTTGCAACCCTCCATCTTGTTCTCCTTCACTCATCTTCATTTCTCCCTCTTATCTGTATCTCTCACATCACATCACTCCCTCTGACTCAGTTCCTCCATCTCCATCCCCATCTCGTCTATACATATTTGATGGCTCCCATCCGGCCTTTCCTTTGTGCATGGATCTAATTACTGCTTGGTGTATGCATGTGTGTGTGCATGTTTGTGTATGTACAACGGTATGATGCACGTCAAAGGTCAAGAGCTGGGACCGGATCCCACCATTCTGTGAGAGCTCAGCGTTCGCCAGCAGGATGCTCGATCACTGTGGATTCATGAAGAACAACTTGGTGCCAAAAATAGAACCTTTTAGAAGCAAGGGCCCGTGAGACATGGATATGGATCAAATAATGAGAGCAAAGCATCCATTGCAACACTCACACATATATTTACATTTGAATTGTATACCAATGTGGATAACATTATTTAGCCTAGTATCACATGAGTCAAAGAGATGAAGCAATTCCTCACATTTACAAGAAGCTATAACTGGATAGTTTTGCTATTAAATGATATATTATAAATATATATATATATATTGAATATATATATATTGAATAATCATATATTTTTTAACGTAGCTAAGCATTGTTACAAGTGATACTAATAAGTATAAGGTCTGTGTCTTGATCAGAGATGGAAATTGAGGGGCTACGCTTCCATTTCACTGCATTTTAAAGTGAAATATCAACTTTTTAGGCAAATATTTTATCAGATCTTATTTCTATTTTAGTTACTTTTACTTTACTTTTTTGTCAGAACTTTGAGGAGTTATGAAGATCATGCTGTACAACTAAAAGCTTCAGAACACCTATTAACTGGACATTGTGGTGAGACTATTTTCTCAACTGTTGAATGGATTTTGAATTTCACATCATGAGTTAATTAAATGTGATGCATTGCTAGACTTTAACCAACTGACAACTGAAATGAATGGAGCAGCTATAACATTAATGCATTAATGCACATATACCTTTTTCAAGACATTTTGACATGTCACAATAAATAATCAAATTAATGATGATTTTCATTGACCTGCTACAGATTCAGGTTCCTGATATTGTCCATGTTGGCTCACTGTCTCATTGACTTACTGGCATTTAAATAGAACAGTCATCATTGATGTTATTAGTAACACTGTGTTTTTTATGTCAAGTCAAATTGTCTCTCAAGTACCCCAAAATAAATTACTTGAGTAAATCTACTGATTACTTTCCATCACTGAAAAGATCTGAGAATAAATTAAACTGAGCTGAATTCCAACCTGTGTTTTTATTTTTGATAGTGGGGCAAAACTATTATTTACATTTGAATCTAAGTTAGGCCTTTAAGTGAACACACACACGTGTACAAGATGTTACACTGCATGCATCCACACAGGTGCACAATTGTCCACTTTTTCTTCTCTAGTTGCATTTGTTGACAGGTGTGAGACATCATGCAGTCCATCATTCCCCAAGAGCTGGGCCAGGTCGTGGGAGATTAAGTCAAACTTCAGCCAAACAAGGATGCAGACATAAAGAGGCTGTCTCAGTGATCACAATCACGGTATCACCATGCAGTATGTACAGCAGCTGAGCACTGCAGTTCGAGATCAGGATGCTTGGAGTCTGTGGTTTATCAATTCCTTGCAAATTGGGCCAAAGACATTGAAATTTCCTCCCGATTACTCTCTCTCCCTCTCTCTCTGTCCAATTTATCCCTTCTCCTGCCTCTGCCAAAGAGCTCAAACACAATGATCAGCTCTACAAACAGCTGCACAAATTACAATCTCAATATAACACATCTGCTTTACTCGCCAATATTTGCCCAGAGAATGAGATTCATGAAACAAAGTTAAGACTAGTAAAATTATAGGTGGTTTGAGAAAATCCAGTTAAATTTCTATTCATGCTGCTTATTGAATGTCTCTCACCAAAATTATTGGCACAATTGCAGTGTCAAAACACAGCAGGAGCTCTGGTGTTACTAAGAATGCCTGAAAGTGAGTGCAGAGTGGTAGTACATAACATTAAATCTTGATAGGCGATACAGGAATGGAAGCAATATAATGAACCACAGAACGGTATAATGTACTGCAATGCCATATCCTACCAAAATAAATGCGCTACCTTTGTAGAAGCTTTTAATATTCATTCTTGTTGAGACTGAGTCACAGAGATGTCGACTCTCCAGCTGTAATGTCTGAGGCTGCATTTTTGTACTGTTGTTGTACTAGTGTATTACTATATTCTTAACTATTATTGGATAACAGACAACTTAGCGTAGTAATGATAACATATACACCACCGTAAAATTACCATAAACCCCTTGCCTCTCACAACTGATCGCACTAACAAAATTTAGTTCATAAGCTTAAAAAAAAGCAGTAGCTAGGTAAATGTATTTTATCAGTACTGGATTACATTAGATTGTACAGCTTTAGTCATAGCAAAGAATATTGTAAGATCTGCTGCATAGGAAAGTTTTATGGTCTTATCAGCCACATAGCAGTATACAATGACTTGACAAAAAAAATTCTCAAACTAAAAGAAATGGTGGACAGTACAGTCCTGATTGTTGGTATATTTTCAAACAGCCAGCAGGAAGCCTAAAATGGGTGTGAAATATCCTGTATCCAGCTTTAAAAGTATAGAATGCTTTGAAACCTCACCCAATAAATCATTCAATCTGAAGACACAAATCATTTCAATATATCTCACAGGGATTTAAGTATAACCATTGGTACCTGTCATGTTTCAGAGAGTGAGCTTGTAATGTCTGTACAACAGAAGCTAGGTTAAGAGAAATGAACTAAACATGCTCATGTGGACCTACATTTGTACAGACTGACAAAATGGTGGTTCCTATTATTCCTTGCTGGAATGTTATTAGTAACACTGTGTTTTTTATGTCAAGTCAAATTGTCTCTCAAGTACCCCAAAATGTACAGTACTTGAGTAAATCTACTTAGTTACTTTCCATCACTGAAAAGATCTGAGAATAAATTAAACTGAGCACAGATTCCAACCCTGTGTTTTATTTTTGATGGTGGGGCAAAACTATTATTTACATTTGAATCACAAGTTAGGCCTTTAAGTGAACACACACACACACACACACGTATTAGAAGATGTTACACTGCATGCATCACACAGGTGCACAAATTGTCCCACTTTTTCTTCTCTAGTTTGCATTTGTTGACAGGTGTGAGACATCATGCAGTCCATCATTCCCCAGGAAAGCTGGGCCAGGAATGCGTTCGGAGACAGAATCAAACTTCAGCCAAACAAGGATGCAGACATAAAGAAAGGAGCTGTGTCTCAGTGATCACAATGCGGTATCACCATGCAGTATGTACAGCAGCTGAGCACTGCAGTTTGGGGATCAGGATGCTTGGAATGCAACGGTTTATCAATTCCTTGCAAATTGGGCCAAAAGACATTGAAATTCCTCCCGATGCCTCTCTCTCTCCCTCTCCCTCTCTCTGTCAATTTATCCTTCTCTGCCTCTGCCAAACTCAAACACAGTCAGCTCTACAAACAGCTGCACAAGTACAATCTCAATATAACACATCTGCTTTACTCCTTAATGTTGCCAAGCAGGGAATGAGATTCATCGAAACAAAGTTAAGACTAGTAAAAATTATGAGTGGTTTGAGGAAAATCACGGTTAAATTTCTATTCATGCTGCTTATTGAATGTCTCTCACCAGGTGTGCTGGTGCAGTGTCAGGCACAGCAGGGAGCTACGGTGTTACTAAGAATGCCTGAAAGTAGTGCAGAGTGGTAGTGCATAACATTAAATCTTGATAGACGATACAGGAGATGGAAGCAATATAATGAACCACAGAACAGTATAATGTACTGCAATGCCATATCCCTGCAAAATAAATGCTGCTACCTTTGTGAAGCTTTTAATATTCATTTCTTGTTGAGACTGAGTCACAGAGATGTCGACTCTACTCAGCTGTAATGTCTGAGGCTGCATTTTTTTGTGCTGTTGTTGTACTAGTGTATTACTGTAAATGTAGCTATTATTGGATAACAGACAACAACGTAGTAATGATAATATACACCACCGTAAAAATTACCATAAACATGCCTCTCTGACACAGTCGCACTAACAAAAATTTAGTTCATAAGCTTAAAAAAAAAGCAGTATTTCAAATAAATGTATTTTATCAGTACTGGATTACATTAGATTGTGCAGCTTTAGTCATAGCAAGAATGTTAGCAAGATCTGCTGCATAGGAAAAGTTTTGTGGTCTTATCAGCCACATAGCAAATATACAATGACTTGACAAAAAAATTCTCAAACTAAAGAAAATGGTGGACAGTACAGTCCTGATTGTTGGTATATTTTTAAACAATAGCAGGAAGCCTAAAAATGGAGTGTGAAATATCCTGTATCCAGCTTTAAAGTATAGAGAATGCTTTGAAACCTGCAATAAATCATTCCCAATCTGAAGACACAAACAAATCATTTCAATATATCTCACAGGGATTTAGAGTATAATAGTGATGCTACTGTCATGTTTCAGAGAGTGAGCTTGTAATGTCTTACTGTACAACAGAAGCTAGGTTAGAGAAATGAACTAAACATGCTCATGTGGACCTACATTTTGACACAGACTGACAAAATGGTGATGATTCCTATTATTCCTTGCTGGAGAGCACATCCCAAATGACTATAGTGAGCCGGGGACTTTAAATGCAGTGAGTTATGGAGTAATAATTAAACTAGCGTCCCAGATTTAGTTTCTGGCAGTTCTCATTGCAAAATATTTTGGTATATGCAAAATTCAGCATGTAGTGTCTCAGCTGGATTCCTGACCCAGTTCATACTGTTTGTCCACTTAAAGTCCCAGTGTGTGAAAACAGCCTGGTGCACTGTGTGAAACACTGTCACCCAGACACCAGCATCTTTAATATAGATTCAGATAATATATGCATTTCATTTCCAAATTAGGTGTCGTCTAAGAAGTCAGACTGTTCTCTAATATATATATAAATATAACTCTACTACATATTTATGTTTTACTTATATCATAATGATAAAATTTGAATATATACTGCACATACTTTATCACATGTGCCACAGGGAAAACAGCGTTCATCTTTTTCTGAAGTGGTACAGCCTCAGTGGCTAACTCACCAAATGACACACACAGGCAGGATGACCACTACTTTCTCATTGATGGGAAGCCAAGAGTGAAACTATGGCTCACTTTGTCCTTACAAATAATTAAACAGCTCATCTCTCTCTGTAAAACCTTTGATGACTAGCAGTTGGTCTAATAAACAAAAGGATTACGTTTCCGTGCAGAATTCACTCATTTCCTTCACCATCTTCCAGCACACACTAGACAGGCAAACACCTCAGCCTCAGAAAGATAGCCAATCCATTTCAGGGTGAGAATAATTTAGAAACAAATATGCAAAAGAAAAGAATGCATAACAGATGAATAGACAGCTGTATTCAGTTATACAACCCAGAAGAAACTGATTTTTTTCCCCAAATCTTTCCCCCTCAAGGGTATGAACTAGAATGGTATTTCCACATGTGAAATGTGAGGGTGAAATCTCAAGATAATCGCGCCCTGATTCTCTGCTTTAAATGTTACAAAGATCACCCACTTTGGACGGACATCTATGCCATCTTTTTCTCACATTTAACTTCAACACATGAAGCTTAAGCCAGAATTAGTGAGACATCCATAAAACAACCTCATTGTCTTCCACTTTGCCAGATCTGAATGCCATTGAATCTCTTGTGCCACATAATGCAAAGTTAGAGGGGGATTAGAGATGTCTGATGCTAAATATTTGAATTAATTTGAGAGGATTAGAAAGTAGGCTCTGGCTCCCCCGAGGTATAATGGACTTATCCTTCACTAATATGACCGCATCATTTTAGTTTACGTTTTATTTATTTTTCATCTCGCTATCATTTGTCCTTCAGTCACAAAAAATCAGACCATGGATGATGTTGGAATCTAACTGTGGTCACTTGTAAAAACAATGTGAATACAGGAAGAAGTCAAGGAGATGTCAGTTTGAGGCAAGCAGAAAACTTTTAGAAGAGATCACAAGTTAAAGTTCACACTAAGATCAATACTTTACCTGAGACACTCACAACCTACAAAGTTGCCTTCAAGAACACTTTGAAAAAGTAAGAGAATGTTTACTTATGACACCATGGACAGTTTGTTCTCCCAGGTTGCTGTTATTGTAGCAGCTTGAGAAAATCAATTACGGCCCTTGGGATTAGACACCCTGTGTCTACCTGAGAAACATGGAGGTATCTTACTATAACTCTGTATCCCACAGCTGCACATGTGCAGTTTTTGCAGGAGGGAGGGGGGCTGAGACATCATTCGACTGACTGGCCACCGGTGTGACTCATACCAGCTACTAGTCACAGCTAAAAAGCCTCTTTAACAAAAAAACGTTGGTGGAAAACTATTTCTGGACTACACTCAAAGTTCTAAATTTACCCTTAAAGGACAAGCTGAAAGCAGCAATAACTGATTTTTTTTTTTTTTTGTATTTTTAACACTTGGGGGCAGTGAAAGAAGCTGCCAACACAACATTAACATATTATCACCTAATAAAGTTGTTTGTGGTGAATGTGTTAGCAAACTAATATTTGTGCTGCTGGCCACCTGACAAATATAAGTTCTTCTTGTAGCTCTGTTTTGGTTTTCTAACCCCTGAGGGAAATATCTGTCTCTGCCATGTTCACCAGCTAGTCGCTAACTTTGTCTGACTGCTGTTTGGTGCTGGGCAGATGCTATTACTGGGTGTTATCTTTTTGCTGAAAACAGCTGCCTGCTGCATCTGGAAACGAGGTTGATGAAAGGAGGAGGACAACCAACACATTCAAGTTGCAGGCCATAAATCCAAAACAATGACACAAAAGATGCTAAAATGCTTTATAAAGCTGAGAGGAGCTGCAAAGAGGAGTGATAATACTACTTTGACTCTACATGTAGTCATGTGATCCATTTCTAATATGACACTTTTAATTAGTGCAGCTTTAAGTTACAAAATATTAACACATTTTAGATAAAAGTATCTATACTAATGAAATACTAATTTGTAATTATGGTTGGCAATTTAATTTGTAAAATACTACATTTTGGAGGCAAACTAGATATCGATGTTTTTGGTTTGGTTGCTAAATCTATCTAGTGCAACTGTCAACTGTGGCCACCTACTTGATATATTTTGGACGAGGAGGAAGAGATATATAGAGTGCTTCTTCAGAGTCTTTTGTGTGGGAGCATTTGTTAAAACTGTTCCACAGCTTGTGGGATTGTTGGTGAAAAGAAAAAGAGGCAGTTCCAAGGAACTCTTCGCACAAAAGCATTAAAAAGTCATCATTTCATGACTTCCTCAAAGAGTGTTTTCAAATCCATCTCCAGAGTGTTTTTGGCAATGCTAATACCTTCATCACAGAGGAGCATGCCAGACTGCATGAAGAAAAAGGTTTTTGTTTTCAAAAGTGCCCCAGAATTATTTTTTTATTTGTTGCTATATTTTGTGTTTTTGTATTGCGGCGCTGAATCAGTGCAGTGTTGCATAGCGTTAGTATGAACACTCTGACTATTATGGTTAATTTATGATGATGCTTTTCTCTCCTGTTCTGTCTCCTCCTGCTACCACGTTGCTCTCTCTCTCTCTCTCTCCCCCGCTTTCTCTCAGCTGTGGCTTCTCAGGACCGGGCCATTGCTGCAGACAGAAGGAGGGTAGGATCTATAAATAGAAATTGGACCAATTATAAAGCAGATGTTCTCCTGTATGATGGTGGGAGAACACTGTCGGGAGGGGTGGAAGGGTGTCTGTGGTACTTTCACTATCTCTCTGAGCTCTTGCTCTCTGTTGTTTTATCCTCTGTCTCCGAGTCTGTCTTTGACTGTCTCGTTCCTCTGACTCTGTCTGCCTTTCCTCTTTCATCGCAATCTTTTTAATCGAACACCTCCTTCCTTACTTTATCTTTTTTTCAAACCCAGAGCTTTTTTTTTTCATCTTGGTGTCACCTACGTCATAAAATGCTCACGTGCGCACACATACATGCAAGGTCACGCATATTGCTTGCGCGTCTCAATTCCCAGCCTACATCTCTAAATAAAGCTTGTCTTCTCAGCTTGACTGACAGCCCTGTAACAGACTGTGGCATATTACACCCATTTGTTGCTCACTGTTTACCATCTCTCTAAATTGCATTCCCATCTCCAGGTTGTTTAACACAGCTCTGACTTGCATTTCAACAATTATTATCATTCCTCAAACAATCCTACATGAGCGGGGAATGTCTTTATGAGAAATTTGACTGACAAGGCAGATTCTTGCTAAACGTTGAGACTGATCTAGTTTATACTTTTGATTTTGGACTGAAGATACCATTTGGGACTTTGTAGTGAATAAACAAAATTTTAAATATCCAAATATGGAATCGCCCCCGGTTATCAACACTTTAATCAGCACTGCCATCTTTCTGTAATTTGAGGGGAAATCCTCTTCTATAACAGATTCTGCACATATTATCCCTGTAATCTGGGTCAGATCAATCAGTGTCTGTAAAACTATTTGTAAACAGAGACCCATCTCGTACAAAGCAGGACGTGAACCCGGACTGAGCTTGTGTTGTCATCAAGAGACTAATCCCGGAGCTGCAATAAATGAGGGGCTGCTTTTATGACAAAATGCCACAGGTGATTTTTCTGTCAAAACACCAGATGTACAAATGAAAACAAGTATTATAATCCTACAAAATCCAGAAAGTCTGTCTACACTTTATTATAAAAAGGTCAGACTATAACTAGGATTTGTGTCTCCATGAAATACCATGTCTTTTGTCTACAAATATAACAATGTCTGTTCCTGCTCAGGAGGAACTTCAACTTCCTTGCCATGGTCTGTCCACACCATCACTGCAATCGTAATTCCAGTCGTCGCCTTGATCGGCAACAACGTGGCCATCATCAATTTCGGTGATGGGTGATAAGGCTGTGTTAGATATGCTGCAGTGAGGCAAAGGCCCAATCCATGCTAAGTAGGTTAGGGGGGTAAATCTTCAGGTCTCCAGAGGCTGAGCGTTTTCCCTCCGTGTTTCTCTCCCTGTCAGCATCTGACAAGCTCACCAAGGCTGAGCTGAAAAATACCCATCCACCTCCGCTGTTCTCTTTACTGCCATGCTCTCCGTCACTCCCTGCCATGATCTATTCTTTACTGTCTGTCTCCACTGGTCCACGCATTTCTTTCTAGTTCCTCCATCTCCCACAGCTTGCTCTTTACAATTTTTGCAGAGCCGCCCTCCCTGTACACACAAATATGCACTCATGCATGCATGTGCCCAAGCTTCCACACACCCATTACATACACACATTTATAGTTCAGAAAACTAAACATTTACTCCCTATAGTCTTGTATTTGCTCAGCCTGAAGTTACTCCTGATAGCCTGAAGGCCAGCTTAACTGACATTGCATCTTGGCTGCAATTTGCAACATGACTCACTGGAGTTGATGTGAAACTTTGTGACAGATGACACAGCCACACTTGACTCACAATAACAGTGAAGCATAGCCTAATTCAAATTAGGCAAGTGATTTATTTTAGGATGAAGGCAATAGGCTTCCTCATCTACCTGTTAACAGTGATGAGTGTTTAGATGCATATGAATGATTGTGAATGATGGGGAAATGTGTTGTGCCGCGCTCAGTGGTGTTATAAAAAGCTTTGTTTGGGGAGAGGAGAGGCTCTGGGCATGATTTGGATGCTCACTAGTTCCTGTCAGAAAGGATGGATATAGCTTTGCTCAAGCGTTATGTACATTTACTGTGTAACAGCATCAGCTATGAAAGAATGTGTGAGCTTACTGACGATAAGGGCCTATGATTCATTACAGCTAATAGGAAGTGACCAATATATTACTGGACACTTCAGCAAAGAATTGAGTGATAACCAGGTCTTTGGGGATGAAAGATCATCAGTCCACCAGATCATTACACACTTCATCAATCAAGCTGAACAATGGCGAGAACTAGAAGTTCACGGCTCTCAACCAGCATGCGACTAATTCACATCCTGACTCCCATTCAGCTGGTGCAGTCCGGCCTGTGAGCCAGTCACGGCCAACTTGAAAACATTAGTCATCACCGACATTACTCACAAATGTCAATGTGAAATAATTACTGGAGGATAAATTCAACTAAAATGTAGCACCTGAATCACCCACTGTAACAGCCTCTGTAGTCCTGTTAATGTACTTAAGATACTGCAGATGTAAGGTACACACTGATGTCAATTTCTCATGATAGCAACTCTCTCACCAACACCTATGGATGCTGTGCATGGGTAGAGCTGTTATACAGCTGGTAGAAAAGCAAATGGGTAGCTGTCAGAATCAACAGCAATCTATATGGTGTACCAGACACTCAATATACATATGTGAGTCATATATGCTCCACGCTGGGGGAATAAGGTTATGCCAAAGCCTGAAAGCATAAAGCTCCCCGGTGCTATTTAAAAGCAGGAATTGTCAGTCTAATCAAAATCACAAGGACTTTTAAGGATAGCCTGGCTGTCTGCAGACAGGTGTGTAAAATATTTAGATTTATTTCATTTTTCATTCAGAAAACCATGTGCTTGGTTACACAGCCACCCCATTCCCTCTATTCCCTTTAGCCTTTGGGCAGCATGTACAAAAACACATGCCTGAATTCATTCAGAATCTGTTTGCTCAGTCGATTGCACAACAGCTTTTTTTTCCTCCACCATTTTAGCAGCGTTTTAGATGTTTTTGTTTTCCATGTGAATGCACCGTGGCAGATGCAGACTGAGTTTGTAACTCAGGGGGGAGTGACAGTGGTGACTTCAGATGCATACCAATGTTTGTAAGGTTATGTAGCAGGTCGGTTGTTGATTAAACTAGTACAGAATTTGAGGGGAAAAAAATCTGATGATTAAAAAAACACTGTACAACAGTGGTATTATGTTTGAGAATCTGTCAGGCAGCACTTCCTACCTCTGTGAGGTGAGGGTTGGGGTTGAAGCCACACTGGTTGCACACCATGGAGCGGCACTGTGTGCAGGTGTTGACGTTGGGCTTGTCATCCCCGGTGCCCATCAGGTCGGTGGTTTTGCAGACGGGGCACAGTTTGCTGCTGGGCATGGGAGCAATCTGAGGCACGGAGTAAGGGGAGGTGGGGACGCTGCCTCGGTCCGGGGACACAGAAGGGGACCTCCCGGTCCTGCTGCTACCCACATCCACCTGCAGACTCTTCCTGGCCACATGACCCTGGCCCTGCTCTCCTTGCGGTGCGGCATGCTGAGGGGTATCATGGGAGGCTAACCTGTCCCCTGTCCCATGACCGCTCTGGACTCCTGCTTTAGGTCCTGGGTCTGACGGCGGTGATCTAAAAGAGATGGTAAAGAGAACACAGAAGAAGGTGGACATTAGACCTGGGTCCTAGTTTAGAAGTTTGAAGAGATACCATCTAGTACAGCTAATTCATCTATGATACACTGTATGTTAAATAAATAATATAAAAGTAGTGACAAAATAATCCAATCGTGAGGTCAGCTTGTCATGTCGTGGTCTTTGTTCAGCAGATGGAGTCTGTTGTCATGGAAATGGTCTGAAGCTGCAGTTGAACACTCCAGACAAGCTCATAAATGGATCATGCGTTAAGATTATTTGATCAAATGACTATTTCCAAGACTGAACACTCATGCTCAATATAAAATAACAGTTTAGTTAGTTTTATATACTGTATGTATATTTATCATATTTATTATATAGTTTTTCTACATTTTGGCCATATATACATTTTTACATATCATTTCTTATCTTAGAATTTTTATCCCTTGTATTTTTTTTTATCAATCATTTTCTACAGTAGTCTTTTAGTACAATATGCCATGCTACATTTCACTGCACATACTATACACATATATATATGTATATATATATATATATATACACATACTCCATACACTTGAATCCTTGAACCCTATTCTCTTTCTCAGTCTCGTACGAGCACAAAAACATGTGTAAATTTCCTCGTCCCACAACAGTTCCTTAATCACGACACACATTTCACTGACGTCATCCCAAACTTTCCATTCTTTGGACAATGAAGCAAGCCTCTCTATAATCAAGTCAGAGTATTCAATTAAAAGCTCACGCTCAAGTTCAAATGGAGCATATTACATTTATTAATCTAAATGAGACTGATTAGCTTTTGCAGGCACTTGTGCTACATTTTCAAGGGTTTCTTATTTTCAGCTTAATTTTTCTTTTGTCAACCTGCATTTACATCAGCAGTAACACTCACTGCAAAACGGAATCACAGCAACCTTTTGAGGTGATTGAGGGCAAGACTGAGGGGGTTGATGGGAGAATGGCAAGTAGGTGAGTAACAAGGTGAGTAAGGGACAGATGGAGTTAGTGATTGAGGGAAATGATGAAAATGGCACAGGAACATCAGTGAATTTTGGAGCTTTGTTATTAAAGCAACATAGTTTGTAGACCTCGTAATATTTTAGCACTGCACAGTCGCTAAATATAAAATGTAGCATATACCTTTTCGAAGTATATATTTTTAATGAGTTGCATTTAATGTGTTCTTAAGTAGGTTTTTATACCAGTAACTTAATTTCAACAAGCAGCAGTACTTCTTCTTGAGTGGTATATTTTGGAACCCTTCAGCTCCGAGATGCTCTGGATCCACATACCATTAAAAGATTTTATTGTTGTTCATGATGTGATATCAGACTACTCAAAACATTGGCCAACAGAGAGGCAGATGCTGAATATTTTATATTGCCTCTATCACTTTCTGTGAAGTGCTCCTTGTAGCTTGTTTACACTCTCTGAAGCTGTTGTGTTCTGGCCTCAATTATGTGTTTAGAGGGGAATAAAGGTAGTGTATCAGACAACAGTATTGTAAACTTTTGGTTTTCTCGCTCACTCTGGCCCTCGGGCATTAGTGCCAATCGCTAAATGGGAATGGAGGATTTCCATTGTCATAACAACTTAGACCTTGTTTTGTCATGCCCGTCATCTTCAAAGACAGTCTCAGCAGCAGCCCTGCATCCGCAGTGAGAGAAAGGTGGAAATAAAAGGGGGAATAAAGGAATTAAAACAGAGCATGTTTTCACCGTAGTGAGCCCAACAGGAAAAACTTGCACTTTTCAAACCTTCGCTGCACCATTAACATTTGAGATTCAGCACAATCCTGACAGTGCGTTGGCCACTGCTCTCAATCTGTTTGAGGCTAAAGTGGACTTTTGAGGACAAGGCTAAAGCTACAGACCATTGACACACTGGGTAGACAACTAAAGTCTAAATCTATCCAGTGTCCTCACGAGATAGGCTGTAGTTTCACATAATAATTATCACTTGAAAAGCAAGGGCACTAAGTAGAGTCTCTTGTGATTTATGCAATGCCTCGGGCATGGCTTAATGAGACTCAAAAGAAAACTTTCAACAGGAAGACACCTTTTCAAAAGATTTCTTTAGATATTCTCATCCATCAGCAATTGGAGGTCCACTGAGCATACTGAGAACAACTTGTGGTTTTGTGTCTAAAGCACTACAAGTTGTTTGCTTTATCACAAAGTGGATAGTGAAGGAGTTTGTAAGCTGCCAATCTTTTGTAATTGGAGCTGAATGTGAAACGTCCTATCGCAAGGAAGCAGAAGGAGTTAGATTCTCTACACAGCCTCAATAATACAAGTGACAGTATCCCAGTGTAACAGCTGAAAAAGTCAACACGTAGCGCACACTAATTAACACAGCAACTGAAGGACATCAATCTACAAGGAATAGTTTTTGGGAAATGTACTTATTTGCTCTCTTGCAGAGTGTTTGATGAGAAGATTGATACCAATCTCGAATCTATTGAGTAAATATACAGCTACAGGCACCAGCTGGTTAGCTTAGCTTAGCACAAAGACTGAAAACAGCTGATCTGGCTCTGTACAAAGATAACAAAGTCCACCTACCGACACCTCTGCTCCCAGGCCATGCACTTGTCAGCACACCAACTGCAACTTCCTGTTTTTACACTTAAGTTTTGCACAGATTTTCAGAGGTGCTGGTAGGCAGATTTTGTGCCCATTGGACAGAGCCAGGCTAGCTGTTTCCCCCAGTTTCCAGTGCTTACGCTAAGCTAAGCTAAGCTAACTGACAGCTGGCTGTAGCTTCATATTTACTGGACAGCAACGAGAGTGGGATTGATCCTCTCAGGTAACTCTCAGCTAGAAAACAAATTAGAGTATGTCAAACTATTCCTTTAAAAGATAGCGTATATATTCTCCAGTTGTATGCTAACAAGCATACAGTGGACATAATGTTTTGAGCAGACTTTATCTGCACTGTCAGCCAGAACAAGTGGCACCTGACAAGCCATTTCTCAGTGGCAGAGTAAGGAGAGTGTATCCACAGCAGGGATGGATATACTAAATATTTGGTCATTTAACACACACAGACAAAACAAATTCCTTCCCTTTCTGCAAAAATATCCAATATAATAAGGCCCGCTGATGTGTGCAAGCCTGTGACTTTTGATCAAAATCTACTGTTTAAATCCATTTTCAATTTGAATACAGAGAACATTCTGTCAAAATCAAATCAAGCTACGTTTAGTAAAATAGCAGCAGCCAAGTGTGCCCATTTCTCTAGTATCCTCCAGAGGTGGTGCACCCAGACGACGCATTTACTGACAATACCAATTCTGAGTGGATTAATCAAAGCACTGGCTGCTACAAAGTGCCAACTCATCATTTTAAATGGTTTACTAAACAATAAAGAGCATTGCAAGTAAACAATTAACAAATAAAATATGTACATTCTTCAAATAAACAAAAGTGGCCTTGCACTGATATCCAACTTGTTAGATAAGTCCCTTGCTATAGGGGAAATTATCTGATAGGCATGTACTTAATTTTAGCTGGATACAGTATATCTGTATCAGTATCCCTATAATGGAGATGCTATATGTTTCTCATTGATTTATACCCCTGTCCACTGGAAATGAAACTGGGTAACTGAGGTTTCTGAGTGAAATCTATCTGGTGCTGTCCATTTAGTTATATTTAAAGGTCAAAGCAGAAAGGTAGCAGATGCATCAGACTTGTACATGTTCAAATGCGCAATTTGCTTTCAATGGCCAACTCCATGTTAAAGGCATCAGATGGTGCAAATCCATAAAATCCATGCAGTGTCTGCACAGCTAGTACTAGCACCGTTGTTTTCATTAAGTGGGTTCATTTTTTTCCCAGAAAGAAACACTTTTAACTTTGTAATTATTCAACAGAGCTGTTTTTCATGCTGTGGCTGCTGGACATCTTGATCGTCAAACAAGAGGTTTTCTCCCATTACCAGGGTCATAGTGGAACAATTGGATGTGACACGTGTTCAAGTAATTTCTGTCAAAAATTACGACAAATGTATTCTTGCTAGCTTTCAGATATTAAGCAGCAAACAGCTACTCTGTGCTGCATTCACACAAAACTAATGTAACTAATTTTTCAATTAGCCAGACATGTGAGAGAGACAAACTCCCAGATCAAGACTGCCAGAAAATGCACTAAACTTATTATTACAGTGTCTCTGACAGAGGTGGATGGTACTGTAATGCCACAGTACTTCGTGTTCCTGTTATTTGCAGACGTTTCATCATTTCACACTGGACAGACTTGGCAAGTCTTCAAAAAAATAACTGATGAGCAGCTGAGACATGGTTAAAAGAGAGCTTACTGGAAAGACAATATTTTCCCCATCATTCTGATCAGATGAAAATGCAGCAGCTGTAGTGCTGAAACTTTAAATCTCCCACCTGCAGTGCATCACAAAGGGCTTGTCACATGAAGTAGGCTACATCAAAATCACAACAAGTGGCCCTTAAACAGTGATCTCAAAGACAGAACACACACTGTGTGTTCCAGCTGAGTTTTGTTTTATGGTGATTGTTCTAGTGTCATTCAAATGAGAGGCAGGGTGCACTGAAACCCCAGTTTATATTATTTTTTACCAATAAATTAAAGTCACTGAGCTACGAATGTTTAATTTGTATAAAAATATAAACCAGATGAACTTTGAAAAACCCAGAAGGTTGTTCAACAGCTCTTGCTACTGATCTGAATCCTCAAAGACTCTTCACACCATCTGGATGAAAAAATATTCCATTCACTGCAGACAAAAAACATTTTTTTTACTTTTCCCAAGTTGCGACTTTTCCCAAATCAAAACAAAGTCCATCACTGGGAAAGACATGTAGTTGCTCAATTTGTACAACATGAACCAAAATAATTTATCATTACCAAACTGTTATTATCAGTCATGTTGGTACACATTGATGCTTCATCCCATTATGTTTTATTTTCACACAAAATAACATGTTAATCGTGATCGTGCTTTACAGAAAGAGCAAGGACATCTGTCGTTTCTGGCTGCCTAGATTAGTTGCAACTTGAGAAACAGGTTAAAAAAATCTTTTTATGATGCAACAGACTTTTTTTTTTTCATCCAGATGATTAAAAGAGTCTTTGAAGATTCTGGAAAACCTGCAGCAAGTGTTGTTAAATGACCTTTGGGGGTTTTCAAAGATTATCAGGTATATATTTCTTGGAAAATCAGAAGATTAGCTCTGTGACTCGAACGTAATGGAAATACATGAGAGGCACAAGCATGTGGCTGCTTCCAGCTACACCAACCAACGTGTTTGGGCAGAGCTCAGCTTCAGTACAGCTCAGTCCCAGGATATCTGAGGTGGACAAACTACAGTGTGAAATTGTGAGAGGTACTGAGGAGGTATGTTGTACTGCTTTAGTCAGCTTCACCACCTACAGTACATATAGCAAACAATCATTCAATAGAAGCATTTCTTGCATGAATTCCAGCATGTAGCACAAAATTCCAGCTGACGTGCTGTATATGCACGTTACAAGCTTAGAACAAAAGAGCAAAAGTGCTCTAAATTAGCTTTCACGAGCTTCAGTACCAGATGTTTTTTAAACTGAAGTGTGGTGTCTACGTTTGGACATCTGGACAACAATGCTACACTGTCAACGTCTCAGAAATAGACATTTTCTGTATCCTGCAGCTGTGATAGTGTCATAAATAATGAGAACAGCTTTTGCATTATTTGTTTGAGTTGTGATAACCATTTGGTATGTGTACCCTACATAGTGCACAGTGCTTTCATTGCTAAAGGTAAATTAATTATGAAGACATACTGTACATACATACAAAAATGACTGAATCCATTATTTTCATGGGTTTTGATGGACTGCAGTTTTGTTTGCATCTGTATTGGCTTTCTGATTTATATTGATTCCCGTTACTTAATGATATATATTATTTGAAAAAAATGAACGTCAGTGGCATGTGTGGAGCAGACGGAATAAGGTATCGCCCTGTTAGCATTTGATAGCATATGATATTACATGGCAGAGCAAGTCCAGGTCATCATGTGCTGAACAGAAAACAATAAGACGACAACATGACAGCAGCATACTGAGCACATTGTTGTAAACATAGGAAATATGTGGAGCTTGTTTTAAGCACAAGGCAGTATTTTTTTCGATTCTGAATGCTTGTCAGATATGGTCATCAGGTCAGGATGACTGTGCACTTAGTCAAAGCTGTTATGATTAGAGAAGAGAACAACTGTTGTGGTGATCTGTGAAGGAGGGTAAGGTGACTCCCTTAGCTTCACGGACTCCTATATGGACTCGGATTTAGCTCTTTGTCTGCAATGAATAAAATATAATATGGTCTAAAACAGAGAAAAGAGGCCTGTATGGAATTCACTTCTGAATAAGGTTACATATAGCATATTATGCCCCCATTCACTTTAATAGGAAAATTCATAAAATGCTGCAGCACAATTTAATTAAGATGAAAGTCTCCTATCTACAGTCTCAACACCAGCCACCCTCTCATAGTTTCTCACACTCTCACAAGTTCTCTGCGTTGGAGTATTTTAAGGAAGCGTCCAGACTGAATGTGCCATGATCTTAAGAAAAAACATTTTAATAAGCCATATGATATACTCTCTCACTCTCTGCCCATCTCTCACCATCCCTCGGCGTGTCTCTTAGCACACTCAGTCTCTCAGCTCTCACCATCACTTTATGAGACACCTTAGGGTGGATACCGGAGAGAAATCAAGATATAAAAGAATCATGAGGTTACATGGGAGCTATGAGCCTTTAAACCTGCCCCACAGTGACTATACAGGAGGAACAGTGAGTGATTTCTTCCAACATAAACACAGTCAGTACTAAACATTATCAAAGGTATATGGTATCTCTATAGCTCACCGTTATGCCTTGCAATCGCTTTGTGTAATGAAACAAATCAAGCAATAAAATGGATGTGACAAACGCCAGAATTTCCAAAGATGCAACACTTGGAAGGATCTATAAATCTATTTGGATGGTGGTTATCATACATGTACAAAGAGACTGTAAACAGGTGTGGCAAATCCAAGATGCAGCTGTGCCCCCGCATGTGCTGTATTCAGGTCTACAACTGTTGAACTGTGTAATTAAGGCAATATCAGATCTTGTTGGAAGGGTAATCCCTTCCACACACCCACACAGAAAAATACAGACCTACAGGCTACTACAGTACATGTGATTACGCACCAATGATCTGGGCTGTTTTTTTTAAAAAGCAAGTATTTTATCAGCTTACATTGCTTCAGTACAAGCCAACAATGGTATTTTCATACATGACTGCCAAAATAATGGACATATTTCATTTCATAAGTCCACCATAACAGTGTTAATGTGTCTGGGCTCAGTCTGGATCTCTTATGGAGAGATGCAACACCACTCTTGCAGAAGAAATAGCCCTTTTCTGTGCAGTTGACGGTGGTGAAAAACAATTTCCACTGGCTGCATATAGATTTGAATTGAGAACTGATAAGTGAGACAGCTATGGCATACGCGTTATGGTCCTGTGCTCGCAATGACGCCGGCGATATCTGATGGTAGCATTGTCATCCTACACAACGCTGTCATCAGGATACAGACGTCTCCTCACCAGGAGGAAGGTGATTTTTTTTCCTTCTTCTCAGAATGAGTCTGTATTTACTGGCATTAATGTCGAAGCATGTTCAGGAAATCAACCTGTAAATGGAACCGACTGGTCTCTCCAACGTGAGCTCCAGTGCACTTTGCATCATTTACGTTTCTAATTTATTTATCACCTGAAGCTATGGGGACATTAATATTTCTCAGAGCCGTTCCCCAAGTGTTCATATTCACTTGGCACTGCCTCACTACGAGGGGGAAAATGTCGCTCTTTCATTCATGATACTTAGCTACTGATGCCTCGGGACTGACACCGTGAAAACGGGCGTAGAAATTCTTGTTGAACCGTCTGAAAGCTATATTTACGTATTATTGATTCTACACCGAAAGCGTTGCATATTAAATTTGACTTCGACCCAAACTGGCGTTGACTAATAGGGTGGTGCTGCCAAAACGCAAAAATGGGTCTCAAAAGGGGTGGTGAATTGTGTTGACAAGGATATTGAAATAAATAATTAAGCACCCATTCAAGTCTATCTCCACGCAGTCGGTTGAGCCTGTATCTACGCTCCACATCGTACAGATGTACGGTACACGCCACGCTGCCGTGTAGCCTCCCTGATTTCTCCCTACAGTTTGGCGGAGAAGCGTCCTAGCTATAGCGGCTACCTGTTAATCCCCGGCCCGGGTCCAGCCCCACTTCCTCCGGCTGGCGCTCCATTGCTGGGCTTGATGAGCTGTCCGGAGTCCGGTGGTGCTGAAATGGAAGCCGGAGCCCCTGCTGCAGGGACGGCGGGGCCGGGCTGTCCCGCCTGTCCCTCCCCTTCCATACTAGCCTCGTTCCCCATCGCCTCGGGATAGGTGTCGACGGAGAGAAACGATGTTGTAGGTGGTTCTACAGCTGTGGTAAAAACTCAGATGAAACTCAGCGCTTGCTCCCCTTCCGCCATCATCACCTACAATTCAGCATCCCGCACGGAGCACGCGCGCTGACGGAGAGGGCGAGGGAGCGCGCTGACGCAATGGGTGGGAACTTGAGTGGCCCGTACGTGCGCGTTCGCGGAGCTCGGTTATCTCAAGTCACCACGTAGATGCCTTATAGCCCTCTCTGGCATATGACTGGGGACCACTGGCACCTCCCCGATTCAACTCAAGTCTTTCCCATTTACAGACCATTTGTTTTGTAACCTGAATGATGAGACACCAAATACTATGGGCTGGGACGTTTAAATGGGTACCATACATTTAGAGCTGAAACAGTCGATTAGTCAATTAGTCGATCGACAGAAAAATCATTGTCAACTACTTTGATAATCTATTAATCGATGCTATTGTTTCCACCTAAAGATAGAAATCCAAATATTAGCAGATTTCTAAACAGAAGATATTTGCTGGTTTTCTGTGGCCTATATTTCTTTTTGGTTGAACCAAACAAGACATTTGAAGACGTCACCTGCACCTCAGGGAAATATTTTTGCAATTTTTTGACATTTCATAGAATAAATGATTTAGATATCTAGTCTTAAGAATAATCTTAAGATTAATCTAAAATAGTCGTTAGCCGCAGCCCTGCATACTGTATTTTCATCCCTGTGAGCCTGAATGTGTTGGGGTTGTGGAAAACTGACTATGTTAGCCAGGGCTTTGAGACATTATTAAAGTTGTGGGAATTTTTTGGCAAAGTAGAGACCAAATGATTAACCATCTAATCAAGAAAAGGTTTTAAGAAAATCAACATGCCAACACTGGAAACGGAATAATGCAATGCATATGGGATATTTTACAAACATGCTACTGGGCTACATGATGAAGCCAGCCAACCAAATTATAGGCAAACAGTGGTGACATAACAGTACAGCATGGATTTATTTAACTCAAACATCTGCTCCACTGAAGATGTGTGGCTGAGGGGTGTTTTTTTAGCTCCTACTCCCACACAGGCCACTGTGTGTACTTTGCTACTCTGCCAGGGAGAAAGTGTCATTATTGTAAGATCATCATATCAGTGCTCAAACACATCCTCAAGTAAAGACTGACAGTGTCTGAGGAAAAATAAAATATAACACAGACTAAAAAATACCTGGCAAAAACTCCTATCCAAAGCTCAGTGTATCTAGTAATGAATTATACCAAACATTATAAAAGACTTGGGACCTTGTAAAAATAACAATTAAATTAATATGGTTTCTTTTATTCAGCAAAACAACAAACTGTAGCTACACAGTATTTTGCCATAAATGGAATTTAACAAAAGACTGTCAGAGATGAGAACTGAGAAATGCCAGATGCCAATGCAAAAACACCAAGAGTACTAAATACCAATCTGAAAACATATGTACACCAAAGCCATGGTGCCACTACACAGCCCTGCAGCAGTAAACCTAGTGTTCGTTTTATTGTGAATGGCATCTCCTCAGAGTATAGTCCTGAGATGAATCTGAGATGGTCCCACTCCTCTCTGAATGACTGCTCTCCCTAGTGTACACCAACTGTCACTACAATAAAACACTTACGTTTATCTAATAAACCTAATCTAATCAACCAACTGGGACTTTTTAACATGATTTCTGTAACTAACATCTGTAAACACACTGCTGCACTGTGAGGTGGAGTCCTACACCTGTCCATTTACTTTAATTACAAAATAATGTAATCCTGGCTCTATCGCTGTAGTCAGGTCACTTTAAAAACCTCAAAACATGTAAAAGAAACCTGGATTATAGCAAGATACTTTCACCAACTTTATTATTGTATGAATTGGCAAGCACAAAGAACAACTGAACCCATTGTACAGGTGAGCCAATTAACAGATACATATGTACAAAACACACAACTGCACACATCCGAATTTATATTCACTCACTCAGAGATCCATTTCAGGTACAAAAATAACGCAAGAGCTTGTTTTTCATTTGCAGGACCTCAAGAGAAATACATACACAGCTAGAGGCTCTCAGTTCAAAAGACATTCCACCGAAAAAAGAAAAAAAACCCTGATGCATCATGACTTCCTCTTCTTGAGATTAAAATTGTCCATGAAGAATGTGATTAAAAGATGCTTTTTTATGTTACACAGTGAATTACCTGCACTGCATATACTGAAGCTGAAATGCTGAGGATGAATAAAACACATGGCCTTTTTTTGTCAAAACATTCAGTACTTCATTGGCACCGTGAAAACACGAAAGAGAGACACAGCTGAAGAAATTTTGACTTGTGGTTACCAAAGTGTATATTTAGTGACATACAGAGGCGTTTTAGAGAAACCTATGTTCCAACAAATGACTCAAACCGTACTGACAACAAGACTGAAGAAGAGATCTTTCAGTAAAAAGCATTCAGGTGCATCACTGGGGACATGCCTTTTTCCATATTTACAATCTGTAGACAGCATTGGCACAAGAAGAAAATTTACATTGAGACTAAAATGGAGATACGTATATACATAAGGGATAAAAGGACTGACCAAATACATGGTCGATTTCATGAGGAAGAAGAGGTTCTGACTAAAATACAACACTAAACTGCCTTTATGAGAGAGTTTCAGGAGTGCAGCGACTTATTTTTCTCCGTTACTTACAGAAGTTATGATTGATTGTAATTACTGGCGTTTGGCTTTGTAAGGCCGGGAGCGTTTCCTGCGATCGGGCTTCCTCTGTTTGTGCAACCGGCCGATACTTACTCCCTGCCGTCGACGCACGGAAATGTTTTGCTCCACGAGGCTGGCCAGCATTCCTGCAGAGGATAGCCAGCCATGAGCGAATGAGGGAGCCAGGAAAGTATGAAAATGCTAACAAAACAACAGATTTTTAGCATGCAGCTAGGTTGTTGTCAAAGTCCCTTTCTTCTGTCTTCTCTTTGCAGAGGTTATGTAATATAAGTGTGTGTAGTAATGCCATAGCTGCTGTGTTTTTCTGTGTGTTTTGTTAAGGCCCCCCTTATTGCCTTGACACTTAAGTGAGTCTGTAGTTTAGCTCAGCACAAAAATATCCATAAATGAAGTGTGGTGTGAATGAAGAACCACTGAGAACCCAGGAACTGAATTTTGCAACTTCAAAAAAGTATTTTTTTTAAATGGTAAAAAAGTATTGTGATCAGATTTACCTTCTTGGGCCAGCATTGATATAAAGGTGCAGATGAACTCGTCATAATTATGGGTCCTCCTCTGATCGTCAATCTGAACAAACGAAAACAAAAGATTCTGATGAAAAGCCAATACAATCCACATCACACCAAGGATGCTAGATTTGTTACAGGTAAACAAAACCTACTTTGTATTTCTTTCTCTTTTCCACTTCTTCCTTCAGATACACCTCATAATTGGCGATGTCAGCCTCAACACACTTAAGCAGCGCAAGCAGCTCCTGTAAGAGACAGAATAAGATGAAGTGCTTCGCGTGTTTGTTTATTATATATTTTTAGTGCACAGCTTGAGAAAACGGCTCCTTAATTGGCAGCACAAGCACAAAAATGTGAGGGTACGGTGATACAAAAAGAAATGGTGGCTGGCTGAGAAGCATACCAAGGTACATACTACAGTGCATTATAACACAGGAGGATTTTCTGGACTTACTTTTGGTGAGTACTTATCCCCAGGGGGCTTGCTGTCTGCAGCAGTTTCCATAGCGTTGAGCTTTTCCTTGCTGGGTTTCACCTCTGCTCCATCTTTGCTGTCCTCTTCTTTCACCTCCGCAGATGGTCCCTCGTCTCCCTCGTTCCCTCCTTCCTTCTCTCCCACTTGCTCCTTCTCTTTTGTCTTCTCAGGAGTACAAGGCCGCTTTGTACCATCAGCAGCTGAATCTACTGTACGGGCAACAAATAAAGTATCTATCAACATTAGCTGGACACAGGCAATCCATTACAAAAAGAGTGTATGTTATGCTCATTACGGTCAACTCAAACTGTTTACATCTACCGCCTAAATGATTAATATGCTCTGACTGTGCTCTAAATACCAAGTGATAGGCTCAGATGCTTACTTCAGCAGAGGCCTTCAAATCACCTTTGTAAATAACATGGACAACAGTAATGATCATTGTGTACTCGCCAGATGGAGGGAGAGTGTAGATGACTCCATCTTCCTGCAGGTGTAACAAGGCTACGCTGACAGAGGGACCCAGTTCTCTTACAGCGCGGTTATGTCTAGAGTCTAGCCTCAGCATCTCATCTTCTCCGAACAGCACACGGGACAGATGGGATGCGACCGGACTGGACGGGCGCGTGGCAGCCTGGGAGCGTGCGGGCGAGCGCAGCGGGGAGTTGAAGGCGCTGCCAATCTCAGAGGCCGTGTCGGTGCTCTCGTTGCTGGGTGTGGGGGAGGGCTGCGAGGCAGATGTGATGCAAATGCCTCCGGTGCGGCCTTCTGTGCGTACGGAAAGAGGTGTATTTAGGGCATCTTTCCTTTGGGCCTCTTTCTTCAGTTTCTCAGCCAAGACACTCAGGGCAATCTGGCTTTCCATTCCGGTCCCAACCCGTCCTGGTCGTGAGCGCAGACTTGCTTTCCGCCTAAACCTGGAAAAAAAGCAAATGTTAAAAAACTGCCTAATCCAGATTTATAAAAGCATCTACTGAAAAAGCTTTATCGGGTCAGAACAGGTAACATGTGATGAATTATACACCTACCCTCATCACATCACTGACCTGTTTGAGGTGCCTGCAGAACCAGTTACTTCCTCCTCATCATCCTCATAGTCATCTTCATCATCGGAGTATGGTTGTTGGGGAGGCCCTGGCATACGAGAGCGACCAACTCCAGCAGCAAGATCCTCTTCCTCCTGTCAATGAGAGAATGTTAAATAAGACTCCATAAATTGATTTTATGCATCACCATGAACACCATGACTTCATCTTACAGTAGAGGGGTTTCAATTTTCTTAATAATAGCACCTTGCACAAGAGGCATTCTGCATCTTTCTGCTTAAGAGTGATAAAGAAGAATAAAACAACAGAGAGAGCGATTAAACATCTACAACCATTTATAAGCAAACACATGCCTGCATTGGAGACTTGGCGTAGTTGTGGTTGTCCAGGAAGGCAGGCAGGCGCTGAACGATGGGGTTGGCGACTTGCGGGGGAACTCCTCCAGTAGGGACTGGGGGTTTGCCCATGACTTTAGTGTTTCCTGAAGGACTAGGAGCATCCTTGGATTGACCTCCTGACTCATCTATTGAATCTAAAACAAGAGTCAATGTCTTTATATCAGTTTAATGTTTATAACAAGCTCCTACACAAGTTCCAAGGCAAAATTAAAAGAAAGACACTGTGAATAAATCAAAGTAAAGTACCTGAAGAAGCCTGGTCAGCCCCTTGGGATGTAACCGGCTCCGTATCTGCCTCTTTCTTGATTGTCGTGGCACCATCATCAGGAGAGGAGGAGTCCTGCTGCTTCTTATCATGGACGAGCTCTGGCTGAGTGAGCCGGATCATCTGAAGTCATGACAACGTATTTTAGTTGGCCCCTCAAAAAAACACACACAGAAGCTATTCCACACTAAATTCACCTATATCAGTGAACATGACTATGGAGATCCTGTGTGGATAAATACATAGAAGTTTAATATGCTCTCACAATTATTAGGAATATTAGGAGACATCACATTAAGTGTCAGTGTTGACATGCAGAATTAGCAACGGTAATTTTTTTCAATTCTAAATTACAAAAGCGTGTTACATTGGATTTTCACCTCAACACCTCATGTCTCTTGCTCACATAACTTTACCATCTAACCACACTATACATGTGTGCTTCTGTATCACAGATAACCTGACCAGCCACTCTGCCACCTAGAGCTGTGGCATTGTGATTTGCCTGCGATGAAACTTGTGGCGGTTCCTGACCTTCTGTAAACCCTCCAGAACAGTCTGTCGATTCCTCTTTAGAATTTCCAGTTTGGACTCGTACTTCATTCTGCGGTCAGGCACTACCGCCATCAGGTTGAAGCGGATGTCATGGTACGGCTCACTGTGAAAAGAGCAGAGAATGAGGAGAATGAAGCCTTGAGGGTGGCGTGTAGAAGGTGAACCACTACTACCTGAGCTAATTGGTTCAGGACTCACCCAGCAGTAGCCAGTCCAATCCTCTCCATGATAACTCGCCGAGCTTTATCAGTCCATTCCTCCTCCTCTCCCCAAGGCCCTAAAACATGGTGTATTATTACACTTAAAGTAGCACTTTTGTAGATTACAAAACAACAGTAAATACATTAATAGAACTCACAGCAGAGAAACATCCTACCAATCCTTTAATGTGAATAAAAGTCTTCAGAATATTTTTAAAACTTTTTCAGTGTCACAGACACAGACGAAACCAACAGATAACAGGCTATTTCCATATCAGAACATATCATACCATGGTCAATGGGGTAAGCCTTGAGTCCGTCGAGCTCAAAGAGGCGGTCTTTGATGGGCACATAGCTAACAAAGTGGAAGGCTTCCATGGTCCGCACTGCACTGATCCCATTCTGTTTTTCCGGCAGGTGCCTGGGCTCCGGTCTCCATAGAAACACGGAAAGAGAGCTTGAGGAACTGATGAATTCACAAAGGCTGACATCTCCCCCAGTATGACAGACCAATCACAGAAGATGTTTTTTCACAGAATCAGAGACACCTGAACATTAAAAAATGAATCACTGACTGTAACCTACCTGGCATGGCTGTTATGTGCTCTGGCAAGCTCTGGGGCATTTCCTATTGCATAACCTTTACTCTGAAAATACATACAAATTGAAAATTAGACATGACAGAGAGGGAGGATGAGAGAGAGAGAGAGAGTTACAGAAAAATAGAGAGATTCTTATCAATTTAATGTGTTTGAGAAAAGTAGATTCTGATTACTTAACCCATTTCCTCCTTAAGAGTATATATGAGTATATATCATTTTACTGAGCTTCCTATCATCTCTTAATATGTTACAAAACAAGAAAAAATAAAAAAGCTGATTTTTAAATGAAAGCTGTGATTGAGAAACACCATTAAATTACATTAAAAATAACAAACATTTGAGAATGAGTTTGAAAAACCTCTTACCTCTGGACTAAAGCCTTTTGTGAAAGCCTTCATGCGACTAAGAGTGGTGCCAAGCTCAACGCCACTGCAGTTCAGAAGCACACTCAACAAGGCGTGGGTGGCACATGAATTTGGTATCAGCTAGATGCAAATATTGCAGCACAAAAAACAAACAAATCCGATTCAGAGTTTTGTTTTTGTATTATTATTATTATATAAACACATAAGTATAGACTTTAAATGGTTGGAAGCTGCACAATTTCTTATCACATCTACTTGTTTCAAGTTTCATATATGTAAGGATGACTACAGGCTTTTACATTTCTGATCTGTGGTTTTGTAGGACATTTACTTTTTGAAAGTAGTGCTGTTCATCAGTTCATTAACAGTCCTCCATCTATAGATCATGGACCAAACTTTTTATAATTGTTAAATTATGAAAGTATTTATTTTGGGTATTATTGTATATATGAACACATTATATATTACATAGTGTGGCAACACCAAACATCTGCTGGCTAAAGCTTAATAAGTACCATAATGTGCCGACTATTCACCATTTAATACAATCTAGAAATTAATTATTGTGGCTGATATTCACAGCAATTTTCCACAAATGATTTTTTGCTACTTGAACAATGATTTAGAAACTAAATTATCTTATGTGATTTTTAATGGTTATTTAAGACAGATTTACACCTAGGCACTTACTTACCTGATGAGCAAAGAACATATCATTTACAATTTCCTCATCAATAACAGAGGTCTCATCCACCAACGTGTTAACTTTCCTCCTGGATCGACGTTCCTCGATCCACTTGAATAGGAAGATGAAGCCATAGACAGGACTGCAAAATACAATTATGTCAAATATTTTTCACATGTTGTTGCTACAAGTACAACAAGATGCAGGAAACAGAAAGTTCTTTATGTACAGAGATTAATTTGACCGTTCACCGACATTCTTGATTTACATGTCATTATTGCTCACCAAACAGATTTGCCTAGACTTCCAGGTTACATACCTTTGACACTTGCTTTGAAGATCATAGATTTCCTCTACCTGGACGCCTTTGACACCTACCACACCCACACACACACACACAAAGAAACGTTTTAAGTTTTATTCGCCCGAGGACTCCAAATCGGTGTGTTGGCCATTTACACCGCAACACTGCGAGACGTTTAGAGCTACTCACCAAAATCTTCCACCAGTAGAGTGAACAGCCCTGAAATTAAAAGAGAAAAAAAATGTTATTTCGATTCAATAATTAACATGGAACAGGCCAGAAAACAAATGAAAGACCAGTGAATTATTTTTTGCAGCTAATGTTACTCCTCATTATATTTCGCCCTTGGTTCCTCGCTCCATCAATTTGAACACCACAATACACATTAACATTCTATCTAACCATGTTTTAATCTTGTATTGTACTAAAGTTGTTCTCTTGAGTTTAATAAGTCGCGCTGCTTATGAAGCTAAACTGTCCCTCTGGTACTATGTGGAAGCTAACGTTAGTTAGCTGTGTTGTCTGGCGACATTTCTCACCTGGATCACTCTCCAGCTCCAGCCAGCCTTTGTTCATTTTTACATGTGTGCGCAGCTGACTAATATTTAAGATGTTTTCCAGTCCATGTCGTAAAGAGAGGTAAGAAACTTTGACGGTAACGCTGCGTCCATTCACGAAATAACTGTGGAGAGCTCAACATAAACACAATAGACAAAGATGGTCGCTTCCAAATAGCGTCATCAAGAGACGACGGCTGTCCTACCAGCAGCTTCCTGTAGTCAAAAAAGCAAAACATGAATGAATGAATCAATCAATCAAGTGATCAATACACAATTTTGTTTTTTAGTTTTTAAGACATCAGTGTAAAACTATATCCAGCACTTTATAAATATTGGCGAGTGTGATATAACCTGACAAATAGTTACATAAATGTAATACTTTTAGCATTTGTGGCCCTATAATGTCCACTTTTCTTCAGGACGGCACCACAGTGTTTTTGAGAAGCTGTTATATACTGCGAAATTGAAGTCATATTTAATGCCAGAAAAACAAACAGTTCAAACTTTGATATTAATATTTACAAACTGTACCAGATGTTCAATGTGTTATATAGTAAATCTGTATGAATGAACAGGATTAAAGAAACTGTTAGAAAGCAGGAAATGCCTGCTTAGTTTTGTCTTTTGAGAATTTAACTAGTTCACTAAAACAAGGTCTGGATTTATGACATTTCTAACACAGTTATTCAAATACTTAAAGAAAAAGAGCCATTGATTCAACATAACATGGAGCATAAACAGTGCAATAGAGACAATACTAAACAAACCACAAGCTGCATACAAAGTAAACTGAGAGCTGTGCGTAAAATTGAAGCATGACACAGGATAAAACACAAAACGTTTAAATGAGTTGTTTCCATAGTGATTCTTGATATCAACAAAAACTGCTGTGCCTCTGCTACACAACTGCCCATAAGATGTAACATTCAGAAAAACTGCACTTGCATTATATGATATTAACAACATTGTACAGTGTATATTCAGCACATAGTAGAGATATGGGTCTCATCCTTTATTTAGTGTATTTAGTTATTGTATATAATTTTGCCTTTGTTTTTTTGTTTTGTTTTTGCATTGTTTGTTAGTCACTTACTCACTGTTTTCGCGATTCATGTGAAGTGTCTGCTGCAACACTGCAATTTATGCAAATCTGTCTAAATACTGAATGCTTTCAACCATATCTCCTCTCTCCCTGTCCTTAAATCAAGTTTTAACATCTATTTAAAAAACGGTCTACTCAAAACACCTGTAGGTAGTCCGGTACCTGATCATTTACACATTTATACTAATTACTTGGTGCTAAATACTGAACCAGATTAGCAATATTACAATCATCTCATTTTGTACAATTCGTGAACAGGTGGTTGAAGGTTTGTTTTTTGTTTGTTTTAAAAGACCATGGAACAGAGAGAAGTGCAGACTTAAGGGACTGTTAAAAATAAGTTATTTTATTTTATAATGCGCTTTCTTGAAGTTTTCTTGGTTGACGGGCTTTTTCACCTCCGGAACCTTAGTTGGAGTAACCTCTCCGGGGAAGGTATTTATGGTCACACTGGAAAAAAAATTTATTGGAAATTAGCAACGTTTATCAGTTCATTTACATGCACTTACTGTAGATATTAATTGACTGGTCGTTGTACGCGCTAACAGCCAGGTCCATTGAAGAGTACAGCGCACATCGTACCAGGTGAGCTCCAACTACAGACCAGTGTTGAACTGACGCGTTTTAGCTAGTCGTAATTTAGGCTAGCATTAGCAATGTGAACGTTACACCTACACAATATTAGATTGTTATCTTCCCTACGATAGCCGACAAAACAGTCGGTTTGTCAGGGGAAAGCTGCTTTTTCTTCTAGCTCCAGTTACAACCAGGCATCCCGTTTTTGCTGCTACAGATGGACAGAGGAGGTTGCGTGGTTTTGGCGTTTGAAATTGCGTTTATTGTTGTGTAAGTAGCTAGCATATTGGTGTGCTGACTCAGCCTGAGAAACAATAGTGTTCATATGCATTCAGTTAGGAGTCCAATAAGCCAGTAACTAACGACAGCTGCCTGTTGTTCATGTTAACTCACAATAATAACAATATAAGGCACTGGCTGCAGAGGTAGCTTTGTGCTACTTGTTAGCTTCCTCCATCCTCGGCCATTGAGGGAAACCCTTCCCATGGGTCATGTCATGTGTAACGTAAACTCTCACGTTTAAAACATCAGATTCAGCACTGAGCGATGCTTACCTATTGGATCTATGGAGCCAGATGTCTCTGGCATTTAATGTGTGGTACAAACTGATGTAAACATATTATATGAAGACCGCACAAGCCTAATAACAGTTGCCTAATTGTACAGTACAACGTAGAGTACAGTATGTACTCCACAAGTCGTCTTCTTCGTGCTTTGTTTTCAGATCAGCCTCGACCTCACCACATTGTTTAAATAAAGATTAGATTCTCCATCTGGTTATAATGTTTTATAACCAGTATTACCACTCTGTATAATCTAGAGTCAGAATCTCAAGTCAAAAACCTACAAGTTATTATTATTAATGCTGACTCTAATTTGTGTTCACAGATATACAGAATTAACAAGGTAGCCTTGAATCATCTCAGAAATATTCAGTCAGTCAGGTTCTGAAACACGTGTAAACACTTGGATAGCTGCTTCTTGTGTCTCTGCCAATGGTATATTCATTTGCACTGCCCTTCCTGACTGGAGTTGGATATTAATTTAGAATACGGTTAGGTTTTGCTTAACCACAGCAGAAATAAAGAGGAAACTTGCAGTTTCAGCTCATTCTAAATGCTGCCTAAACATTCAGTCATATCACTCCAGTTCCCACACATGTTCTCTGACTACCTGATCATTACAGAATTGACTTTAATGATTTTGCTCCCTGTCTATAAAGTGCCTAATGGTCTCGCTGCCCGCAGAATATTTGACATGTTTCAAGTTTAATAATCCAAGACATTTTTACCTGCAAAATCTAGCAATAGAACTTAAAGTGCATAAGGTTTTTTTCCTCTCTTGTTAATGGTGTATGTGTGTCTGTGTGTTTATGTTTAGCGCTCCTGATGAAGGTGTGTAGGTCATACTTTGAGAGCCCTGTAAGACGCCATGTCTGAAGAGGCGATTTCAGAAAGTGACCTGGAGCCCAGCCTTAACAGTGAAGAGGAGTATTTGGACAATGAGGAAGAGGAGGATAATGAGGACATGGAGGAAGATGAGGATGAAAATGATGGCGATGATGAAGATGACAGTGTTGGTGAGTAGCAAATGAACAGCTGTAAACAGAGGGATGAAATTTGTCGACTGCTTAACTGTGCCTGAAATTAAAGACTTGTATTTACAGTGTTTAATTTTAATTTAATCTTGTCATAACTAGGAGATTAAACATATGGTATAGCACATATATATCAGATATTGGTGCTTTTTAAGTAGACTTTAAAGACTTCCACTGAAATGCTGTCTCTTCTCTCTCAAGATCAACCCACCAGTGCCCAGGATGGCAGGGACTCCACCTCAGCTACCTCCGGAGAGCCTTCCTCTGATCCTCCGTCTCGGCCCGCATCCCGCCCGTCCTCCGGGCCTCCCTCCAGACCTGCCTCTCGCTCTCAGCCTCCAGCTAGCCCGGAGCACTCAAGCCAGAGCAAGCCACCTTCCACCAAAACCAAGAAACAAAAAGCCTCTAAATTAACCAAATCCTCCAAGTCTTCAAAAGGCTCCAAACCTTCCAAGCCATCTAAGCCTGCACACATGAGGAAAAATATTAGGTACATCTGTTTTCTGTTTATATTTCCGTTCAGGTAAATTATATAATGTGCTAATAAGTTAATCAAATAATATACTGTACTGTATGACATTTTCCATGTGCTTACAGAAAGCTGCTGAAGGAGGATCAGCTGGAGGCTGGAACCAAGGCTGCTCAGCAGGAAGAGATGGAGAGGCGGAAACGTCTTGAGCAGCAGAGGAAGGACTTTCCTACACCAGCCCCAGCTGTCCCAGACTCTCAACTAGGTGACTGTTGCTCTCAGTGAACCTACACCTTTGAATGTTTCTGCATTCAGTCATATTTCTGTTTGGTGTGTTTTGTAGCACCTTCTATCCTAAATATCCATGCTCCTTTCCCATCTTTCCAACAGTAGACACTGCTTCAATTTTAGGAGAAGTATCTCACTTGGTCCCTGCTCTGCTGACCAAGCAAGATGTGATCTGTCTGGACAGCAGCGGTGACGAAGATGAAAAAGTGGAGCCCAAGTTGCCTGCACTTGCTATTAGAGATGGTAAGATGAGTGATCATTCTCTGCAACCATAATGCTCTTATTTCCAAGTGATTCAACAATATGAAAATTGAGGAAACTCTCACACATTGTTTACCTCACCCATGCTGACCCAGATGTAATCGAGCTCAGTTCTGGGGATGAGGACGCCCTGCAGATAAGCAGCGAGTCGGCCGACGAGGACGCCGACGGCACCGCTGGCTCAGAGGAGAGCAGTGGGGCGCACATCAACGACGCTCTGAACCTGCCTGACGCCCAGGGTCGAGTGCTGGTTAATATCAACCACCCTGCAGAGGAAAAAGACCTTTATCTTGCTCCACAGCTGGCCAGGGCTGTCAAACCTCACCAGGTATGTCCCACTATCTCATTCTCTCTTGAACTCTCAAAACATCAGCAACAAACACCCACAGTCCAGCTTGTTGTTTCACAAACATTCCTCCTATCATCTCACAGATCGGGGGAATACGGTTTCTCTATGATAACCTCATTGAGTCTCTGGAGCGGTATAAGACAAGCAGTGGCTTTGGCTGCATCCTTGCCCACAGCATGGGGCTGGGCAAAACACTGCAGGTCATTTCCTTCATTGACATCCTACTGAGGAATACGGAGGCCCACACTGTGCTGGCTATTGTCCCTGTGAGTAATCAAACTGTACTGTGTTGAAAAAGTGATGTATTAGAGTGCACCTTCATGTTCCCTGGAGTCACCATTTTATTATTATTTTTTAAATTAACCATCCAAATTTTTGTTTCTTTCATACAAGGTGAACACACTCCAGAACTGGCTGACCGAGTTTAACCTCTGGCTTCCACCTCAAGAAGCCCTCTCCCCCGACACTGACCCTACACTCGTCACCGGCCGTGCATTCAAAGTTCACATCCTCAACGATGAGCACAAGTATGTAACGTGAAATGTTGTGTGCGTTTTGTGTGCAAGATTAGGTATTCACTGTTAAACATCTGAGCCGTTAATCTTACCAACTTGTTTGACCTGCAGAACGACACTGGCCAGGGCCAAGGTTGTGGAGGACTGGTCCAGAGACGGAGGTGTGTTGCTCATGGGTTATGAGATGTACCGCCTGCTGTCCATGAAGAAGAGCTTTGTTATGGGCAAGAAGAGGAAATCAAAGAAGCCCGCGGGACCAATCATCATTGACCTGGATGAGGAAGATAGACAGCAGGAACTCATGAAAGGTCAGCAAAAGTCAGAAGTTGTCTATGCACCATAAAAATTTAAATGACAATAAGAGATATGAATTAAACTGTAAATTTATTGTGCAGGGTGTATCTACAGAATCATTCACTCATTTCACCCTTGTTATTTTGTCTTTTCAGGTATTGAAAAGGCCATTGCACGGCCTGGCCCAGACGTGGTGATCTGTGATGAGGGTCATCGCATTAAGAACTACCACGCCAGCACATCTCAGGCCCTGAAGAACATTCGCTCCCGGCGCAGAGTGGTCCTGACAGGATACCCGTTGCAGAACAACCTCATTGAGTACTGGTGCATGGTGGACTTTGTTAGGCCCGACTTTTTAGGCACGCGGCAGGAGTTCAGCAACATGTTTGAGCGTCCCATTCTGAACGGGCAGTGCATGGACAGCACGCCTCAAGATGTCCGCCTCATGCGGTACCGCAGCCACGTGCTGCACAGCCTGCTGGAGGGATTTGTCCAGAGGTGAGCTGTCTGAACATCATTAAAAAAAGAAGCATACTAGTTTTGATAGTACTTACCTTTCATGTTCGTTGTGGTGCTTTTCTGGTTTACAGACGGGGTCATGATGTGCTACGGGACCAGCTTCCCACCAAGGAGGAGCATGTCATCTTAGTGCGACTCTCTCCCATTCAGAGGGCACTGTATACCGAGTTTATGAAACGCTTCAGAGAAGCAGGAAACAGCGGTTGGCTCGGTCTAAACCCACTCAAAGCCTTCTGTGTATGCTGCAAGGTGAGACTGCTCTCCTACCTCTAGTACTGGAGCCACACATTGAAAACGGTCAGCCTCACCTGATTCTTGAAGAGTCAGACTAGTTTTTTCTGTCATTGTTGAGTTAATAAGCCTTCTTGTTTCCTCGATCCCTCCAGATCTGGAATCATCCAGACGTCCTTTATGAAGCCCTGCAGAAGGAGAATCAAGCCAATGAGCAAGACCTGGACCTGGACGACATCACTTCAGCTAGTAACCCGCGCTGCCCCGCACCCGGTGCTGGCCTCAAAGCCAAAGTAGCCGACTCAAGTAACAGCAAAGTTAACAACACCTTACCACCACTCAATCCATCGCAAGATCGAGCCAACCAAGTCATCACATATGAATGGGTATGTCATGATGACAGTCCAACCCCAGTAAACTAAAAATCCTCCACTAGTGGATTTCTTTTAGCACCAGCTTCCTCAAAAACTCAGCAGCTGCTTCACTTCTCTAATGTTGAGGTGACAAATATTTAACTGCTGTTTCACCCATTTATTTATTTCAGGCAAAGGACATAATGTCGAATTACCAGACAGGAGTTCTCCAAAACTCTGCCAAGATGGTTCTGCTCTTTCATTTGATTGATGAGAGTGTGAGAAGAGGAGACAAGATTTTGGTGTTTAGGTAAGTCCTCCATCCAGGGTATGTGGCTTTAAGCACAAATCCGACATTAAGCGGCTTAGAGAAGAGGTAGCCTGACTTTGCTGTTTGGCTGATTAATAAGACTTTTGGAGTTTTCAGAGCTATTTTCAAGCTGAGCTTTTTACAAACAGCAGGAATGTTACAATTAGCCATAATTATGGCTTTTAGTGAAACAAAATTGATGGTTGTTTGTAGCCATATATGTACTGTATTTACAACAGTACAGTAACTATTAGAAAACATCTGACGGGTAGATTGTAACTCATGACTTTGAGTGCACCAGTCACCGGTCTATTTTATGTCATAATAACTGTTATTTATTCCATACCAGAGCAAACTTATAGACTTACTTTTCTCACCCCTTATTATCTGTTTCTGCTGTGAACCCACTAGTCAAAGCTTGTCAACGCTGACCGTCATTGAGGACTTCTTATCAAAGAGACCCATGCCAACAGGCGTCGCCTCCTCTGACACCCAGAGCCAAAACTGGGTTCGCAACCTCAATTACTACAGTGAGTCATCAAATCTGTGCTCTCTTCTCAAAGCAGCAGAATAGTGCAGTTTTCAACACTGAAACCTCAAAGCTGTGATTGTCTTTATTGATTTTATATCCCTGGCTGCAATCTCTGATGTTTGAAATGTTTGTTTTTATATGTACTCTACGTACTGTATATTGCCCATGGGGTAGTTAAATACTAAGTAATACTTAGTAATACTGAAATGTAAATAAAAGTCCTGCTCCTATAATTCAATAGAAATGCTAACAATTTAAAAATCTCTAAGCGTTATCTTATCTTTGGTATTCAATGAAAAATATTACCATAATACACTCTACTTCATATGCTGCAAGGCAAAGTGTGTTCAGATGCTTAGATGATGTGTGTCTGTCTGCAGGACTGGATGGGAGTACATCTGCCTCTGAAAGAGAGCGACTTATCAATCAGTTCAATGACCCAGAGAACAACGCAACATGGGTCTTCCTACTGTCCACCAGGTTCGTGTCTCTGCTCTCTCTTCTTTTACCATTTCTCTCACACTTCCTTCCCACCCACCAGCAGTAAGTTTAATCATTTTCTGTGTTCCTTTCAGAGCGGGCTGCTTAGGCGTAAATCTAATTGGGGCCAACCGCGTCGTCGTGTTTGACGCCTCCTGGAACCCCTGTCATGACGCCCAGGCAGTGTGTAGGGTGTACCGGTATGGTCAAAGGAAACCGTGCTACATTTACCGCCTTGTTTGTGATTTCACCTTGGAGAAGAAGATCTATGACAGACAGGTCTCCAAACAGGGCATGTCTGGTAAGAGATTTCTACACGTGAACAAGAGCCATTAATATTTACTCATCAGATGAACACATTTGAAAGATTTACTCAGAAGTTGCTTCTTTATTTTGATCTATCTATAATAATACTGAGAAGCATATTGATTATACTGTGTCATGCCACTGTTATTAAACTCTTATCCAGGTCCTTTTGGTAATTACTGATATCTACCGGAATTTATCCAGTCTTAAAATGTTGCCCGTGTATGTTTATAGACCGTGTGGTTGATGACCTGAACCCAGTGCTGAACTTTACTCGTAAAGAAGTGGAGTCACTGCTGCACTTTGTGGAGGAGGAGCAAGAAGCTGACAAAATCTCCCTGGGATCCCGGGACAACTTTGAGGTTGTGATATACCAAGCCTGTCAGTTGTACCCACACTTCATCACCAAGGTACAGTTGTATTATAGGTGTTACTCACGTGCCTAGACTCTGCAAGAAAGGCTCAATGTTTAAATATAGGTACATGATAATGAAGTGTTGGCCTTCTGGTTAGTGCTACTCTGACTGTTAAGGTACTCTGATGTGTTCTTAGTATACGCTCACTTTACGCCAGTGGAAGCCTGCAAAAACACCAACTTCTAAATCCCTAAGCTCTAATTTAAAAAAAAAAAAAAAAACTACCAGAAAAGACCAGGAAGGCTCATCTCCCACATGAAATTGCAAATTTTTTATCAAGGATTTCAACATGCTGTTGTAAAATAAGGTTCTTTTTACTGGGAATTTCACAGTCAGTGAAATAACAGTAGAATCTTTACCTGTGTGAAAGCACATTGGCTGAAGAAAAAAAGAGACAAGGCAAATATGAATGTGATGAAAACTGCACAGAAAATCTAATAACACATTTCCCCAGCTGACCTTGTGAAACCAGAATCCTGTCTGAAAAGGGCTTATGTAAAATAAGTAGGCAGGAGAAGAAAAGGAAATGAATATGATTATTTTATTAATGTTGTGAATCCCATATGGGTTATGCATTTCCTCTGGTATGTCAGGGACCAAAATGTTTCTTTGTGTGGGAAAATCCTGCGTTTGTAATTCAGTTTCCCTTGTTTCTATATGTGTCAATAGCAACCTTTTCAACATGAGTCTCTGCTGGTGGACCGGAAGGAGTCGAAACTGACCAAAGCAGAGAAAAGAGCCGCCAAGAAGAGCTACGAGGACGAGAAACGAGCCTCCGTGCCCTACTCTCGCCCATCGTACGCCCCCTATTATCCAACCAGTGATCAGACGCTCACAAACATACCAGCATTTAACCAACGAGGCTGGTGGGTTTCAGACTGCATGTTTTATCACACATTCCTTTAAGTTAATTGCTTGGGCAGTGGCTAATGGCTTAGCTCTGTTCCTTTTTATAAACCTATATCCTCAACTGTAATTAGCTACAATCTAACTTTTAGAGTTCTCCTGATACTCTGTGGTGAAATGCATTAAAATGTAGTATACTCTCCTCCACCACATGTGCTTATGTAGGAAAAACTCATCTCTCTTTCATTATCAAAAACCACAAACCCCTTTGAAAATCTGGAAATGATTCTCTGTCTTGCTCATTGGCAAAAACAGAAAATAAAATCAACATCCAATTTGTTGGTTTGTTTGAGGTTATTCTGTAGCGTGTGTTTTCTTTTCTCTTATGGATTTCCAGCACACTAGACACTGCTGCTAGAGTTATGTGTGTGTGTGATTATCTCATGAGCTCTGGCCTCATATTTCTAGGCGTCCCATGGCGAGGCCTGATGACAAACCGGTGGCGAGTGTCAGGCCCATCCAGTCGACCCCAATCCCCATGATGCCTCGCCAGGTCGGCATGGGCATGGCCGGCTCCAGCTCTGCTGGCAGCCTGCCCGTCAACTTCCTGCAGAAAGCAGGAGTCTACGTGCAGAGGATTGTCACCACAACTGGTAATGTATAAGATTTTTTTAAAATTTAAATCACTGAAAATACCAAATCTATTATGTTAGAAGAGAAGAAGTCTTGTGAAATGGAATGACCAGACATTAACATCAGCCATTTTGTCTGGACCTACAGATATTGTTATCCCAGGAGCCAACAGTGCAACAGATGTTCAAGCTCGAATTAGCGCAGGAGAAAGCATCCATGTTATCAGAGGATCCAAAGGTAGTTGGAGCAACACAGTAATTACCCTCTGCATACTAAACAAAACATTTCAGTAAACGCTTCCAACACTTTCCTTTTTTCTCAACACAGGTACCTACATCAGGACAAATGACGGAAGAATTTTTGCTATTCGCTCTGGAAAGATCAGTAGACCAGCAGCTGGGGGCTCTGCTCCTTCAAGGGGTACAAATTCATATTTATTATTCATGCTTTCTTCTGCATAATTTTGTATTACAAGTATCAACCAACATCTCATACAACTTTGAGGGTGGAGTTCTTGTGCTCTTATATTACAACTCTTGACCTTTCAAGAATGAATTATTCATAGGCAGAGACAATGTACATGTCTCCTGACATTTCATGACTGTATTTTTCTCTCCCTTCTGCAGACACCCAAGGTTCACTGATGCATCCACTCAGTAATGGCTGTTCATCCCCTGTGGATCAACAGCAGCGCTCTCCCAACGGGGAACAGCGTCCCTCCTCTCCTTTAAGCTCTGAGATTCTCAGAGAACTCAGCCGCTACGCTTCATCCACAGGCGATGCAGCCGCCGGCATGGGGAATGAATTGCCGTCGCCCCCAGATGTGTCGTCTGTGCCAGCAGGGGACGGGGGCAGCTCACAAAACAGTCAGACTGGTGATCTCAGCAGGCAACTCAGTGACGACCTCCTGAGCTCAGCACTAGAGATGCATGGCACCAAACGCAAGAGTACTGAAAGTCAGGGCAACGTACAGATAGGAGGCAAACGCACTTCTGCTGCAGCGCGTTTCCCTGGACTGCCCATGGGCTCCAGCGGGCTCAGTTTTCCTCCTGTGGGTTTGAACTCTTCCTCCCTACTGGGGAACCTAGGGCACATGAGTCACCCACTTCTAATGGGTGGCAGCGGTGGGTCATCATTCCTTCAGCCACCAGGACAAACACTGGCTGACCTACAGACCATGTTCCCCTCTGCAGGCTCAGACCTACTGAGACAGTCTGCCACGGGGAACGGACACCTTCCCACCCCCTCCTCGTCCTCTCTGTCCACCGTCTTCTCCTCTGCTTCCACCACAATCCCTATGTCGTCCACGCCCTCGGCAGCAACTTCTTCCTCCCTGGCGCCGGGTTCCCTGCCTCCGTATTTGATGAACCCCAACATGGCGGGCCTGCTTTCATCAGGCTTCCCCCTCAACTACAGTCAGTCGCTGCTCTCTGAGCCGAGGATGTTCCCCACCTCCCTCCTCCCTGGGTCAGGGGGGTTCCCCGTGCCCAACTCCACCTCTACCACATCCAGTTTCCTCTCTCATTACAACAATCCCACCTCCAGCCTGTTGGGGGCAGCTCTGACCCAACCGGACAGACATCAGGGTGCGGAGAATGGCGGCAGTAGCTCTGATGATGATGTTATAGAGGTAACAGGACAGTAGAGCCTCATGAAGTCATGGAGAGGCAGTTTCACACACAATCTTGTTAACCATGGTGTTAACATAAAGTACATTAGGGATGGGAATGATGAGATGTTTACATGACCAGATGAACTCAATTAATTCCGTTGTAGTATCTACCCTAACACATAAACTGATGAATTGTGGCCGGAGACCTTTTTATATTCCAAATGTGTGAGCACATCAGACTGCAAGTGAAGTCGATAGGAAAAAGTGACACTTCACTGATGAAGTGACATTTTAAAAAAAAGCAAAATAAATGACTTTTTAGGAGCTAAAATTTTATGTTAATCCTGAAGTCATACAATGAACTTGGCAAAGGCTGTGATTAGGTTATATATGTGGTTTCAGCCTTGTGCCATTTTAACAGTTTCCGTTAATTTACATGATCATCAGTAAAATAAAATTCCCATTCCTAATGGTCTCATTAAATTTCTCACACACACACACACACAGACTCTCACCTGCAAATGAGAGAATCAACTTGTACCTTAATGACTTTACAGAGTCAGAGTAACAAATCCTAATGCTGAATATCCCAGACTTGTTCAGCTGGAGCGTCAGAGCAGTGGGAACAGACGTTTGTCGTACGGGGACCAGCTGAAACTTTCGGGGGAGGCTCTCAAAGCACAGCCTCTCATGTGTAAGGAAGGCCTCCACCGCCGTGCAGGTAGTTTTATTCCCTCCGAATTCAGATGGAATAATGTGATTAAAACTGCTTCATGTTGGATTTTCTCCTGATATATTGCTGTGAACGAGGCAGATGTACTCGCCTGCTGAACACTAATTTGTTCTTTTCAGTTTCCTTTTCTAGCAAACAAAACTGAAAAGCTATCACAGTAAGTTACAGTGGCTGCAGAACATTGCGTTAATATTTGTCAGAACAATATATTTAGAGAAAATCCTTCAAGGCTTACCTTTAACAAAAGAAATTTTAGGCTTTCAGAGCATATTTTAGTCTTTAGAAATTTGATAGACATCGTAGCATCCCCTGTTGAAAAGATATGTGTGATACTATAACTGAACATGTTGATACTTTGTATATAGCAGTCATTATCATTGTTTATATTGCAAGTCAATACTGTGCAGTGTGTAGATTTTGGTCATAGGGAGATGGTTTATTATTACAATGACTATCATGACGACAAACACACCCTGGCATAAATGCTGGGGAAACAAATTTCTGTTCAACTTCATAATTTTCTTCTTTTTTTTTTCCTTAAAACTAAAATGAATGTACTTTCCTGTTAGCCTTTGATAACACAGGGGCTGGGACATGGATTCGGACTGTGTTCTTTCATTTTTAGCCTTAAATAACACAAAGGGGTCTTGAGTCTTAGCATTTATCTTAGTACATCCTTTTTAAGTCTGTTGGAAGAACTACTGAGCACGTAGACAGTCGGTGTCAAACTCAAAACACAAGTTTAGGGCAGATTCAGCATCGTGACTAAAAGCACCAAGTGTGAAAGCCAAAAGGAGCACTAACCACGATACAGTGTTGCTAGCTCATTTCCAAAAGCTTGTCACCTCTCTTTTGTTGCAGTTTTCCCCACCATCTGTTGATACACGAGCACCAAGTCAACCTACATGTTATGTGTAGTTTTGACGATCATAATTCTCTTATGGATCATTTTCAGAAACTCTTTGAGAACAAATATTACCTAAACTGTAGAAACCATTGCATTCGTGCAGCCTGAGTGTGTAAAACCTTAAGTCAATGTAGCCACCAACCATCAGATCTGATATATATATATATATGACATTTCATTACAACCACCAGTGACTTTGGCAGAACCGTGTCAGGTGGTGTGGTGGCCTTACCAAACTGACAGTGCCATTATATGGTAGCTTTTCACCTAAATGCAGTGCAGTGTAAGTAGCTTCTATCAGTAGTGTCAGTCATTGTAGATCTGCGGTGCTTTAGGGAGTTTAGGTCTTTGCTGTTCTCTGTAGCCTTGTGTTTCTGTGTTGTGATGACACCTCAAGGTATTTAGATTTAGGAAAGTCCCTTTCCTCCGTTGGTAACATAGGCTAGATGCAGTGGTTGTTAGCCTTTAAAAAACACTGGATAACCTGAGACAACAGATCATTCCCTATGAAGACACATTTTTTAGAGATGTTTGCTTGTGGGGACCTTTTGCCCCCACAGTTTGAGTACTGTTCACTTTTTGTTTTATTTGCTACTGGCTCCTTCCCTGTCATTCTAGATGCTTCATTTCTATCATCAGACATCTCCAGTTTTCTTGAGCATGTCTTGGGAACTTGTGATTTGGTTTGTTTCAGATTTGAAGGTAGAGCTGGCACTTTGAAAAAGGATCATATCTGCCTGAGAACTGTACAAGGTACATTTTACTGACCCCAATGTCATTATTCTCAGTCTTCTCAATCTGTTGGAAACACTTCACATTTGAATCTTGGGAACCATCAGTATATTAACAAAAAAATCCCTGTCTGCCATTCTTGTTAATTACGTGCATTTTTATGTTTCATGGGGATATTTTCGTTTTTAAAAAATGTTTTTTATAACTTCTTATTGGTGTTCACTCACCTGGCAGTTGTTTCCCTTATTTCAATGTAAGTGTCTGAAATTTATTTATTTATGACGGAAAATATGTTTTTTTTTGTAATTGCGTTTTTTTTAACCTTTTGTTCACTTTGACCCATTGACGGCTGATCCAGTAAGAATTTCATACATGCAGCCTAGATTGAAGCAGAATATGACTGTGTTATCAATGTTATTTTAACAATAAAACACTCTTCTATTGCAGTGTGAATCATTTACAAATGCTTTTAATTTAGCACATACCTTCAATATGAGATATCTGACTTATTAAAACATGTGGCTAAACCAGTGATCAAAGGCAGGATAATAAGAAACCTGAAGTACAAAAATTCAACATGTATTCAGGGCTGTAGCCAGGATTTAGAAATACGGAGGTCATGAATTCAAAAATCCCTCACCAATAAGAGATATTTAACTCCTACTCCTTTTTTCATATTATTATTATTTATTTATGTTAAATTTTCTGTACATATTTATCTCTTATGATGACTTTGTCAAAACCAACTTAGCTCAGTTTGCAGTTTCACTACTGAATATTAAAGCCCTTTATTTTTATTCAATTACTTAAATTATTACAAAAAGCTCAGTCTGTGACACGTGTTTAACTGTAAAATGAAAACTCTTCAACTCATTAAACCCCAACCTAAAGTACAGACGAGATGACCTCAGTGTCAAGTTGTAAGTTGTAGCTACAGTCCTGTGTGTATTATGTAAAAAAGGCAATAAACGAAAAAGATTTCATTTCCACATTTGGTTTCTTTGCCTTTTGGAATGACAAGACTGTTTTAAAAAAACACTTTTTATGCAAATCAAAGTGACGGCATGTGAAATCTTTCAGGCAAACCTCGTATAAATACTCTGACAGTTTTGTTAAAGTGTCGATACTGTGTCCTCTGTCAGGACTGCAGCCGTTTCTTAGCCATGTAAGCACTGGTGACTTGGTTCATTATGATGAGGGCGCTGAGGGCGGGGCAGAGCACTGACAGGTACCAGGTGTACTCCATGACAGCAGCAGTGAACCAGGTGGAGCAGAGGCCAAGGAGCAGGCTGACGCTGCCAAGCAGGTAGGTGACGAGTCCAGACGCCGCGTGGTAACGTTTGAGTTTGGCCAGGGACCAGCCTTTGGCCAGAGAGTGATAGATGAGAGGCACTGCTGCCAAAGACTGTAACCCAACCACGCAGACCGTGAGCAGGCCCAGCAGACCGTGCCACGAGGTGAAGTGGGGTTTACCGTTCAGGTGCTTGTTGTATGAGATAGCTGCCAGACCCAGGACTGCACAGGACAAACAGAGGCACTGAAGGATCCAGTGAACACGACCTTTGGTCTTGTGTGGAAACCTTTTGATGGGGGAGCCGTGGGGGGAGAAGAGGAGTATGGCTTCTGTCATGAAGAGGGAGAACTGGAGGAAAAGAAGAACATGAACTAGGTCAACTATTGGCAAATATATTTGTGCATCTATCCATTATTTTATTGCTCATTTGATTAATATAAACTGTCCCAAAGCCCAAACTGACATTCAAATCGAATGTTGGAGAAGCTGGAACTAGTGAATTTGGGGAAGTTTATTAATTTTTATTATTTATTTATTTTTTCATTTTCATTTTGTCATTTTCGAGCAATTATAACAAACATTATGTAGTTCCACCTTATAATATGAGCAGATTTTCTGCTTTAAACTGAATATCTTAACATTTATTGGACTGTTAGTCAGACAAAACAATCATGTAAGAGACACTGAGGCTCTGACAAACTGTTTGAAACATTTTCCTTTAGTTTTTTAACAGTTGATAGAGTAATTGGTTAATCGATGATTAACATAATAATTAACTGCAGCCCTAGGCAGATCAATTTATCAACTGTTAAAGCTCTCGCTTTAATGAAAATGGGATATTTTATTTCACGTGTTTACAGCAGAAAATATTTCTTTTGAAAGTTCCAACTTACAGCCAGTGTCATGAAGAAAGGATGCCAGGAGAACAAACCTAACACAAAACAAAGGAAACCAAATGAACAAATGGTATGTGTTTCACAAAGGGACTGTGACATGAACATATGTGAACAGTAGGAGGACTCACTTGAACCCGGCCGAGACAGAAGTGCAATGAATACACTGAAGACGATGCAGATAAAGTGGGTCAGCGCTGCGGAAGCTGTTCTGCTAAAACCGTAGATCCGAGGCTCAGATTCAGACTCTTTGTTGAGATGAACCATGTTTACGTGAACTTGTTATGAGTCTCTCACCTGCAGCCGACACAAACCGGACTGTTACCTACAGTGAACTCGAAGTTTGAGTTGAACAGAAGCGGAAACTGGTGGTGGATGAAGAAGTCTGACCTCCTCCTGCTTCACTTAAAGACAGACGACTGAATTATAAAACGAGCCTTCATTATCAGACAGCTGAAACATAACTGTATCTTTACGAATCAGGAATTATCTGCTCACAAGTTATCAACACAACATGCTCAGTCACAGCGCCGCCGGCCATAAAGAAAACACCTCCGGTTCGATTTTTCAGTATAAAGCGTTGTTTTACTGATCCACCATCAGCACTTCTCCAGAACACATCCACACTGCAAATGTGTTTCTCTGATCATAATACTCCCATTTGCTGAACTGAAAGCTCCCTTTACATGTGAATGGATATCAAGTGTATTGTTCCATCACTTGAGTATCTGACCTTCACTGTGCAGAATGATGAATGTGCAGACTTCACCATTTCATCTGCTGTAGGTGGGAAAATTTCTCTGTGCTCATCTTAAATCTGAGTTTAACACCCGGACAGATACCTGCAGGATTTATGACCTCCATATTAGTTTGTAGCCAGTCATAGTCTAATATGCAATGTACACTGCTGTGATGCAGGGACCTGTTAGAGTGTAAGAGGCTGCACCTTTACCAGGAGCTTGGTAAGTCTCTGGATAATGTTTTTGAGGACCCTCTCTTCAACATCCACATTGTCTACATAGATAATGACTCACCGTCCCTTACTAAGATAAACCAACTTTTCTGTATTGTCTTGTAAAATGGAGATGAGCTTTACTCTGTGAATGCAAACACAATTTAAATGTGTATCTAAAACGTTTTTCTTAATGCAACTATGTTTACGCTTTTATTTTGAAACCGGAATGTCCGGAAGTCTTCTCTTTTTTCTGACCCCACTTAACTCACCTTGTCCAGGCTGACGTGGATGGTTTCTGGAAAGATTCCCCATCAGATAGCCTACATCTGAGAGGAGAAAAGGCTTTTCTGACCTGTAGATGCAACCTGTCTAAACTTAAGATCCGGGGAGGAAAACTATAATTTCAAATTATGCAGCTTTTGATAATAATAATAACATGAAAAACAAAATGAATAATAAAGATAACGACAGCAGTGATAATGGTTTGAAATCACATGTCCATGCAGGCAAACTAGTCTGGGTGCATGCTGTGGGTTAAGCAGCTATATATGGATGTGATGTCTCTGACTAATACCACCCATTCCAACTCAATGGACACTCACTGTCTGCTGTTCATTGGTTATTGTGCTCCAATTACTCTCTAATAAGCTTGTGACTCTGGAAGGCCACCACACACTGGGCACACAGTACAAGAGCACAAACATGCTCATTCAGGAACATCCCTCTCTCTCTTCCTGTCCATCTATTCCCTGCTCTCTTACTCCCACTGTCACTGTTTATTTAGACTCTGTGTCTCTGTTTATTTTTTCCCCTCAGAGGAGTTAGACTTAGGAAGTGGGTTTCCATTGTGGCCTGTAATCAGGTAAGGCTAATCACTTGTGATATTCAGATGGTTCCTCTGAGTAACAAGTGAGTTTTCTGATTAAGATTCTGTGTATAAAGTGTATCCACCCCATAGTATACATCAGTAATATTACAGTCATATAAGTCAGTATAGCGGCCTAAAAATACAACACTCACACTGGCAATTTTCCTGCATTATGAGTATGTTTACTTCAAGTACATTTTCCTGATAATACTTAAGGACTTATACTTGTAATGGAGTATTTTTACACAGTTGTATTACTACTTTTCTTCCATTAGTGGAGTCCAGCTGGCGTCAGTGTGAGGATAGCTTAAAGTTTTACTTACTTTAACTTTTGTTGTTCAACACGGTTTTGGCACTTTTGGAGCCAAAATTATTATTTCTATTAGTAATATAAATAGTAGAAGGTGAGGACCAATGACCTCTCTCTAGATTTACTTTATCTGTATAACCTACATGTTCTTTCCCTGCCAGTGTGAAATCTAGCTTTCTTCATGTCTGGATCCTAATCAGATATTAAACAGTTTATTCCAAACTGCTGATATATTCACCATCTGAACCCCCTATGTTTCAGATTGATACTTATCCCTTTTTGATAAAATTCAGAAAATGTTGTGATTTTTACTTTGGGTATTAAATTATGAATTTTAGTGATTTGATTATAAATGGACAGCTAATCCAATGAGTTCAAAGCAAGATCCAGTCTGTTTGATAAATCAACCACTCAGATTTCAGTTTTAACTTTACTGTTCACACAGGACATTTGTCCTGCAGCCAGGTGAAACACACTGGAAAACAATACAGACTTAAACATAGCATAACGTCATTAATAAATGAACCATTAACGTTTTTATTTTTTTTCCTTTGCAATCATTCAAGGAGGATAAACACAAACCAAAGGGATGTTTCACAACCTGGCAACCCACCAGCTGTTTGTAGTTTATAGACTGTGTGTTTAATATACTGTGTGATCACAAGTTTCTCTCTATTCCTCCTCCGTGACTGTACACGTACAGTATATTTCTTGTGTGAGAGAGCAGGGATTCCTCCCGTGGTGCCTCTCTCGGGATACTTTAATACACGTACGGGATTAGACGGTAATCCCACGATCACAATGTGCATGCGCAAACTGAAGTGCGTGCGTCTGGAGAGGGACGGTTCGGTGTTAATGCAACAACAAACAGCAATCACTCTTCAAATCTCCTCCACGACAAGTGGCTCTGATGAACTGAACCAGGTAAGAGCATTTTTAAAAAAACGGTTTGTCTGTCAGACCGAACATTTGTCCGGGTGTCGCTGTCAAACGAGTTTGTCGCCCCGTTGCAGGATTAAACCGGGCTGTCCCGTCACAGACCGGGAGCTGCTCCTCTCAACAAATGACAAATTCGTGAATAAATTTTAACTTTTATCGCATCGCCCCGAACCGCACATGCCTGGTTGGATTGGTTGCATGGATATGGATGGATGACCCCGGTTATAATGTGCTCTTGTTGCCCTGTGGGAAGAACTGCTCCGTGTGGTGACCCACTTGGCAGAGAGAGCCCCGGGTTGTTCAAATTCAAGTCACAATTCAGCTCCACACGGGAACTAATAAGACTTAAGTTTCAGATTCACCTGTGAACATCTGACGCATTTTCTTCCTGGTGACGCTCCGGAGCAAATGTATTCAAGTTTTTGTTTTCAGACAGTGTCAGTGTATCAACCCCTGCCTGTGATCTCTGTCACTAAAAGGATTCAGATTATTTACTTAAGTCAAAGTAACGACACCGCAGTATAAAAATACTCCAGTACACACGAAAATCCAGTGGGCAAAATCTGTCTCGGGTGGCAGTTTCAGCATGTGCAGTAGAATGAATCACACCTGTCACATGTTTAATGCATTATGTATTAAGTAATCAACATGTAAGCAGCATTGAATATATTGTGGGTAGTCTATTGTGTACACGGCTATGTAGTTTCATCTATAACAATGCTTCATATTTTATAAGATGGTTGTATATCTTCTATGTATATTCTTAATCAAAGAAATGACTACAGCTGTATGAGAAATAAGGGAGGAAATGTACAATAATGCTCCTTGAAAGGTAGTGGAGGAGAAGTATTAAGTAGCATAAAATGCAGATAGTAAACGTGTGCAGCACAAGAGTAAATGTACTTAGTTACATTCCTCCACTGCCTGTCAGTCACTCAACACCTGTAGCTGTTGTAGCCCCACATACCGTACATACTGCACATATTGTAATCAAGGTTGTTGACTTTTTACTTTCATTCTGTTGCCATATATTTCTGAAATGATTAAGTTAGTTCTGTGCTTCCTGAATTGAATGAATGAAATGATAAGGATTCTGACCCACTTTTGGCAGCAGAGTTTTATCTAAAACATGCACTTTTGTTCTACAGGAAAAACAGTATGAGTTGTCCCAGGATTTCACAGGATTATACTCGTCATCTCGTCCCACATTTTAACGTAATCATATGAATCCTGGCGTCAGATAACAAAGGTTAATCTTTTGTTTTTCAGTTTGTAAAGCCCGTAACATAATACAGCACAGACATTGATTTTATGAATTTGTATTGCTTATGCTGATGATGATTTAAATATGTCAGGTTCATGTGTATTAAACTGACCCATGCATGTATAAGGAGAGTATTATACACAAACTTGTGTGTGATTTCAAACTGTCTTGCAGCTCCTAAGGGCTTGGTGGCTGCTTGTTCCTCTGCACATCAAGCAAAGCTGGAAGTGGACCTCGTGCTTTTTTTGTCCAAACACTGCACATCTCATCCTACATACATCCTCAACAAGGATGCAAAGGTGCATGTGTTAATGCTGTCTCCTCTCAGAGCCGTATGTACACCCATACCGGCTCATGGACAGCAAGCGCTCACTTGACATGTCAGTGTCTGTATCAAGGTCAGGATGTCTAAATGTGAGCTGATCGAGCTGAAGGACCTCAGTGTAAGTGATCCCATCGAGTTGGCTGCGCCTGCAGCCCGCACGCACCCGCCACCAGTGAACCCAGGTCAGCCCTGCTCCTTCCATGTCGTTCGCCTGGTCGGAGACAGCGTCACCATTGAGACGCCTGGGTGTCAGACGGGAGAGGCCGGAGTGGGTCATGACTTCCAGCCCCACAGTTACGCTCATCTCACCTGGTGCGACCTGTGTGGAGAGTTCATCTGGGGTCTTTATAAGCAGAGTTTACGCTGCACCAGTGAGTACAGTCTGCTTATGTTCTCACTTGTTTAAAAGATAAGTCTGGTGATATTCTATATTTTTCCTACTGTCAACAAATCCCATGAAAAAACCAAAACACAAGACAATCATAAATTACTTTAGAGTATTATCTGTGTAGCCAAAGCCTGATATAACCTAATACTCTGATCCTTATAGTTCCACTATCGTCCAAAAACTATTAAAAACACATCAGTTGGCAGCACTGTGGCCTGCACTGACCCACCCCAGGAGATATATTCCTGCATTACCACGCTCACACACACTGTAGTTTATTTTGAATCAATTCTACCTCAGAGAAAATCCACTGCTGAAACAGTCTCTAACATTTACACCATTTAACCAAGTCTGAGTAACATTTCCTAAAAACCACAGTTGCCCAGCTGTAGCTGTAATTTATTTAACTGTATTTAAAAATGATTCATACATTTTTAAAAGCCTTTAAAAGGAAGACAGGGTGGAGAAGCTGGAAAATATTGAGAGATGGACTAATACCTTGTTGGTTTTGCCCTTTTTGTATCATTTCAAAATCCCAGCAGGGGAGATATATGCACCAGCCTTGCGCTTTAAGTTTGGTGTGTACATGATAAACATGTTTTTGACTGTAGGCATTGACCTAAAAAGCAAAAACAGGCAATCAGCCACTAAATCTGCTTTACATGAGACAGGATGACGTACAGTGTGTTAGGCTGTTTGTGCCAATGGGATTAATAATAGACATGGTGGACCATTGTGGCTGCTTACTTTGTAAAGAGAACTGCTGTGAAAATTGGTCATCAATTGTTCAAGAAATGGCTAAAAAATATCTTTACATTACAGACTAAATCAGCTGTGTCCATCCAGAGCTCATGGAGCTGTGATACAGTCTTAATGTTACATTTTCCAGCATCACCAGGATGCAGGATGTTCATGTTATTTTTTCCAGCCATGAGAAACTTAATCACAGAGTTTGTCCTAATCTGTAGGAAGCTCTGGCAAATGTCATGTTTAAACTGTACGCTGGTACAGATAGCACCTGGGAGTCTCTTTGTTTCTCTGTATCATTTGACTGAAGGTATTTTTGTGGCCTGTTGAGGTCCAGTTCAGGAAAAAATGAACTGTAGTAACTATCAGAAGCAAACAGGTGACAGAGTGATAGTGGCCTATAATTAATATACCTATTAAATATCCAGCACAAATTTTTAATTTAGATGTACAGAGATATTGGTATGTTGCTTATATAACAGATACTGCATCTAGGTTAGTGTGATTTGGGTGATAGTTTTCAGCACAAAGAGATTAGTGAACAAAATCCAGAGCAGAGGGCTCTGCACCACGAGCTTTGACCACTGGCCAAAGCAAAACTGAGAATGCAAAGTTTGCACCCTTTAATGGTCTCCCTCTCTCTCTCTCTCTTTCTCTCTCAGAGTGCAATTATACTTGTCACTACCGCTGCCGACCATTCATCCAGCTGGACTGCAGCACAGATGGAAGTTTGTTAGCAGACCCTGAGGATTTCTCTGTCGACTCCATCGAGACAGACACGAATGTGGTCAGTGACGAATCACACATTTTCTCAGTAGTACATTTGCACAGAGAGCAGTGCTGGCTGTCTTCCTGGGATCGTTTTATTTTCAGAAAAAATGCATTTAAATTGTGATTCAAGGATTGAACTGTGCAACCGAGCAAAAAATTACAGTTTCAGAAAAAAAAACACATAATTCAAACCCACTCCTGCCTCTATTCATATTGTGTGGGTGGGCAGGTCAAAGCAGATGGAGACTACCAGACTGTCTGCTGCTGTCCACTGTGTTTCAGTGTGCCATATGTCCTCAGAGATACTGGTTTTATTACCTCTTCATTGTCAAGGCATCCATACAGAAAGTAATTTAGGAGAGAGCTGAGGGGAGGGGATAACTTAACAACTTCACAATAAAACAGCTGTCCTTATTACAGAGCCACATAAAACTGACAGTACTGAGGTTCATGAACTACCACAACTTATCAAACCAATTAAAAGTTGGCTTTACTGTGAATCATTAATATACTTTTGCTTGAGTTATAGATTATTTTGTCTTTTATCATCATGATGCACAGCCCAATCTCACTGCTTTTATTTTGATAAACTAGCTACTCCGCTGCAGCCTCTCAACGATTATAAATGCATTTGTTTAGTCCTGCAAAATCAGGATAAATCTCAGTTTAGAAAGTGGAAAACCAGTCAGATAGTCAGATATGTCTAACAAAAAAACAAGGTCACAAATTGTGCTTTTAGTCCGCTTTTTATTGATTTTATTTTGAAAATGAAAAATCAATAAAATGGCAGCACAGCTGTCAGGAAAACAAATAAAACCAGAGAGAACGCATTGTTTGGGATCCTCTTTTTGTAAGAGTGTTAAAGTACATATATCACAGCTTTTGTGAGGACTAAATGTCTGCATTTCTGGATGTGCTTACAGCAGAATGGAAAGTGTTCTCTTTCACACACATCAGCAATATCGTGAGGAAATATTTTTCTCCATGGATAATTTAAGCAGATCTCCCTGGGAGTGGGCTGGTCCTTTAGATGTCTTTGTGAAGTTTTATTGTAGGGAGGAGCAAATGGGAATACTGGGGTCAAAAAGCTGTTAGCAGAATCAGACAGACGAGAGCTGAGAAATGTCGGACACACAAATCTGGAGATCCTTCTAAGATAGCAGGGATGACAGAAATCCCTAAAACTTCAAAATTCCTGCTCACCTGAACCTTGGAGATGACGTGGGGAAGCACAGCGAACGACTCATTCTGCAGTCAGGAGGACAGTGGATCAGAGCTGGAGCTGTATTTTACTGCATGTACATCTTTCTTTCACAAGGTCAGAGGGTCAGCGGTGAGACTATGGAATAGTTAATCAGTCCTGCTGGCACCAGGCACTTTCTGTGTGATGATATTTAATCATGCATGGCTTCATTTTGAGAATGATAGATTAAGACTTTACTTGACTTTTATTTCTCCTCTGACACTTTCTCTTCATCCTTAAAGCTCAGTTTGAAGACAAGCTTTCTGCTGACATCATGTGGCCTGTTTGCTGAACTGTACCCACTCTTTATTTTTCAGGATGAACAGATTGATTTCGGTAAACAGAAGTTAAGTGTTGGTGAGATTCAACAGAAGGTGAAGGAGTATAATGCTCAGATCAACAGCAATCTCTACATGGTGGCTGTGAGTGATAAACCTTTTTCTCTTGTATTTTTAATTCTAGTTATATATCATAGTTTACAGACCATGCTGATATTGTATGACATCATTTCATTCATTCACCATTTCCCTGTCTAACGGCATAAATCTGTCTACCTTGCAGAATAAAGATGGGTCATACACTGGTTTCATCAAGGTCCACTTTCAGTTGGTTCGTCCCATCTCCCTCCCTCCTCCTCAGAGCCTGTGCTTGACACAAGAGGAGGATCAGCGGGCCAGGCGGATGAAACGACGGACGTCTTTCTACCTCCCCAAAGACACTGCAAAACACCTGCACATAAGCTCTCAAACACGGGTACGGGAAGTCATCGAGGCGCTTCTCAACAAGTTCACCGTGGTGGACAACCCGGCCAAGTTCGCCTTGTTTGAACGCACTGAGAGACAAAGTCAAGGTAGCACTCTTAATATCGTGTGTTTACACTGAAAGAAAAGAGCATCATCAAGTGTTAAATTCTGATTTTTTCTCATCTTTACTTAGTGTACATGCGGAAACTGTCTGATGAGGAATGTCCACTCTACTTACGCTTGTGTGCTGGCCCCAGTGAAAAAGTCCTGAGTCTGGTTTTGAAAGAAAATGAGACAGGGGATGTCAATGTAAGTTTCCATTTGGCTCTGAGAGTGAGATCATGTGATAAGCCTTCAGTATATTCACTGCATGTGCAACATACACAACTGCTCTTAATGTGAAATTACCCTCCTCCACAGTGGGATGCATTTAGCTTTCCTGAGTTGTGCAACTTTCTGCGAATCCTGCAGCGCGAAGAAGAAGAGCACGTCCGGCAGATCGTGAAGCGCTACGCTCTTGCCAGAGAGAGGATGAAGCAAGCCATGGCAAAGATTACGACTCCTGGTTGACACCGAGTGATGCATCTGATCCTTTTATTTAAACATTAAGAAGAAGTCTCTGCCACTGTGAAAAGTATTATGGATCAATAAGAAAATTTATAGCAATGTAAAAGGAAAGGACAGAGCTCAGAGAACGACACTGTTTTGACCAACTAAAGGTGATGCCACTTTCTGTGCAAGTTTAGCCACTGTTGTGAGCTGGATTGAACAAAAAAATAAATAATATTTTTTTTCTAAGGTTTACCACAGACTTAATTCATTGCAGTTCCTTCTTGAACAACTATGCTGCTTGATTAGATTATTTATAGTGGTATTAAAGACACATTTTCCATTTTTCTGGTAATTTATCTGGTTAATCTTATGGTTATTTTATGTAACATTTAGTTTCCTTTATCATTTTTGAGACTGTTTTTAAATTTTGGCACTTTAATGAACCTGTGAAATGGATCTGGAAGTTAAAATGTGAAACGATGTGTTTATATTCTAATTATCTAATAAACTGATGATAATAAATCATGGGACATTTAATGTTGTAAATTTTACATTAACTACAAGATTTGATCAGGTTTTGTGTGGTAAACAGTACATTTTATATCCTATTATATTTTATATAAGGGTGTATGGACTTGGCAACCTTACACCGACATGTGCCTACTGATTACACATCCACAGTCATTTATATGCCGTGATAACTGTGTCCACATCCTAAAGCTGTTGGAGCTGGAGTGCAGGGCTCTGTCCTGGCCACCAGACTCAGAAAATTGCGTCTCTGTGGACGTTGCTTTGTGCAAGTTGTTGCTGTGAAGCTGGAAGCACATTAGTGTCAGCAGTGGCAGCACTGAGATTTCCTTTGCAACAAGGAAAACAAAACACAGCCCCAGGTACACAAAAGTCTGAGTTTAGTTAATGGGGCAGGCAGAACATTCACACTACTTTGCTCCTGTTCTAGCTCCTGCCCTTTCTTGTACAGTACACACTCCTGTCCATGTGGGGGCGACACCTCCCCATAATGTGTCTTTACGGGCCGACAGAGAGAAACACAGAAGGATAACGATGGTTAGCATACACAGCTCGCGTAGCAGTGAGTGTCTTATGAGGTCTGAGCTTGTACAGATTTAGCAACCCACGAAGACAAATTCGTCAAAGACAAATTCTCAGCTGCGAACAGACCACTTTAGGTATGATTTTAACCAAACTGAAACGATAAGCGCTGCCTATCAAAACAGCTTAAGTTAGCCTTTGGCAACGTCAATAAACGTTGCTTTGTAAAGCAGAAACATGTTGACCTGGCTAATGCTAGTAACATCGTGCTAATTGTCTTTATCTAATGTTAACGTTAGCAACCAGTACATAAAGTGAAATAACAGCAACTGTAACTAACACACATGTAGGGACAGTTTGCTAATGGTCTTGTCGGTCAAGGTTAGCTAGCCGAGTTAGCTGTCCCTCTCTAGATAACCTAATGTTACCTAGCCCTGTAGACTCCTAGTGGAGCTAAATAATGTTCTCCAGGGTTTTCTAAATTTCAAATATCATTTTATCCCGATGTACCAGTATGACACAGGAGGGCGGAAGGTTTATTGGCAGGGCTGTGTTAATATATAGTTGCCTGGTTGCACTGTCATGGCACTGGCCTGCTACATACATAAGACATGAATTGTAAGCTAACTGGACTCGACATCAGTCTGGGCATTGCCTCCTATTTGGCTTCTATTATGTTAGCTGTAAGGAAGGTATAATTAGGAAAAATGGCAAATAATCACTACATCTACAGTAGCTTTTTGCATTGGCTCTAGGTGCTGTCATGTAGCACAGACCCTTTGTCCTCTTGTAGTAGCACTTGTGTTGCCCACAAAAAAGCTGTGGTCTCTGAAATATGTACATAACTTTTTTTTTCTGAGTTTCTAAATCCAAAATGGAAAGTTACTTGTAAAAAAAATCATCTTTGCCTTTGTTGTAATATATTGTCTTTCATGTGTTACCTGTCATAGGTGTTAAATCCTGAAGGTTACATTTCATCTGGTACAGTAACACTGTAGCACCACTGGCAGTCCTGTGACCCAAGAAAATAATGTGCTGCAGCTGAAGATGGGTGGTAGCGGCTCCAAATCCAAAGGATTTTGGCCTTTTTCTGGCTCAGGAAGTGTGGACGATCCAACCAAAGATGGAAACGAGCAGTCACTGGCGAGAGTTCGAAGTTTCCCGGGTGCAACACCTTTTGTGTTTACTAGACGAAGGTAAATGTAGCCTCAGCATCATCGAACCTCCATCAGACATTTTTTTCAAGTGTAGAATTACTAGTATTATCTTATTGCCTTTTTGTATATTATATATAGCTACTAATTTGGAGTTTATAATTTTGAGATTAGGTTGAGCTCCCTGTCCTGCTGTGTTCAAAATGTGTTTCTCTCCCATTTTGATGTGATGATATTGCTAAGTTCCTGCTGATGTGGCGTCACATACCTACGTACAGTACATTCTTAAAATATCCTTCCCTACCTCATCTAAAATGGTGCTCTATTGGGTTGAAATATGAATATTAAGAAAGCTGTTGGAGCCTGCTGACGTTCTCGGGAACAGCTCAAGAATGTTGTATGACATGGTAAATCTTCACAGTAAAGGATATACCCATGTTTGCACAGAAAACATTCTTGCACAGTTACATGTTCACATTCAGCCATGGAGCCATAAATTTACTCTGTTTACCCAACAGTTCTGACCCATCCCCACAGTTATAGCATAAACCAGATTTCTCACATCAGGTGATATGTTTATTTAGTTAAGTCAGCACACAAGCATAATGTGGTCTCCTGCCACTGTAACTGATCTGTAGTGGTCTCAGCTCTCGTTCTATATACCTCATATTGTACTGAGCTGTTATTTCCATACTCACGGCGGGCCTGTTAGCTTAGTGTACACCCTGAACCTTCAAGAACTGGGTATTTTACCCACAGGAAGACAGCTGGCAGGGTGACTGGCTGACAGGACCAAGGCATAACCAATCTAAGCAGCTGGTCGTGTTTTTTTATTGCTCACAGGCTTGTGGTCTTGACGCCCTAAAACCACATTTTATTTTTGTTGTGGTTGCTATATGGCTTTCCTTGATTTGACCAACACTATTTTTGTGTAACACCAAATGCAGTATGTGCTCAAAATGTTATATAAAACTACTCAGTCTTGTAATATTTCAGCATCATAATTTTGTTTTGTTTACTGACTTGTAATTTCTTTCTCTCTGCTGCAGCTCTATGTTCTTTGATGAAGACGGCGACTTGGCCCACGAGTTCTATGAAGAGACAATAGTGACAAAAAATGGACGTAAAAAAGCCAAACTGAAGAGGATTCACAAAAACCTAACACCTCAGGTGAGGAAATCATAAACCTAAACAAGGATTTTTACTCACCAACGCCAGTTCTCTGTATGAGTAATTCAATTAATAATTTGAATCTCTTGTCTGTCCTTCTAGGGAATGATAAAACTGGACCACCCGTGTATCCATGTAGATTTCCCCATTGTCCTCTGTGAAGCCTGACAATGTCTGAGGAGTGTCTCAGACTAGCCACTGTGTCAACTCCGTCCTGTGGTTTCCCCTACAGCTGGAAGCCTGAACCACCTTTTAAAATAACATGATCTCTTGATATATTCGATGCCCTTACATGGACAGGCCGATGCAATGTTGTGCTGAGCCTCTGCATGTGATCTGTTTTTGGCTTGTGTGCAGACACAGATAATAGGTCACCAGTGGGGATCTAGAAGGGGTGCCAAGTTGGCAAAACCTACTCGGTTTACAGATCATGGTTTGTGTGCATGTATGTGTGAATGTGTGTGCAAACATGGGATGAAATGTGACAGTCCTGAATTTGTTGCTGCAGATTGTTTTCTGGTATGATTCACCGAACTCTAGGAGTTCAAGGAGAATGTAACCAGCTTTTTCTCCTGTCACAGTATATATATGTATATATACACACACACACCATCTTGACTCGCTTTATTATGCATGGAACAGGATCTGCTTGTCAGTAACAACCAAGGGAGTTGACAATCAGTGGCCCACAGACGTGGATTAATGTCATATTATGATGTTGGATGGACTGGCTTCAGTGACCTCATAGCCACACATGTACACAGCAGCAGTGAGTCTAATAAGAGATCCTGTTGTTTTCTTTGCTGCTTTGGCATACTATGTTTCACTTTTAATTTATTATAACTGTTTTTTAATTACAATTTGAAATGCTGAGCTGTGTCATGGTTCTTTTTCTATATTCATATGTTGTTGATGAACAGCTTATTAAACTGCCTTTACTTCACAAGCCGTCAAGATCCAAGGGAGAAGAAAATATGGACGTACTTTAGAACCATTACTTCACTAATTCCAGTGAAAATATCTGGATTTATGTTGCAAGTGAAGATTATAGTTATAATATACACCAGGCTGTAGCTGCCTGAGGACACAGAGGTCATGTTGTGGGAATTTTTTCTTGGGAATTAAGGTGGTTTAGCAACCAGGAGAGAATTCACATACCATAACTGAGAGAATACACACAACATTTGTCCACTTACAGGGAGTGTTATTTTAAAGGGGTCTCCTTAGCATAAATTGTATAACCACCTGCTATTGCTGGACTGAAAGTCTCAGGATTTAGGCCTGAAAGTTTAGAGATGCTTAAAGAAACTAATTGGTTACTTTGAGGTGACTCATAACTAATGTATTTGTAAAATTTTGCCAAACATATATTTTGCAGTTTGGTTTTGATTTTTAAATTAATGTGATCGGATTTAATCAGATCAAATATATGAAATATTTGAAAGGTGTTTCCAAAGTTTTCTGGGTGTGAACTACTGTTTATGACAAACTTCTTTTGCCTGTATTAATGGTGCCTCCATCTGGAGTTTTGTTTATGTGACAGCAAGTAATTTGCAGTCCAAACTGAAATGCAAGCAGAGTGAAAAAACTTTCTGGAGGAAATCTCTCTTCATCAGCATCAAATGTGGTTTTCGAGGCCGAGCCCTTATATAGCAATTATTTGGCGAGCTCATGAGACTTATTTGTCCAATAATCTTTTGTGACAACAGATGATTCAGCTTCAGCTTTTTGTCAAAGGTTGTAATAACTAAAATGAACTGACAGGACCTGTTCACCCGTGTAGTGGAAATAATGCTCCAGACCTCCACCTGCGATCAAATTAGCCACCTGCAGAGGAAACTGCAAAGGCAAACCATTGTTTGGAGGTGAAGTGTGTGCATCTGCTAATGAGGTATGGATGAAGTCAAGAGAGAAGTGAAGGCCATCAGTGCCGTCTCCATGGGAAAGGGGTTTCTATAAAGCGGTCTGTGATATTGTTCTCCCTAGAGGATAAAGAGGGCTGTGCCAAAATCCACTCCACTTTATTGCTTCCATGAACTGGGCAAGTACCTTTTTTCAGAGACGTGGCAGCACAATAACTTTCTGTTGTTGACTTTCACAAAGCTGTAATAATATGTAAGGCCATGAGTTGAATTGCAGTATTGGGGTTGAAAGAACATGTTTTGACTCAGCAAACCACCCATGGTCTGGCTTTGCTGACAAATGTCTGGGCACATTTTAAGGCATGAAATTACAAAGTAAGGTATTATTCACAAGGACCATTATAATTTTTTTACCTTATTAACAATAATGTGTGAGTTATTTTACATACTTACAACCTGCCGTGTCTAAACAAGTAGAGAAATTAAAAGTAACCCACATACTCTGGAAGAGCTGTCTTCTGAGGAGAAATCCATGAGTCACGAGGTGTGAGTGTGTATTTGAAGTTCAAAGGTGGTAATGGGGCAATGAGTGAAAATACATGCTTTGTCAGTATGGGCAACTTAATATGTTTTCTTTGTAGGTTTCAGGTATACAAGTGGGTCATAGGTTCAAACAGAGATCCTACAAAAGATATTCTTGAAGTCACTCATTAATTTACAAGGTTGACTCCATTTAATTCAACAAAGGGTTAGCAAAGGGTTTCAGTAAGCTACGTTTACCCTCTCAGCTCTTAAAAAAAATATTTTTGCTTGTATGAACAGGTCAACCTAGCAAAGCAGCAGTTCTTTACTTACAAGCAGCACAAGTTTTAGCATCTACAGTAAGTCCCTATGAACTTAAATCACCAAGTGGCCTACTGTATATGCCTGGAGTAATAACTTCTACTGACAATTTGATGACAAAAAAAGTTATTATGGCATCACTCACCATTATGTTCAGCGCAAGCTTGTGACAAAATTTCTCTTTTTTAAAAACACAGACATCAGTTGATACTCAGAAAGTCTTCGTAATGGATTCTAAAGGTTTTATGGCATATCTGAAAAGTGTGGGTGGTTTTTACCGTAGCGAACTTTACACTAGCCAGCACCTGAGGTACAGTATGTTCAAATAAAACAGGTAGAACTTATGGTCTTATGTGCCCTGTCGATGTAAGAGCAATGCACTGGACTTTATATAAGATAAGACAAGACACTTAAATTGTCATTGTAGGCATGAAACATAATCATGTTTGGTAACCCTCAGAGACCAGAAGAAATAGAATTTTAAAAAATACACGAAAAAACAAAAATATAACGAAAAACAGTATGTTTTAAATATTTCTCACTATGTCAGAGAACCAGGCAAAAGGGCCACTCCTTGAAACTCCGTCTGTTTAAAAGAAAAAGTCAGCAGTACGGTAAAGTGTTTTACACACCTTTATAAAGCAGAGGTCATACAGAGGTGGAGTCTCCTGAATATTAAAATACAAGTCACTGGTAGGTTTCAGCACAGACCGAAAGACTGCCTTTATCTCCTCTGTTAGAGAAAGCTCAGACTACACATATATAGAACCTAGACGTGACCTGTAGACGTCCTGAACTTGAACAATTTCAACAGGTTTCTTGATCTATTTTCACCTGGAGGGTAAAGAGGAAGAGGTTGCTGGTAAGAGACAATATTTATACACATCTGGAAAAGGCAAATTTAAAAACTAATTATCATATTTTCAAGAATGATGCTGTTTGTTAACATAAAAAAATACTGTCAACACCCAAACATTTTGCCAACATTCATAGTAATAGCTTGTATTAATGTATAGAATAGCCTGTCAAAGTGACTCTCCTGCCTAAATACTAAAATTATGCTTATCTTGAGAAAGAGTTTGCAGATTGAAATGCCCACCACTATATAAAATAGTTACAATTTGCACTGCCTCAACCAACTACAACAGTAAAATGCTACCTATACATTAATGCTTCAGTATAAATGCTGTCATATAGAGTACATCTAAGTATTATGCAGTACTTTTACTTTTGATACTTAATGGACATTTTGCAGACAACACTTATGTAATTTTACTCAAGCAAGATACTGAATACACTGGCAATATTCATGTACACTGCAGCTATTTAACGTCGCGGACTTCGATTTATCAATAAAACTTCTCCTACAGTCTTATGGAACAGTCTACTTTATTTAGGGGGGGATAAGCGACACAGGAATATAATTTACCTTCAAATTTCTGTCAGATGGAATCATGATCTCGGTTAAGAGTTAATTAATATTTCTTTTTTTAGTGTATCCTTAAGTTATTTTGATACAAAATGCAAAATGAGACAAATTATGTCTTTAAAATTTTCATTATCCGCCCCCAAGTCAGTAAACCAGTGGACAGCGCCGTTGTTGCTCAACGTTAGCCGTCACAATCACTATAGCCGTAACTTCTCTGTTAGCCCTGGCTGGTGGAGTTAGAAGTCATTACCATGGATTGAACGGACTGTAACTGTTACTTTTCACATGGCAGGGCTGTGGAAAAGTAATTTATCTGACGGTTACATGAGTGGAATAAACCCGTGTCGTCGGCTTCACTGGAACAGGTCAGACTGGACAGTACGAAGGGACAACTCGTTAGCTACCTTAGCACGTTTGGCAGTTTCAATGAAACTTCCACCTAATTTGGCGAAGTTACGTTAATCTAGTTCGTGGGTGGAAGAAGTTTACGGAAGTTCGAGAGAAAAGCAGCTATCTGTCTCAAGTCGTTGATTCAGTTTCTTTATTTTTCTTTGTTTTATATTTAACTAACATTTACTTCCCAGTACTGATTTCCGAAGCAAAATAATACATAACATTAACGTTAATCATACAGAAAGCTGACGACTTGACCAGATGTGGTAGCACTGGTCACAAATTAGCGGTTCGTATAATCTATTTAACTCATGTCACAGGTACACATAGATCCTTCCTAAAACTTAAACTTACTACACCTGAAAGCCAGTAAAATATTTATTCAAAGGTTTCTACTTTAGCAAAGTGCTCAGTTCCCTGGATCATCTGTGGGGATATGTGGAATTATGTTGGCTGAATTTAACAATACTGCTCTAATTTTCTTTTCTAGAGAAAGAGGAGAAAAGGGGGGCAGTGACCATGAAGCCTGTATTTCACTCTCTCTTCACCACAGCTGGCCAGCTGCCCTGGTTGCTTCTGACTCTTATTACATCGTGGACAGTGTTGTGTTCAGCAGATGTAAAGCAGACAAGATGGCCATTATATTCCCAGAAGCCTGTTCTTCTTGTCTGGAATGCTCCAACACAGGAGTGTGCCCCGCGACATGGTGTAACTTTATCTCTGGACCAGTTTGACATTGTGGCATCCCCTAATGAGGGCTTTGTCCGGCAGAATCTCACAATTTTCTATAAGGAGCGCCTCGGGTTGTATCCTTATTATGAGCGTGGTGGCATTGCAGTGAATGGAGGTCTTCCACAGCTTGCCAGCCTCACTCAGCACTATGAAAAGATGCCTGAAGGTGTGCAGAAATATATACGTGAGCCAGATGCAAAAGGTTTGGCTGTTATTGACTGGGAGGAGTGGCGCCCACTGTGGATCCGAAATTGGGACAGTAAAGATATCTATCGGAATAAATCTCGTGAACTGGTGGCCAAAAAGAATCCTAACTGGACCCCAGAACAAGTGGGAAGAGTTGCACAGCAGGAATTTGAGCTATCGGCTCGCAAATTTATGCTGGAGACTCTAAAACTGGCCAAGAATCTGAGGCCCAATCAGCTCTGGGGCTTCTACCTGTTTCCAGATTGTTACAACCATGACTACAGGAATGGCCTGGAGAACTACACAGGCCGTTGCCCTGCTGTGGAGATGGCCCGCAATGATCAGCTGAATTGGTTGTGGATGGAGTGTACAGCATTCTTCCCGTCTATATACATGGGTTCTGTTCTAGCCTCTACAAATTATGGGCGACTCTTTGTCCGAAATAGGGTGAAGGAGGCAATGCGCCTGGCATCTGTTGGGGATGGATTAGCACGCCCTGTTTTTGTTTATACCAGACCTAATTACATCAGTCAGATGACCCTCCTATCTGAGGTAAGTTGGCTAAAGCAACAGTTCATCAAGCACAAGAGGCTTACACATTCATTATCTGTTACCTAGAAAATGTAGATATTATATTTAACCACAGATATAATCTCTTGATATATTTTTTCTTACTCGTTGATTCATTTAACATATTAAAATGTCAAGAAATAGCATCCCAATTATTTGTTGATAAACAGCCAGTCAATTTACAGTGATTTGAAAAGTGACAGGAGTGGAGGGGTAAATCCCTATATTTGAGAGAATATAGTCAGAACATGTTGGGTATTTTTACTTTTATAGTGACTGAAGCAATTTAAAAAAACTGTTACAGAAATCATTAATGTATGTAATTAATACGTCACTGCTTCAGTTTTGTTTTATGCTGATTGTAATGCACACTATTGAACTGTGTGTGTAAATGTTTTGTAGACAGACCTCGTCTCCACCATCGGTGAGAGTGTTGCACTTGGAGCTGCAGGTGTAATCTTCTGGGGGGACAGCTCCTATGGAAGCAGCACTGTAAGTGCTGCACCTTCTCTGTTTGATGTTGAATAGCTGAGTGTTCTGTGGTTTGGGGTTAACATCTGTTTTTTTTTCTTCTTCTTATCCTCTAGGCCAGCTGCTCCAAACTAAATGGGTACCTTCAGGGACCGCTGGGCCGGTACCTGCTCAATGTGTCCACGGCAGCGGAGCAGTGCAGTCAGACGATGTGTAAATCCCACGGCCGCTGTCTTCGCAGAGTATCGGACACTGATGTGTACCTGCACCTCAGCCCCTCAACACACACCATCACCAGTCAGGGTGGCCAGCTGAAGGTTACAGGAGCACCCGGCCAAGCCGAGCTGGCTGTTTTCCGCACACACTTCCAGTGCCAGTGCTACCGTGGGTACAGGGGTGAGGCTTGTGCTGAGAAAGAAAAAGGGCAGAATAGAGCCTCCTCTGTCTTAGGGACCTGGCCTCTTTGCCTCTTACTCCCACTAGGACTCCTCACTCTGCTACACTGAGGAAACTGAGAAGCCCAAACTATTCCCTGCTTCTGCCAGCCCTGAAAAGAACAGTTCAAACTTTGCGACGTAAAGGTGGTAGGTCACTGTGCAACGTGTGATAGTGATGCATTGACAGCAGCAGGCAGTCAGTCCTGTCATCAGACAGCTCCCAGTGTGACAGGACGGTTTTATCCCAGCACACAGACCCATCTAAAAGGCATATTTTTGTCTGAGAAGCTGCACTGGGAGATCCCCAACCTCATGGCTGTCTTCTGGAACTAATGTCCATCCATCAATATCAATACTACAACTGTTAATGATCTCTTAAAGGCCTTTGCCATGCTCCATGCAGGCCCTGACCTCTGGATTAGACTGTCCCCACAAATGCCTTATGAAAAAAACACTGCTTAAACTTTTTCATGATGATGGAACAACATAACGCTTAAGTAAAAGTGTAGAAGAAAGGTACATTTGTTTCCCCAGAAATATACAGTATTGACAAGTTGTTGGTGCATTACAACAACATGGTATTCTGCATTGTCATATCGTTGCCTAATAGTTTGCTCCTGTTGATGGATCAAGCTGGTAAGAGTTGTGACACAGCTTTATGACAGACATATAAATAGTGCATCATGCCAGGAGGTGGTAAATAATGAAATATGCAGTCTTAAATCTTTAGTTATCTTTGGCTTATAGAAACAACATGGCTGGACCTGCCTGTTTCAGTTCAGAAATGTGCCTTAACAGGGCTACAAAATGCTCTCTTTTGTTTACAGGTTGTGATTATTGAGGTTCCTTCAGTAGCGTTCATCTCAGCCTTCTTCTGGGCACAGTGCTTTATGCTTTATATTAACTCCATAATGCCTACCAGTTTTTTTATTAATAAGGAAAATGTGTATTTAAAAGAAAGGGCAGGCATGTCGGTAAAGGTTAAACAGAAAAGACAGATATTACTATTTCTTTGATACAAATGGTGTCTTAGAGGGATGTCACTGTGAAAATGAGTCATGTTTAAAAAGTTCAATTTCAGCATCCAGTTAATGTAACTTTTGCCTAATCTTTGTTAATTTTCTTGAATACAGACAAGAGGATTATCAGATACTGGCAGTATAAATATACAAACACATAATTAGTGTCCAACTGATCATAGTCAACTTGAGCTTGTTCCAGATATATTTATATTGGCTGATCAGTAACAGAAACCAAAGTAATGTACTGTTAGTAGAATATCACCCAAATCTACATCAACTCAGAAATCCAGTTTTGATCGGTCTTTCTAACACAATAGACATTTTAAATGTATTTAAGTGTGTAGTTTGACTCGCTTGCATTTCAACTTGTGTCGGGTTCCTGCCAATGACACTGTTGATAGCAACTACTGTAGATACACCTTCAGACTAGTAAATGTATTTGCTAGACCAAAGCTAGCCGAGCAGTTTCATATTTATACAATAGTTTCTGTATTGATGCTATATGGCAGTGCACAAAACGACTATTAGATACCTGAAATTAGAGGAGGAGGCAGGAATAGGTTTTAGTATTTTTTACAAACTGGAAGAACCAGTATTGCAATAGAACATTTTATGTACGTTGAACTTTTTCTTGAGATTCTGCACTTTAATTTTCTGTTGAGATGGATCTGGATTTAATTCATGTACATGAGTTGAAATTGTGTTATTTTGCTGGATACAGAGGCCTGTAAGTATACAGTCACTACATTACAGTATGTTATGGTGTCTTTTCCATTTAATGTGTCATGTATGTTAGAGATGTGTTCGTGAATCTTATGTGTGTGCTTCAATGATTGTTAACCTTCACTGGCCTTTAACTCAGTTGCATTTTAAAAATGACTTAATGTTTCTAATGATGTGTTGGAACAAAGAGTGCACAAAGTAATCGGATTTAACACAGTAACACTGGTTTCTGTGGTATAAAGGTGGAAGAAAGATACAGTATCACCCATGTGTAATGCTAATGATTTTCCCCATAGTACTAGACTGATAAGTTAATGGCAAGTCTGTCTTTACATTTCAATAGGAGACTGTAAATCTTAAGCATATATAAAGATAAAGGAAGAAGCGCTTTAAGGAGCCATACTGTTGTTTTTGTCTTTTTACAAGTATGTTAGATATATACTGCCAATTATTTTCACTGGGATAGTGTTTCGAACTTTGAGTTTGCACTAACAATCTTCTTTTATCAACTACAGATTATACAGTGCACAGGTAACTTTAGAATAAACTTGAATGCACACCGGTCAGTCACACCAAGTAATATAACATCTGTTGAGTAACTTTAAAGAAAACAAGCAAAAACTTTTCTGGCCCTTTAAAGACTTATCCTAAGAAGAATATCTTTAAATCAATATCATTCAAATTCTGCTTCTGTGTTGATGGATATTACTGTTTAAAGGTACTGGTCGCATTGTGCATGTGTGTGTTTGTGTGTGAATTTAACTCAATGTTTTCTTGTTCATTCCACAACTTTGTTCAGATTTAATATTAGTTTGCTTTGTACCATTCCACCTCCCATTGTAGAAACAGCTTTGTTCTGTCAGTAATGAGGAACTTACCGTAATTTAAAGGCCTTATTTTGCCAAAGTGTATTGATGTTATTATCAGAAACCAAACTGGAGAAAAATCAAAGGGTTTTGTATTTAAAAACATTTCATATTCACATTTTACATCAGAAAATTTCAATATTAAAAAAGGAATTTGAATTAAATTTTTTTGGTCCCGTTCTTTGTATTTTTTTTCCTGCACACTCCAGTCTTCTATGAACTTTTTTTTTCTGTAAACTGAAAATGTATTCTGCTTCTTCAGTTTTTCTTTTCTTATCTTATCTTATACACCTGCTGCTCTACTCTGTACAAAAATATATCAAAATTGAGACTATAAATTAATGTATGCAATAAAACGGGATATAAGATTCCAAGTGCCAAAGCAAGTACATTTCAAAGAAAGAGAGAAATTGATTTTTAAAAAGAAAGGAAAAGAAAAAAATCTTGTTTTCAATCCACAAAGTGTCCAAAAGTTCTAAATTTGTCTCCTATTCTTGGGCTGTGTCGGTGTATTTGCACACGGCACACGTGCTCTTACCTGCTGTTTAGATGGCTGACCTAAATTAACTGTGAGGCCTTATTGAATCACTGGTTTGCCTAATCTCTGAGCCTTGTGTATATGTAACATGTTACATTCAAATACCCACAAAGTGCAATCAACTCAAAATCAAATCTTGTTTGTGGTAAATTAAATTACCACAAATCATCTGATGCACAGTGATACTCTGGTTTCTTTTTTCCATTTTGTCTTGTCAATAAACCTCACCCTCGAAGTGAGGCACGATCAATACATGTTTTCATGGCTGTTAAGCACTGCTGTAACAGAAAAGCTGCAGCTAGCCATTGTTTTCATTGTTGATTGATCAGTCATTTATTCTCTTGATTAATTGTTAGGTCTGTAAAAATGTAGCTTTTCTTGTCTAAAACATAAAATTTTCAGTTTACTTACACAAAAGAGAGCCAGAAAGCAGCAAATCATCACAAATTAAAAGCTGGGATGAAGCATTTTTGTTGAAAAAATACCTTAATTATTAATTGATCCTCACTGTAGTTGCAGATTCATTTTCTGTCCATAGACTAATTGATTAAGCAAATGAACTGTTTCAGTTTTAAATCATTTATGCTAATAACTGATAAATCATTTACTTATATATCAAGTTCAAGTACCAAACATTTTCCGGTAAGAATTTAATGAATATGGATTATTGCTGCTTTTATGCAACAGGTAAACAAGAGCCAACAACAAATTTCACAAGAAGTGAAAAGGGTGACACAGGTCTGTGCAGGTGTGAAAACTTGTTGACGCTGGATAATGTCTCTTATCTTGTCTTTTGACTTATCCTTCGTTTGTGCTTCTCACTCCAGACTCCCACTCTGATTGTGTTCGGAGCCCTGGACACAAATCTGGGTGCCCAGTCCCACAAGAACCTCATACAGCTTCCACATCACTTTGTACTCAAGTTAGAAGGAGCTCGCCATGCCTGCTACATGGACAAACCCAGAGAATTTCACCAGGGACTGATCGACTTCCTCAGCAAACTGAAATGAGATGCATAGCAGAGGAGGGTAGAGAGGGGGTAGAGAGATGGAAACAACAGAAAGACAAGGGAAAAATAGAAAGAGGAACACTGGTCCTCAGTTTTGCTAAAAAGATCAGCATCATTCTCATTATTACCTGATGATTGTTGGCATGGGAGCAGGTTTTATAACATGGAAAATGGCATGTAAAGTCTTGTAGTGACCTTTTAATTATACAATATTTCAGTTGCTGCTATTATAAAAGTATTATTTTTTCAATTTTCCATAATGTCACCCCAAAAAACACGAGACTAGTTCAGCTCAGCTTGTTTTAAAAATAGTGTCAGACTTGTATAGTGCTGAGTTTTTGTTTCATGTGTTTCATGTCTCTCTCTGCATGTAAAAACATGGAAAGTGTTTGCTTCACAGTTACCATTTTTGTAGGTGACACATAGGTTACTGTAAATATGCGAATGTAGCAGGTGCCTGTGTTTAAATAGCTTCTGTTGGCTTCACATTTGACAAAACAGATTTGTATATAAAGATCTGGTAACCGTTCCAGCTTCCAGGCAAACACATGCTGTTTTCCATAAAAGCAAACAGAACTGATAACGCACTGTAATTTAAAAAACATTAATGAAAGAATATGGACCATGTATAATGCTAAAAAAAATTTATTTGTATAATGATGATAAAGTTATATGTAATATATTTGCAATAAGTTTGGACAATCATGCAAAAAACAAAAACAAACCTACAGTAAGACATGTGCATAGCTTAAAATAAAAGCAAAAAATGTGTGTTTTGTATGTTTCAGTTCATAAAATTCTATGTTGGGATGTACTTTGTCATTTTCTGTTTTGAAGGTTAGCTCATAAAATATGTTGCATTGTGGTGGAGTACTTTAAATTAGCCCCACTCCGAGAGCTAAATTAAAACTGCTTACAGGCCAGTGAATAAATAATAATTAATTATACATTAATATTAAAAACCACTCTGCAGTAGTACTTTCTGATTGTCAATGTGTAGTGTATACATTACTTTTAAGCTACGTTTTGAATACAAGACTGATGCAGGACTTTAATTTGTGCTATTGCCACATTTACTTGAGTAGAGGATCTGGATGTTCCTTCCAATGCTGGTACAGAGGTGAAAAAGCACAACTCTTGCACTACTTATATTGGCAAAGCTTAATAAGCCCCCCCCCCTCATATTAGTTTTGACTTTTGTGTTTAATGTAGAGAAACGTGCTTACTGTGTCCATATTAGTGGTTGTGACTTATCTGAGACTAATGGAGGGACTTATATTGAACATAAACACTGATGCATGACTGACTAGTGAAAATAAGAGATAAACCTTTAACAGTTTAGAGATTAATTCTTCTGGCACCATCACATAGCACAATATGATGAAATTTAATCTTATAATTTGTGTGTGACCGTCAGGCTACACACATTTAATGACCCCAAACTCGTGCATATTTTTGTTGAAATAATATATTGTTATATTAGTGCTTTAAACATTTTAAATGCAGTTAAAAAAAAAAAAAACATTGCAGCGACAGGGCTTTTATTTCGAAGGGCAGGAACCGGGGCAGTCAACAGCAGTCAGCTGACACCGTTACCTGACGAACCAGTTGCACACGGTGAGTCGTGCCAGATATTAATCCTGCCAAATAACAGAACAAAACCGTTATTTAAGGTATTAATGTTGAGCGCTTCCGTGTTAATATGAGCTGTCTAAATCCAGCCTTAGCTTGTTCAACAGGGGTTTTAGACGCAGACGCAGCTGGTACAACAGCGAGAGAGAGAGAAATTAAAGCGGTAACTCTCAGGCTAGCTGGCTATGGTAGCAGCACAGGTGCGGACAGCTGACGTTAGTGTTACCTAACAGTCTCTGAGACAACAAAGCTACCGCATAACAAGGGCTATAATGTTAAATAAAGCGTCTCTCTCCTGTAAAAGACACAACGATCAGGTAACGCTCATTTTATCCCGACGTGTTGGTTGTTACGCTTGACTGTATGTTTTAATGGTTGTGTGTCCTCAGAGGAGTAAATAAATTACACCATGCTGCCTGATAAAGATGGTCCAGGTGTTGGGGGCGGACAGAGTTCTCCTGAGGGAGAGGACCCCTCTGTGAGTCTGTTTAGAGACTACCTCCGTCTCAAAACCGTCCACCCAGAGCCTGACTATGGTGAGATACATTCATTATAATATATTTTATTCAAGAAATGCTCCGTGGAAATGTCGCTGTTGGGTTTTTTGGCATTTATCTTTGTGGGTCTGACCCAGTTTTTTGTTGGAAGTTGGACTATTTATGCACAGTATTCATGCTAATCTACACACCTACATTAAAATGCACTGTAGGTATATTTAAAACTGAAGCTGTGGGGAAGCAGAGCATGAAATTTACTTGCCTCTATCTATTGCATCACCTTATGTGTGAACATTTACCAAAGTCCAGTTCTTATCTGCATCAGTTAGACATTAAATCTTTTTAGTTATGTGTGAAGCTGGGAACGAAAAATTTAGGCTGTCTCCTCAAACCAGAAAGTCTGGTTCCTGACCCACTGAACTAGTCTGTAGATAATGGCAGATGAGGTGAGGTTTTGCCAGCAGAAAGACGCACCTCACTCTTAATGATGTGGTGAATTTGTTAAGGTGTCTCTGTATGAAGCCACCTTTAATTTGGAGTTGTGCCAGGAGCAGCAGACCCATGGGAAAGCTACATCTCCCAGTTGGCCTGGGAGCAATTGTTAGAATAAGTGGGTAAAGCAAATGTAGGCCACTCTGCTCATGTGGCCTGCTACAACTAAAAACAGCAGGAATTCTGACTAATATTATGAGAAGTTGTGTTCAGTTATTAGTACTTAAACAGACTTTTCTGCTATTTGTTCATTCATTTATAGATGCTGCTCTCCGGTTCCTGGCAAGAATAGCAGAAGAACTCCAGTTGCCCGTGAAAAAGATTGAGGTGTGTGACGCTGTCCATGTCATAAATACTTGTTTACATACTTAAAGTACAGCCCAGAAATTATCAATACCTCCTGTGGAAGCAAACAGAGAAATGCTCAAGCGTTCCCATTTGTCGTTCTCTCTTCTTGCAGGTTTGTCCAGGCAGAGTTGTGTTGATCATGACGTGGGAAGGGATGAATCCGAGCTTGAAATCCATCTTACTAAATTCTCACACAGATGTTGTACCTGTGTTCCAGGTATGGCGTCGTGTCTCTGTTAATGGCGTTAAAATCCTGTTATTACCTATAATAGACATGAAAAAAATAGATTTGATATCAATCTCTTCTCCAGGAACATTGGAAATACGATGCTTTCAGTGCTTTCAAAGATGCAGAGGGCAACATTTATGCCCGGGGATCACAGGACATGAAATGTGTAACTATACAGTGGGTATAAACTGCCTTGATAACTTGTTTTATTAAACAGGATTTGTGCTCTAGTGTTGTTGTGATCTTCACTCTTAACTATGCTCAATGAGTAACACCTGTTTAAACACCCACTCATCCAACCTGTATACTGTCTGCTCAGACTCCTCTTCTTATTTCTGTCACAACTCTGTTCTGTGTAGGTACATCCAGGCAGTCAGAAGACTGAAGGCAGAGGGATGGAAACCGATGCGCACTGTCCACTTAATGTTTGTCCCTGGTAAGATATTTGATGGCTTCGCTCCTCCATTTCTAATTTATTGGTGCACTGACACAGTTGTTTTCACTTATTTTGCTTAGACCTCTTCTCAGGACTGTGTAGGTGTGACTGACACCTTCCTCACTTTCCTGTTTGCTTTTTTTTTTTTTTTTTACACCTGTTGAGATACAGTCACATTCAGTGAATTTGCTCTGCAGGCAGCCTAGAAAAACGATGTGCTGTCACAGGTAATAAATAAATACTAATCAGAGGGATCACAAACTATAAACAGTACACGAGAGCGAGGCTACAGTCATTTCTAGTGAGGTGATAATGTATTTAACTTGGTGAGAAAACACGCTAGAATAATAACTTAACATTTCCTAAGACAATGCATCAGTGTTTCTCAGCGCCCAGTCATAGTTGAGAACAAAGATGAACTCTGTCCTTCAAGTCAGCTGGAGCCAGCTGGAGATCAGCTTGAAACACAAAACGCGTGCTTGAATTCATTCCTCTCTCGTTCAGGCTTCAATAGAAGTGAATAGGAGGCAAAGTGAGCAAAGACAAGTATTTGTTTGGGTTGGACCATTTGGACCTTTATCAGTGGGAGTGCTGATGGTGTGCCCCATGTTGCATAGCGGCATGGGTGAGAAAATCTGCTTCAAGTGTGGAGAAAGCAACATGTGAGGCAGCTTGAATGACACTGAGTCTCTGTCAGCTGATAATCCAACAGCAGCAGGTGGTGTAGGTGAAATATGAACTTTTGATTTTATCCCTTTATAACTTGTAAGTGTTGGTAAAGACAGAACAGAACATTTTCCTTTTTTTCCATGTTGTGTATGTCTTTATGTGTTTACAGTGCTGCTGGTACATGTGGTATTTTGTTTGCCTGCCGAACTGAAATAGACTGGAAACAACACCCAGTTTGGTGACTTTACATTGATGCCAGTGTAGCTCCACCGGGCAGCTCCACAGCTTTTAATTGGAACAGAATCTGTTCTTCAAAACTATGCACTTGGTTCACAGAAGTTACACGCAGTTGCCAAATAAGGAAAAACTTGGCAAACAAAAATATTACTTTGAGAAATAAAATATGCATGTTCTTTTTTCCCTTTAGATGAAGAAGTTGGAGGTCACAAGGGAATGGAAACATTTGTGAAGCACCCAGAGTTCCAAAAATTAAACATTGGCTTTGCCCTCGATGAAGGTAAATAAATAACTGTCTGCAGCATTTTTTAGAAAGTTACTGAATAAAAACGTGAACACTGAAAGTCACTCAGTCACTTGAAACTGTGTTTAGTTATTGAGTGTAATCCATGGCCACTTCCTCTCTAAAAGTTAACCAAAACCTAAATCAACACTTATGCTTGATGCTACAAAATCAGTGAAGTTCCTGGTGAAACCAAACTTACTGACCACAATGAAACTTTTCAAAAAATCAATTTAAAATCATCCATTTTGTGTTTTGTTTAATGACCTCGGTACAGTGCTGTTTAAGATGAAATGAAGGATTCAGAGGAGGAAACATGACTTCACTTCCACTGCCACCATTTTATTTTTTATAAAAAAACAGCCTGTCAGGCATAATCACTCTCATCTAGATTATTAATACAGACTAATGATATGACAGAAAATTTATGTTAATTCACCGTATTTGCTTTCATGATGATAAATACAACAGGTCTTTTTTTAAAAGACTTATTTGGGTATTTTAAGCCTTTATTACAAACATGGCGCCCCATCATAACCTGTTTTAAAACAGAAATGTTTACATTAAATCCTGCTGTTACCAGTTTAACTTTCCGAACTTCTGAACTCTGTAGTTATCTTTAAGTGTGTTCTGTTTGTCTGTGTGTGTTCTGTTTGCATGTGTAGGTCTGGCTAACCCTGGTGAGCCGTTCACTGTGTTTTATGGAGAAAGGAACCCCTGGTGTAAGTATAAAACACACACAAGACATCGACAAGTCTGATCAGGACTTTCAGATTTCATCTCAGCTGTGCTTTAAACTGAAGGATGATAAAGTTGGTCATCCTTTTCAGGGATCACGGTCCACTGCCCAGGTAGTCCAGGCCATGGGTCAAGGTTTGTGGAGAACACAGCTGCTGAGAAGCTGGTAAGCGTCAGTGACGTGTTACCAGTTAATAAAACTGCTTCAATCATAAAAACTCGTTATTACAAAGTCTGTCAATGAATACACTGTCTTTTCCTTTGTAGCGCCAAGTCATAAACTCATTCCTGGACTTCAGAGAGAAGGAGAAGCACAGGTGAGTATACATACACCAGCCAGCCAACACAGTAACTGGTTTTAATGTTGTGGCTGATCAGTGTGTACACCATAGACAATAATATATATTTATGGCATGATAGATTTTCTTGAGATGCTTTGGAGTTAGTTTGGAGGTGGAGACTTGCTTTTTGCATTTGCATGAATTTCTTTCCAAACATACAAGCTTTAACATTTGATTCCCTACATGAACTCCCAGTATGAATGAATGTGCCTCTCTATGCTTCTGTTCATACTGTGGATATAAATAATATGGTGAGAGCAGCTCACAAGGGCCATAAATTTTGAAATCTAACTTTTCCAACAGAGCAGGAGGTGATTTCAGAGGCTTGTGAGTCTGTTTATGGCTGCCTCCTCCAAGAGTTATGCCACTAACATGCTTTCATGAACCAATGTTACAGTAAAAATGACACATTTGTGTTCAGAGCTGAAGACCATAAGCAGCTCTGATTTATGGACCTACCCTGTTGTGGCAATAATCTGCCACCTGTGTTCAACCACATTTATTGGGATAATGACACTAAAAATGAAATATTGATGTTGTTATGCAGATTGTGTGTTACAAACAAATACCTGAAACCTGAAGCCTGCTGATTACGATCTGAGATTTTAACTAGTTAGACTCTTACAGTTCAGGGCGTGTGGTTTATCTAGTAATTATACATGGTAACACTTTATTTTACAGGTCCTTTATTTCTTTGTAGCTTGGAAGTTTTTTCTATAAACGTTAACAGAAATTAGCATCTAAAGATAACTAACTGAATTTGAACTAAAAGAGCAGTTCTACAATATTACCTCTATATTCTGTAATTAGAATATCAAATTTGGTGTAAATGTTTTTGGTTAAACGTCAAGTAAGCTTTGAGTGCCGGCCTTGCAAAAGTACAGTTCTGATTTAGATTTCATCGCAGTGTAACTGCATTAAAATTGCAGTAATTTCATTGCTGCCTTGTTTGCGAATTTCAGACTTAACACCAGTGAGTGTTTCACACTCGGTGATGTCACCACAGTGAATATGACCATGGTCAAAGGAGGCGTGGCCTACAATGTCATCCCAGCTGAAATGGACGTCAGCTTTGACCTGAGAATACCACCTACAGTAAATCTACAGGTGCGTAAGTGCGGATGTCTGTCTGTGAAACGACTAGTGTGTAGGATTTAGTGGCATCTAGTGGTGAGATTGCAGATTGCAGCCAACTGAGCACCCCTCCCCTTTCCTAGCAACTGTGGTGGCTTTCAGGTAACAAAAAACTGCGAAAAGCCCTCTCTAGAGTCAGTATTTGGTTTGTCCGTTCTGGGCTACAGTAGTACACGGCAGCGGGATGTGGTGGGCTCCGTGGACATGAAGGTGTCATTCTAAGCAAACTAAAACACAATGATTCTTAGTTTCAGGTGATTATACACTAATGAAAACATAATTATGAATGTTATATTCAATTTCTGCTCATTTCTGCCCTAAATGAAACTGTACCTTGAATTTGTGTGTGGAGACTGACTTTGTGTTGCTCATTAACTCTTGCAGACATCTAATCTACAGTGTTAAATATCCTCCTCCTCAATGTTAACACTAACTAACTTCCAAATTATTACTATTCTGCCAGGAGTTTGAAAGACAGATCAAACAATGGTGTAAGGAAGCAGGAGAAGATGTCACCTACGAATTTGCTCAGGTCAGTACACTTAAGTACTTAAGTGCTCCGTTGTGTAACTGCTGTTGTTTTGTTCCTGTTGTCAAATAGGCTGAATTAGCTGCCATTCTTTGCAGAAACACATGAATCAGAATGTCACATCGACAGAGGAGAATGATCCTTGGTGGAGCACCTTCAGTGCAGCCTGCAAGGCGATGTGAGTGCTCTGTGTACACTGATACATAAGCTGCTTTTCATGTTAGAGGCAGATCCAGAGGCAAATACAAAACTGCAAACAGATGCTGTTTTAAGAATTTACAAATACGACACAATCGACTTAAAAAGGAAGTAATAGCTAGAGTATGACAACTTTAACCTCAATCTTGGCCCAATTTCTGTTTACCACTGTATCTAATTCATCACAAGTGAAATGTACTCGATCAGTTTAGCTGAGTAATTTTAGTCTCTGACCGACAGAAACTTCACATCTGTTTACAGGAGATGAGCGGCCATTTGTCCACTCTATTAGTGGATCATTGTACCCTGTATTTTTGCTTACACAACCCTTTTAATATATTCACTCCATGCGTCTTCACACCTTAGCTGCAAATGTTCACACAGCTCCCACAATCCGCTTCTCTTGTTCAGAAAGAACCGTTTCATCTACAGTTACTGATCTCAGCATCTGAGGAAAAGCTGATTTTTCCTTTCATCTACCGTGTTTTCTGCTGTTAATATATAAGACACTGGTCATATTTAACAAAGGTTGAAGCAGTTTAGGGATATTTTTTGAAATGTTTATTCAGATAGCTGCAGCTGATAAAAGAATGAAGTTACTATAGGTCTGTATTGAGTCTGTCCTTGCAGTGTGTAAGCTCAGTCTCATGTTGGTATCTCTGCTGTAGGAATATGACTCTGGAAAAAGAGATATTTCCAGCTGCCACAGATAGCCGTTTCATCCGAGCGGTGAGTATAAGTACAGGATGAGTTCACAGCAGAACCAGTTCTTTTTTTTTTTCTTTTCATTCATCCATTTGTCAGGATATTTGACATTGCTGGATGTATTTCTTTGATGAATCTAGGTGGGTATCCCTGCCATCGGCTTTTCCCCAATGAACCGGACACCAATCCTGCTGCACGATCACAACGAGTACCTGAATGAGCAAGTCTTCCTGAAAGGCATCAGCGTGTACGAGAGGCTCATCCCGGCTCTTGCCAGCGTTCCTGCCTTTCCTGATGAGGCTTAGACAAGCCCACGTTTTTAATCCTCTCTAAAACATATTTCACTGAAGATCTGAATATTTAACTTGAAGTTTTTGCTGAGATTACCAAAGAATAACGATATCATTAAGCCAAACTGAGCACTTAGCCTTTGGTACTATTGATCTTTTTGTTTTTTTATGATTCTCAGGATATAGGCGCAGTAAGCTTTGCATTACTCAGTATTGCAGCAGTTTTTTAAACAACATATGTCACCATTGTTGATTGAGTGTGCTTGTGTGTATGCAGTCTTGAAGAAATATCACCTGTTGTGTTAACCATGTTTTCCATAAGAAAGCATCAGCTGACTAAAATGTGAAGATGACTTTGATTGATAAACTCTTAGATCAAATGTCAGTTAATAGCCACTTTTTAAATTTAGCTTGATTTTAAAACTATGACTCCAGAGATAGACTTTTATTTAATAAACTAGAATTGAATAAATATATTTGTTCATTACTTTCACGGTCATGTTCTCTTTTGCATGAGTTCGTGATGCGTATGATGCCGCACTGACATGCTATTAAAAAGACCTATAAATGAGAAGCAGGATTAGAGCTGTGGAAGAACATTTCTTACTGCCTACGGCAAAGACATTCAACCTCCAACCAACCATCTGCTTCAAGGGCACGCAATAAAATTTAGCATAACTACATCAATAAAAATTTCCAAACATCAGTTAAGATACTTAACCCATCAGTGCAGCCTTCAATTTATCACAAAGTGCACCCCATTTTGTACAGCGAGTCCAGCCTACACACTGCAGTGAGTTTCATTGTTATGTACTGAATGCACTTTGTCTCAGCTGTTAACAATGAGCCAGATGGAATTAAAGTTAGTATTACTCAAAGTGCCCTAAAGGAAGCAAAGAGGCTAAATACAACAGAAAATACATTTTTAGCCACACGTGGCTCTAGGGACGGCCGTGTCAGGCGGTCGGTCCGCCACTTTGGTCCAGACTGAAACATCCAAACAGAAATAGGATGGATTGCCACTGGATTTTGTACAGATGTACACTCATTAGCCACAGCAGAAAGACCAGTTACTGGATGCAGTGTGTCCTGTTGACTTCAATGATCCTCAGACTTTTCCTCAAACAGCTATTGAATGGCTCGACATCAGACAGAATTTAGTTCCTAGATTTATCTTGAATCATAATAACTTCAGTAATCCCCTGACCTTTTATCTATGTGCTATCCTCATTAGCAAATGTTTGCACCCTAAGACACCAAAGATGGTGACTGTGGAAAACACTATACCTGCTAAACATGTCATTGTCAGCGAGCTGCTGACATTAGCGTTTATTTAGCTCCAAGCACTGCTGTGCCTAAGAGCAGTTCCACAGAGCTAGTAGCATGTCATGTCTATATCCAGCATTTTAATAGAGAATTTTAAAACCCATCACAACAAGCCTGCGGTCACTGTCACTGCATAGCCCGCCTGGCTAAAATTGTGTTCTTATAGCTAATCCCCCAAACAAGATGTTATTTACATTTATTCAGGAGAGCTTGTAAAAACATTACAAAATGGAGAATATTCATAAACAAGGATGTTGTGCACTAAGGGAAATGAGAAATAAAAAGAATTCTTTTGATTTGTAATGCTGTTTACATGAGGTAAAGGTCGGTCTCATCCACAGCTCAGCTCCCTTTGGATTTGTCGTCCAATTAACAGTGTGTGGCTCTCCAAGGGGGGCTGGCAGGGAGACTGAGCAGTCAGTAATTAGTCTTCTCTCTCCCCAGGACATGACAGCAGTATTAACACATGGGGCCGTCAGGGAGACGACTAAAAGCTGAACCCACATCCTTCCTCCCAGAGGGGGCAGGAATAGGTGCAGTCTTCCTGTCAGGTCAGCTGTCGAGCATCTGAACGGCTGGCAGCAGAAACACATAGGTGCTGTTTAAGAAAAGTTCCAGTATTTCAGGAAAGCTTTTCATGAATTTTACACAGCACAACCATTTCCATATTTACACTGCAGCCACGTCTTTCTGTGCTGAGGCCAGGGTCAGTCATTTACATGGAGGTTATTTCTCAGGAAATTGAAAGATCCCTCGATGATTGCTCCCTCGATCAGAGGTCAGGATCAGATTCAATGACAGCGATTCGAAGGCGGGGTGAGGTGGGGATTTAAGTCTCAGTCAAGGACACCTGAGCAGGGGGTTTGCTCACGTGGGTACATTTAACTTGACTCCTGCAGTCTCACCCACACACCCTGCTGTGGTCTTACCAGGATTATTATTATAATATTCAAACAATCAGCCCTCAAAGACATATTGCAACAGGGAACTGACTCATGTATCTAACACTTGTGAGCTATGAAATGAAACAGATCACAATGTACAATATATAGACAGGGAAGTCTCCATATCACTGTCCTTGAAGTGGCTCTTTTTTTTTAGCATCTTCAGCTTCTTGGTGTAGAGTCTCAGCTCTCTGGTTTTCCTGCTTCTGAGGAGAGCTGTTAATATTCACAGATGCTGCAGTGTATGAAGGAACATACAGTACATACTGTAAATCTTCCAGCTGAATGACACGTTTCTCTACTCTCTACTCTCTACTCTGCAACTACAACTGTCCTCTGGTGGTAATTGCTGTCAGACTCTCTTGTAATGGTCACATGATTCTCCTCTAAGTGGGAATTAATTGCAGTCTATATGAGGCTGCAGTTCAGTGATCACAATACTGTCGTCAATACATTTTGTCGTTCTGTTACACTGTGTTTCTTGATTGTATTTTAAGTAGCTCAGAATACTTATTTCAACTAAAGATAATCTGAAAATGTAAGGAGTAAAAACACAATGTTTGTGATAAACCCACAGTCTACACTGTCACTGTAGATTAAAGAGGGCTGTTGGTGGTGGAGGTTTCTTATATCTTTGCATCTGAAACACTATTGATCACCATTTGTAGATATTTTATCTTTAGGAATCCCATCTGGGAAAATGTCTGATGTTAGATGAGCGATGACTTGTCAGGCTACATGACTGCACAGCTGTTTGTAAAGCTCCGTCCCTGAAATATTTACTTGCTTTTTATTTTTCAGCTCCTTGGTTTTCTCATATTTTCAGTACACATTTTATAATCTATCATTTATTTCCCAACATTTCTAAATCCTTTTTGCTTATATAGAGCGTGTCTAAAAGGCTTGGCTAATACAGTATGTATTATATCATTATGAAGTCTTGCATTTACATTTGTTCCTGCACAGCGGAGAGATCATTGTGTGTGACTGTCAGAGCCACTGTGTATTACAGTAATATTATGGTATTAACCTATAGATTTCAGTGATGTTATGATAATTTGATATAAATATGTAACTGAGTGTTGTCTGCCTCCTTCATCTCTTCTGCAGTTGCTCTAATCTGTATTCACAGCTCAGACTGGACATGACAGACACACATAGACGCTTCTTATTGTGATACAACCAACAAGGAAAATAAGAGATAATGCACAAGCAAACAGTTAATAGACTTATTTCACACAAGTGTGACAGATAACATTCACAATGCCTCTGCCTAGTTAGACCTGTGTTTAACAAGTCTGTGAGAAATGTCTATTGATTGAAGGAAAAAAAGCAGCGACAGGTAAATGAGATAGGGATAGAACATAAAAGAAGAAATCTACTGTTATTTATTCATTTGATATTTTTATATTAAGTTATTTATCAGTCTTTTCTTTTTTTATTCAGTGCTGTTCAGGCTAAAAAATCCTGTTTGTGCTGTACAGATGAAGCCAACTTGATTATTTGTCTATTTTTCTATTTCACTATAGCTGTCCTTAAATTCTGAACTCTGCTTATATTATTTAACCCAATTTATTATGTAGTTATACATAATAACGCAGAAAAGTTATGTGCACATCCTGTCCTACATTTAGACCAGGTGCAGGGTAACGGATTCAGTAAAGTATGCACACACTTCCAAAACCCTACTGGACTGGAAACCAATGTACAAGTACTTATCTTTATGCATCCACTTATACTTTTCACCTTGAATAGCATATGGTGTCATTTTTCACACCACAGACACGGTGGGATTGTTCTTTGGGGTAAATTTGCTGTAGGTTCCCTGTTAACACTCCACCAGCTGCATTGTGTATGTACATGTCATTTAGTACAATACCAACAGCAGATGATGCTTCAAAAAGCTTTTTTTTTTCCCACAGCAGATGTTTTGACGCGTCACAGAGGGGAAAGCTAACATTAAGAATGGATGCATTCAGTTATGGAGAACAGGTATCTTTAATGTTGTAGGTTAAACCTGTTTTTTCTCAGCAATGACAAGTCAATATGTTTGCCATGAAATCGGCCTATACCATGTCCCAAATCCACAAATCATTAGTGACGTCAGACTATGACCTTGGACTTACACTACAATTAAATCTAACAAAGAGAAATCAATTAATTAATAGAATGAATGTGTAGTATTGATTTGTTTGCCAATTGCACTTTAGTGGTGCAAATTACAATTAATCAAATTATCTCAACAAACCAAAACAAACTCCAGTCTTATAAGAAAGCCTGTGATACATGTTGTGTTAAAACAGAGCTATGCTGTCGTGAAACTGATTCAAACAGATTTGTTAACTTAATGTATTTTAATGAAATGTTCCTGTGGCCTCAGAGAGCTGTGCAGCTGTAATATGTAGAACAGATAAACAAAAACAAATACTGGGCTTATTTTGGTTGACATGGATCAGGGCACAGAGCATGAAAAAGTGTTCAGGTTCAGGTTCAAGTCCTATTTTTATTTGACCTTTGTGACTCTCTCTGAAGAAATGTTAATAGTTACTTTAAACCAGGGCTCTGACTGAGGGGCTCGTCGACCCCTTGGGCCCCTGAGCTGGTGCTGTGCTTGCTAGACCTCTGGTTTAGTTTTTTTAATACATTGTATTTTATTGTATTTTAAAAGCTTATCATATGATAAGTTTAAAAAGTATTAAAAAGTTAAATCATGAGTAATTAGAAACTATTTAAATTAAATGTCCAAATCTAGGTGACGTGTTGTAAACATGAGACTTTTGGGGCCCCTGAGGGTAGGGGCCCAGTTGGTGATGCATTCATTTCGTTGCATTCAGGGACCTTTTAGTGTTTTAACTGTTGCATCCTCCTGGCCTACAGCAGAGACGAGCGAACGGTCAGTCTCGAATAAAAACTAAATTTATGCCGATGACAAATCCCACGTGGCTCTGCAGAGATAAATAAAGCCAAACTAGATTCTTCTACTGCTCCTCTGTTGCCTGGTGAGCGTGAACGCGCCTGGTGAGAGAGAGAGAGTGAAAGAGAGCTGTCGTGAGCGCGCCGGCCTGTGAGATTGTGGTGGTGGTGTCGGTGGTGTATGTGGGAGCAGGAGGAGAGACTCTGCAGTGTCTTGGCAGCTGCATTAGTGCATCTCCCACCGTCCGCGATGCCTTCACGGCCAATGCCTGCCTCCTCCGCGTCCACTTGACGGCAGAAAAAGCGACATGAACTCGTCGGGAAACTGAGCCGGACGTTCACGCTATAGCTCGCTATATGCCCCGGAGACAGTCCGGAGCGCTTCCATTCACGCACCGAAAACCCGTGTGACGAGAATATATTTTTTTAATGGAAAATGGCGATAGGCAAAAGGTCTTGCAGCATCGTCTGCTTGGTATCTATCCAGATTATCTTGATTTTCAGCGCATCGTGGCCTGGAGCAGCGGGTCTCACATTCCCCCAGCAATACACGTAAGTATTAATAGTCCCCCCTGATTGAAAACATAGCCGGACTGATGGGAGACAACTTTGGGTTTGTCCACTCAGCTCTGGTGTCAAGAGATACTTCAGTCCCCGTGTTTTATTCTCTGCTGTTATATAATTTGACAGTGTTGGCGACTGCATCAGTGTAAACGCTGGGTATTTAAAGCTCAGTGCTCTGTAAGGTGTAGTCCACACTGTGACTGGGCATGCATGGAAAACGTCTTTCAGATCATTTACAGGGATTTATGAACAATCACATCTTATTGCTTCAGTCAAACAGAAGACCCCATTCATTTTTATTTATCATGTCAGCCTTAAAATCAGATACAGTCAGTAGGATCTGGGCAATAACTCATCCTCTTCATTACTACATGATGAGTTCAAGCCCTCGTTTTAAATTCCTGGAACAGTAAAAGCTTCTTGCCTATTGCTTCAAATTAGATAATTTAACATTACACTCTTTACCCTGATGTTTTTCCTTTAATGTTAAATCTTGGAGTCATTGTTGCCAAAAAAATACAAAATAAAGGCACAAGTGGTGACCTGTGACGTGAAGTGAGACTTTACTTTGGGTAAATGAATAACAGTGAAGTTATAGGTGATGTTGTCCGTGGCTTTAATTAGTTCAAGTAGTTAGAGGCTCATTGTATTTGGCAGGCATCATTAAGTCTGTACAGTTGTTGTGGAGCTGAAAAGAGCTTTTTTCTTCTTTTCAATGTTCCCCCTGCTGTTCTAGCGCATCAGTACCAGATTTTTCCATGCAGGCTTTCAAGTAAAGAGCAAAATATTTCTTTCATTTTGTGAAATGCCCGCCTTTCCCACAACCCCTTGAGTCAACCAAGAATACTCTAATAGATACTAGTGGTACTGCATGCTCAGAAGTACTAGTCGTAGGTCTACTACATTACATAGAAAAATAAAGGTGTGGTTTTTGCTGTGAATACTGGCTGAATTCCTGCACTGGAATTAACATTTTCTCTCCTTTTTTAATCAATCGTGTGCTTAGTTCTTCATTCTTAACCTTTAACCCGTTACTGTTAAGTACAGCTGGCACTTAACTTGAGACTACAGTTATCTGGGCCCACCTCCAGGCTCTGCAATCAGGCTGCTCTGGAGGGAGGAACAGGCCAGATGGTCCACTCATCTCCGGGGCACGCAGTGAGGGATTTCTGGCCAATCACAACTGGCGAACCGAGATGTATTTACCAATTAGGAACAGGGGTCTATAAATCTGGGAGGTGTTGTGCATGTGTACGTGTGCGTTTTATGATGAATTGGGTTATTTCAAGTAGGGTATAGCTGCTGCTTTCTCCTCCTCCTTCTCCTCCTCCTCCTTACCACAGATTTTTCTGCTGAGTGCTCTGAAACAGCTACATAGCCCTCTGCCCTGGGTCTCTTCATGTAAGCTAAATGAAGCAGAATCGCTACGCTGAAGAACAGCATCTCATTCCAATTAAGAATTAATACTGCAGCAGTGAGGATTTATTCCCCTTCTCCCTCTCTCACTTCGCCCTTTTCACTCCCGCCCCTGCCGTCTTGACTCTGTCTGTCTCTTGCTCCCTGTCTCTGCAGATAGATAGATAGATAGATAGATATTCATGACCATCAGTAGAAGAATGTGGAATGGATCTGGATGATTTGGACTCATATGGGAACAATAAACAAACAACAGTGCTCTAATGCTAGCGAGGCTGTCAATATTCCAGTTAGCAAGATTTATTCTCTTAAAACAATTCAGTGTAACATGTGTGAGGGACGACTCACCACCGAGGAAAAAATGCATCAGTTAAATCTAAAATATGACACAGCCTGTCATACTCTCAAGTTCGCCGTCAGTGTAGCGACAGACCCTTAAAGTAACTCGTGAGAAACACAGTGAAGAAGTTTGAAAACCACTGGATTAAACATTGAGTAGAAAATAGTGAAGAAGAAAAAAAAAGGCCCTCACAAGTCTGCAGAGCCCAACGGGAACTCTTTAAATGTCTTGTTTTGTTCAAGCAATCCCCAAATGTAATCAGTTCACAGTGATCTAAAACAGAGAGGAGTGACTGATCCTCACATTGAGGCATTTTTCCCTCATAACTGACTTAAACAGTTCATTTTGTTTTCTGTTGTCGATTCATTTTCTGTTGATCAGCAAGACAGTTCATCTAATTATCGTTGCACTGCTTGTTTTTGGTTACATGTATTTGAATAAGCCAGAGTTGACTTTTCCAACAGTTAACCCAAACATGGTGTTTCCGTAACCTGAGCTGTGTGGTTTGCCTGAACATAATGTTCATTGCAGGCACCTGGGTAACACACACATGCTGTGGAAGGCAGAGCCCAGAATGTCAGCCATGCTTGCAGCTGTGTGAGACTCCACAGCGGTGCTTTGCGTTAAATGCCTGCTAACACGCTGATGTTAACTGATGATGTTAACCAGGCATAAATGTTTTTCATGTTAATCATGTTAGTTCAGTGTGTTTGCATGCTAACTTTGCTAATTTGTGCTAAATATAAAGTACAACGAGCACTAGTACAAAAAGTAATGGACTGAAATTATAAGGACCCCTGAAGTGATAAAGAATGTATGAAGCTAATTCTTCTCAGTGCATCAAGCAGTTGTTTAATTTGAAATAACAAATTCAGAGTCAGAGTCAGCAGAGTTCATCCCCTGAGGACCATGAATGTCTGCACATAGATAGATAGATAGATAGATAGATAGATAGATGGATAGATAGAACACGTACCTAAAGCTGTAAATGTCTCCCCTCTCTGCCTCTCATACTCCACCTATCGCTCTGCTGCTCCACCCTCTCAACCCCTCGCTCTCTCCGCTGTAAGTGAATATGGGTCACATCGCGTAGAGCTTCTCTCGCTCTCGTCCCAGGGGTGTGCGAGTATAGCAGGTAACAGAGTAGAGGCACAAGTGCGCTGTGCTATTCATCCGCCTCATCGCAGCACTGCGATACAGAGTTTTCTGATGTCCCACAGGGCTCGAGAGGAGAGCAAATGGAGCACACGGTGAAAAACTTGTGCTTCAGCTGCACTGACTCACACAGTTCAAGCTGCTCGGCAGTTCTGTGGGCTACACTCATGTACGAAAACTGATTTGCACATACAGAAGAATTTTTCCATTTTGCACAGGCATTTTGAATTAATTTATGATGAAACCTGCTTCTTGATGTTAGTGCTTTGAATACTGCATGTTGAGAGGATTTTTTTGACAGCCCGTATACACTGTTCTGTTCCAGACTAAAAATGAGAGAAACATGGTGAAATCTTCCACCATCAGGAAGTCCTAGATCACACCAAGTCCAGTCTCTGCAGATCCTGGCAACCAGAGACAGCTTGTGTCTAAATTCTGATAATGCCAGAAATTCAGGACAAAATTCTTACAATGTGATTGTTGCTATAAACCACATCTACAGTCCAACAAAATGACACAGAACAGACTGGCTCAGTGTCAAAAGTAACAAAGTAAGAGCTATTTTTCCTAATTTCTAGAGGTGCTGGCACACAGGAGGCCATCCAAAAAAAAAAGAAAGAAAGAAAGAAAGAAAAAAGGACAGGAAAGCTGCATACATAACTCTGGTGCATTTATTTCAGGTAGTTAAGACCAACGTTCTGGCAAACTGTTTTATTCCGCTGAAGCCTGAAGAGTGCAGTTTGCAGAAACATTTTTTTTTTTTTTTGCAGCAATTTCAAAACATACGAGGTGCAGATGGACGGTGTGAGTTAATGAGGCGTTTGTCGTATCTGACATGCTTGGAATTTGATATCTTACAATCTGACACAGATTGCGGTTGAGATTTTATTAGACCCATACTGCACAGTGTGACGTGTAATGAACCTGCAGGATTGGTGTTATTGTACGGTAAAAAGGGGCCTTTGAAATTAGTCTTTAAGACTAATTTTACTTAAATGTCTGCAGTCAGGAACTTATGTACTGCATGCAGTCTTCTCTTATACCTTATGGATTTGCTTCTATCTGAGAATCACTAATGTTATCTCTAAATATACATCTGAAATCTTAACTCGATGAGAGACGTGTAAAGTCAGACTTAGATTTAAGTTTTAAGAATAAGCCAAAGGTTGCCTGTGAAAGCTCAAATTTTATTTCCTCCAAACAAATAAGAATTGTGTGAATATCACAAGATGCTGACTCACTGTTGTTCCGTGTCTCCGTAGCAAGAACTGCTCATTTATCATTTCATGAAGATATTCATTAGATCAGCCAAGGTGGCCTTGGTTTCAGGGCCACAGTAATCACATTATCACAGTGGCCCATGACAGCTTAATGGAAAATTAAGCCTTGTGACAACTGGAGTGTGTTTTTGAAATAGTTTATGATATTTCTCTGATGGTTATTACATTTGCAGTTGCCAACATAGAGAGGGAGAAAGGTGTTGTCTGCTGCTCTTTTCCTCACTTTGGTTCTGCCTTGACTGCCTCAAACTGAAAATAATTCACTTTTAAATAGTCTTGTGCTGGATGTAGAGGCATTCAGTCATATCTTAAATGAGCCTGTAGAGTGATAGCCTTGATGTTGCTGGAGTAAACTAACCCAAAAGTAAATCTCTACTTCAAAAAGAAGAGTGTGAAAAGTCTAGCACTGTACCAAGAGCTCTGTTCATCATCAGGTCTGAAAGTGTTTCACGTCGACCCTTTCAGATCGTACTAGCATCAGAAGAAGAAAAGGGGAGCTCGGCCAGCATCTGAAAAAACCTGTGTCTTTCTGCGGATCTGGACAGCTGAGTTGAGATTTGTGGCTCATCCGGCGCTAGAAACAAGCCCGACAAGACTTTAATCTGTGATGTTGTCTCATAACTCTGCTGGAAGCTGTCTGACTGATAATGGATCGACTCTCTGGGCACTTACGGGATCTGTGGCGACTTTCTGGGTATTAAGATTTATTTCCTGGTTCGAAATAATTTAAGCAAAAAGCTCAAAGAAATGCCCCCCCCCCCCCAAAGTCTTCTTTAATCCATTTGGCCAGACTGAGCTGCAGGATCACCTCTTCAGCCAGTGAAGGAAGGAGCTGTGAATCTTTATCTGGGCTACGACCATTCAGTGATCCTCAGGGTGACTTGAGGATAGGGTGGCAAAGTGTGGGCATACAGGGAATCTCTAACATGAAACATGCATACTATAGTATTTAATATAATCTTTAGAGCATATTTAGCATCTTAAGCAGTTCAGTTCTCTGTGCTTTCAACATGGCATTAATGCTCTGAATATGAAAGACAGTAGTTGTTATACTGCAGTCTGCTGCTTTTGTTCTGATGTGTGCTGCTTTGAAATTGCAGATTGGATTGTGAATGTGCTACAGTATCTATCACTAAGAGCACTGACTGAGGCTGTACTGGTTGTATAAGGTTGGTTAGAATTAAGATTTTTAGTCAGATCAGATCAGATCAAATCATCAGGAGTTTGCAAACTGCATTTAACAAAAAATGTTCCATAGAAATTGATGAAAATAATGGAAAATGTTTGGTTCAATAGAGTTGTAAAGTGGGCGGGGCTGCTGGTTCCATGATTCTGTATTCTCATTTCATATTTTCTCTAAACAATTTCCTCAATATTTGTTAATATAGAAACACAGGACTCCCCTGGATGATGTAACAGTCCTGTAGGTTAATTTGAAGTTGCGTTTTGTCTGTCATTTGTCATTTGTCTGTTAGCTTATTAATCAGCTGCAGCATGATGATTCTCAATTAGATTTTTCCTCTCTGAGATTTTATTCACCAAAAAGATTCACATCTGCAGCTTTATTGAAACGAGAGAAAAATCTGCAAATTTCTTTTCCCCTGACATTGGCAAGACAGCAGGCCTCTGAAGATTCATCTAGAGTTTCCTTTCATGCCACCTTTCCGCTTGATGTTTCTCTCAGTTACTTTATGTTCTAAAAATACTGAAATTGATCATGGAGGAGAGAGAAGGAGAGGGTCTTTCTGACGGGGATACTACGTCCAAGTGCATTAAACAAACCCAGTATAGCTTTCTGCGCATCTTTCTTTGCAGTCTTTAACGTAAATGTGTCCCAAAACAACATCCCATCCAACTGCATCCTCAGTTCGTTGTTAAAGCCTTCAACATCTGGGAGGATGTTTGTGTGGGCTGGGAGGGAATTATGTGCTGATACAGTGCTGGTGGTGGATCTGGTGTTTCTGGTGCAGGTGAGTCATGTGTCGGAGTCGACATTTAACAGAGGGATTGGTAGGAGTGCTGCTGTTGTTTGAATCTTATTCATTAAATAGCCAGGTACCCCTGTTGGTCAGGAAAGGTTTCTGTGTTGTTGCTGGCAGTCCTCCACCACCAGGTGCAGTGGTTGTGTTGTTGTCAATATCACCGGTGTTTCTGCCAGACTGTTTCACCGCACCAGTCTGGGGACTCTCTCCAACAAACACAGCTCATGTTGTGAGCGTTTGTGTGTCCGGTAGTGAATGTTACTACATTACAAAGGCATTTGCGCAACATAAACCAAATATAGGATGAAAAGTGGGGAAGGAGGGTAAACCTGACAGACTTCCATTCCTGTGTAGAGGATGATCGTCCATTATGCAGCCCACGGCAGCTGCATAAGGAATATATTAGCTTTTTATTTTGTGCTCAAATGGACTTTAGTGACTTTACCAACTGGTTTTATTCTTATTATTCAGGACAATCTTATGTATTATGTGAATATTTCTCTCACAGCTACAAAAAATAACTTGAATTGATATGAGTAACAAGCAAGCAACCAGTTCACACCCACGGTGCATGTGCACATTGAAGACCATGGTTCATTTAAAGCTCAGCACTGCAGAATATGTGTGATATGAGTAGTTCTGGGCACTAAGGTTAAAAAATAATACAGCAGTAATATACAGTATGTGTCTTGTCATTTTCTCTGAATGGCTTCACAAAATGATTTTTCTAAAGAGGGCAATTATTTTGCCCAAATGTCGATCATTTAGTCAGGTGTTTAGAAAGACAATTACATTGTACTGTAGCTCACCTGGTTAAATGTGTGTGCCATATGTCTGGGTTTGAATCCGGCCCAGGCTTTGCTGCATGTTATCCCCTCTCTCTTCCCTGCATTTCCTGTTTATCTCTCTGCTATCACTGTCAATAAATCTAAAGAAATTTGAATATATTTTTCAGACAAAACAGATTCCAGAGTACACTAATCCAGTTTTCAAATCCAAATGTGGCTCTGTAATGTACTGCAAAATCATAGTGGATGAAATCTTCAAAGTAAGTCGTGGGTGGATGTTTTTAGGGGTCAAAGCTGCATCTTCTGGTTCAGAACTCCACCCACCCCCCTTTCTCTGTCTAAACCCAACCGGTTGAGGCAGATGGCCGCCCACCCTGAGTCCGGTTCTGCTCGAGGTTTCTGCCTCTTAAAAGGATGTTTTCCTTGCCAGAGTCGCCTAGTGCTTGCTCGTGGTGGGATCTGTTGGGTCTCTCTCTGTAAATTTTAGTCCGGTCTAGACCTGCTCTATATGTACAGTGCCTCGAGATAACTTCTGTTGTGAATTGGCGCTATATAAATAAAAATTGACTTGACTAGAACTGACAACACAGTGTAGAATAAGAAGGACTTCCATTGTGTAAAGAGCAGCTTCACATCACAACATCATCACAGCTCCAAGCAATATTTGTCAGGTTTCTGACTATGAGAGGAAGTTGCTGCTTTTCACAAATATTGCTTTAAACACTGTCAACTTTAAGTTGTAATGCCCAGACATTGTTAAATTACTCGAGAAGCTCATTACACCTCTCCCTCTCCTGTTATGGTCACTCTTACCACTCACATCACAGTGGACGTTTTGTTTCTTCTGGCTCATCAAGTGATCCTGGAAATTGTGTGTTTCTTTGCTTTGGAAATATCCTCTCACAGAATTATGATAATGAGTCAACAAAGCTGATTAGGTAGTGTTACTAAAATCTCAGGGCTTACTCTCAACTTTAGAGATGGAGGCAACTGTCGTATAAGCTTCTTTTCTGCTCCTGTTGACGTTCAGACAATGCTCAACTGGTGTGATCAGTGGTAATAAGACAGATGGAGATTTTCTTGAGAAGATATAGTTGATAGGGCATCAAGAACTGCACAAATCTGAGTTAGCAGTCAACTTTTCCTGTTCACTCTGCTCCAGCGGAAATGTCTAGATCACTGTTGCCTTTTTAATTGTGTTGGTTGCAGTGTAGAAGCACATGTTTTATTCATATATATATATATATATATATATATATATATCTTGAAACAATATTTATTTATTATAATGAGAGCCAAAAGAAGTAAGAGTATGGCTGTCTTTTTGAAGGCATTAATGTGTTTTTGTTTTTGTTAAATGAAATACATTTTCATAATTTGTGCACTGGTAAAAGCTATTTTTGTTACAACATCACTGCATACAAACTCTCTCTCTCTCTCTCTCTCTCTCTCTCTCTCTCTCTCCCCCACCCTCTCTCTCTCTCTCTCTTTCACACACACACACACACACATACACATATCTTTTTCATTTGTTTGTGTGGTGTGACAGTCAGTCTGTGATGTTTATCCACAGGATAATGCACTGGGCCAGGCGTATCGAGCAGGAGATTGACAGAGTCTTTCAACAAATCACTGGAGCTCAGCAGTTGAAAGGGGTGAGTGTGTAGCTCTCTCTCTTCTTTTTTTTTTTAAAATACTACACAGGTCTTACTCATCACAGCGCTGCTGCATAAACTCAATAAGAAATGCACTGAGCAGAGAGGTCAATGTGCAAAACAGCTGTAAATCCATTAAGTTTGAGTGCTAAAGCTAAATAGGTGCATAAAACAAGAAATCAATAAACAGTCTGCCTCCTAGAAACTGCTTTGTTTCTTTTTTACATGATTTTCTGGGACACCTTGCAGAGCAGTGAACAGCCAATAACACAATGTTTTCGTTTTCCCAGGACAGACATAAAACTCTCTTTAATAGCTTTTATACTCAGCAGTTTTCAGAATGTATGCTCTGCTTTTTAGAAGTCGTAGCCAAATTTTGCTGGCACTTTGTGTATTGTTTGCAATAATTATCAATCCGGCACACATTGTACAATTCCTCTGAAGATGCCTGAACACCCGCCCACAGTGGTTAGATTTAGAATATCTACTATTATGTTCATGAAGTCATGAGTTTAATAACTCCTACATTCATGAGTATTAATTCAGATGATCATGTAATCCTCCGTTATGTGTTCATAGTGGAACAGGTCATTTGTTACTGTTCAGTTAGAGCTGATTACATATCCACATCATCACAGTGCATTTTTACATTTTACATTACACACAGTGAAGTAATCTGATACCTGGTGCTCTGCAGTAACCTGATTACTGTCATATCCTGTAAATGAGAAGCCTGGTTTTCTTATTCATGTTAAATTGTCTCAATTTCAAACAGTTATTAGATTTCTAACAGGACATTATTTCTAGAAAGAGACTGAACAAATTTTAAAGGAGAAGGCTGATGATGAAACGAAACACAGCAAAAACTTCACTCAAACCAAGTCTTTCCTACACAAAACATGTCTATATTTTTCATACTGTTGACAAATCTCATGAAAAGACTCTGGCTCTCAGTTCCAAGTCCATTGGCCCCAACTGAAGATCTTTAAAAACAGGCCTTGAATCCTCACTTTCATTTAAAAGAAAGGTGAGTACAGACTGTGTATGTGGGAATAAACTACAGCGCATGTGTTCGCTGTAATGAAAGAACTTGTCACCCAGTGTAAAAAATGTGTTTCATGTATGTGGTTTTAATAGTTTATGGAGCTCTATGGCTCAGAGGAATTAGCTAGCTCAGTTGTATTAGAGAAATCTGAGAAGGATATCTCTAAAGCTTGACACATAAAAGTGAGAAAATTTGCCTTTTTGTTGCTGTTGTCTCGGCAAACTGGATCTTTAAGGGGAAAAGAGATATCAGTTCAATAAAGTTGAATCAGCGATTATTGATGATTATTTGATCCAGTGTCCATGTAACCTGCTTTCTAAATGGCTGTGTTGTTGTGAAGAAAATAATTTAGAGCTGAAATGATTTCTCAGATGTGAGGAGTCAATGCTTGTCTTTTTCTTTTATAATAATCTACTAAATATCTTTTAGTTCTATGGACAAAATGATTGATTAACCACAAAAATTTAGTCGATAATGAAAACAATTGTTAGTTTCAGCTCTAAAATGATGAAATCCAAACTCAAAACCAAACTAAACTGTACTCATCCTTGTGGAGGCAACTTAAAGCTTGAACCACAAAATAGGTTTCCACCAAATGCACTGAAAACGGGGGTTTTAGATTGATCTAATTCACTGCATGTAAATGTCCAGTTTCTTGTCTTCTCTCATAGTAACCTGGCCTCTTGTGTGCATGTTAACACAACACATTTCATGCTCATATTCATCAGAATATCTATCACCATTTACCTGCCCTGTCCAATAAGTTATCAAGGTTATTTCACATCCTAGCTGTAACAGGTGGCTGGGAGTAAGGGGCTGTCCCTGAAAAGGCAAATGCCAAAAAAACCAGGACCAAAGATCATCTGCAGGGGGCAAGAGCGGTCTGCTCTGGGATGATGTGTAGGGGCGTTCCCTCGGCACGTGTCCTCTCTGTTTGTGTCACAGCAGAGCAGATGGTCAGCCTGCAGCCTGCAGTAATGCCTTGATGTGAGACTCACTTGTTCATTCAATCCTCATTAATCCGTCCTTGCTCCTGAAACACTCTGGTTCTGTTAAGAAATTGTTCCACTCTGTCTGGAACGCATCCGTGCAATCTCCTCCTGTCGAGGAAACGCCTGCGATTTAAATGATACATAATTTTCAATTCCTCAACCAATAAAAAGCCATAATTTTACATTTGCAGATCATGATGGATTATGATAGTGTCTGCGATACAGCCCTGTTCTACATTAGATTTTTTACCGCTGAGTCTGCTGATGCTAGTAGAAACTAGTCAAGATCCCCCCTGAACTGGCTGTCAAAATCTCCACAGCCATGCTAGTGGCTCTGTGCATCATGCTCAGTGTTGCTGTAAGCGAAATGCTAATGTTAGCATGCTAACATGTGCACAGAGACAAGTTAAGCGTGTTAGTAAACCAAATTGTAAATAAAAATGTTGATCTGATGATGGCATTAGAAGAAAAGTTAAGTCATCTCAAAAGATATTACAGTTCATCCTCAGTGGAACATAAATGTGTGGACCAAGTTTCATTGTGATCCATCTAACAGATGTGGAGATATTTTAGTCTGGACCAAAGTGGTGAAAAGAGAGATCAAACAGCCACACTGGTAGCATGGCTGAGTGAGATTAATATGTACCTCAGAAATGTTCCTCTGGTGGAATCTGTGTCGTACAGATGACATTTTCCTGGTCCCACCTCATTTTTATGAAAAGTAATTTACTCTGTTAAAATCCGCAGAAAGCGTTATTAAGTTTTATCTACGTTATATCCATTCTCGCTGGAACATCTTGATCCTGAATATATTCTACACAGGACCTAGTTCTTCACAGACAGCACGCAGTTCACAGAAACACCCTCTTCATTACTGCATGTTCCCATCTGTGTGGCGTGGGCCAGTACAGCATCTGGTCAGCATGCAACTTGAGGGATGTCTTTAAGTTCAACTCGTGAAGTGCGTTTATAGGCTGAGGGCTGTCATATGTACTGTATGCGGCTTCGCCAAATGTATTCATCCAGGTCACCGTCTCCCAGGCCTGTCTTGTCTTCATCTTCTCTCTGACATCTTTCCTCATGGGGTTGAGAGTCTGATGGCCCTAAAACTCACAAGATGACACACTGCAGGTATCCTGTCTCCCCCCTGTCTGAAACACTCTCACACACAATCTCCTGAACTCCCCGTCACCATGGTTTCTGTGTGTAATAATATAATACTGAAGACAGTGTTTGTGTAGTTAGATATTGTGGGCAGGATCAAGCATATGAGCTTGATGCTGCCTGACTTCCCATTATATGCTAAGTAAAAGAGGGAAACAGTCCAGTGACTGTGTCTTGACCTCAGTGCAACGTCTGTGTGTTATTAATGCTCCAAATAAATTATACTGTGCAGATTCTTTAAGCACTCAATGAAATTTTCCAGTAGCTTTTTTTTTATCCTGAGCATCACTGCGAAAATATTTTAAATGCGTCTTGGCTTATGCAGTTATACTGTTATTTGTTCTGAGTTTTTAAGCAGAAAAACAAGTTTGAAACAAAACTGCAGAGGAAATATGTCTGTAACAAAAATAGCACAGAGGTTTACTCCATGCAGCTTCATCTGCTCTCACTCTGGTGTCATTCCCAGACGTCTCCTAATGATCCATAAAGCTCTCTGGTGTAAGAAATCATAAGGAATACTTTGCGAAGATGTTGAAAAGGCCATATTTCAAGACCTCTGAAGTTAGCTGTGATGTGTTTCCATGTGTGGTCTAATTTAACTCCAGTCCCCCCAGAGAGGAGCAGTAAGAGCATCATCTGGGTGAATCCGGCTCTTTCAGTTTGCAGTGAGCTTCAAACTCAAGTTAGAATGAAATGAAAAGGACAATCAGTTATTTTACCGAACCACCGAGTGTATCATGTAATAGGCTGGTTTGTGAATAGACAAAAAAATGACCAAAAAAAAAAGGGGGTAATCAGCCTCTTATATGATACAATATCACAGGCTGCTGCACTTCACTGCGCGACATTATTGGCAAAGGAAATAAAACTGAATGTCTCATATTCAACCAGCCAGCTCTGCAGGGTTTTTAAAGCGGTCCAAACCGCATACTCTCACTCTGACTTTATCTCACAAAGTCATACCGCAGAAAACATCTTTAAATATTACATGAGTGTGTGTGTGGTTTTTTTTTTTTCCTTCGCTGACTTAATGTAACATGTAGCAGTCACATGAGTTCTTGTGTTGTCTTTGATTTTATAATGTCTAAAAGAAAATCTGTCACATGGCGTTAGTGTCATTTAGGGATAAAACTCTGTGATTCTTCAGTGAAAACTATTCCAAAGACAACAGACAATGTGTGTGTGAATAGATTACATGAAAGGAGCCATATTTAGATCTGGATTGAACACAGAATCACAACAACTGACTGTTCCCCTATGTCAGCATTTAAATATAAAAAGGATTTGCTTTTGCAAATTCATGAGCTTTGAATTATAAAGCTGCTTCTGCTGTCAGGAATTTTTTTGTTTGCATCTGTTTTCTTAAATGTTTGATTCTGTAGTTTTATAAAATTTTGCAGATTTGAAAATGAGTATTTTCAAATATCTAATAATGTCAAACAGATGCTGCCCGTAACAATCAACTGCATTAATGGTGATGCAGATTTGTGCCAAGTCAGCTCAGACTATAAAAGTTCAAGGCCACATATCATCAATGGAGAGACACCGGGTCAGCAGAAACATACTTTACAGAATGACTGTGCAGCTGTTATTGTGTCTACCTTTTTAACATTGTCCATTAAAAATTTACAGATATACAATGAAGAAAGAAGACGATTTAGTCTGGTGAAGAATCAGCCTCGAAAGATTGTGGAGAAGGTGGCCTCAGACATAGAGAAACTCCTGGCTAAGAAGCGCAAGGCCCTCGATGTGAGTGTATCTTTTTTCCTGACAAATATGAAGCACTGAAGTGATGTGCTATGTGCTGCTCATTTCTTCTCTTGTCAGCAACTGTGAATGTTTTTCTTTTCTGTGATCTCAAAACTAAATTGTACAGTGTTGACTGATGAAGTAGTATCTCATTATCTATTTAATGTTAAGGTTTAAATTTAACATAACTCCATGTAATAATAATATAGAACAACATTTATATGTTTGATTTTCATCTTTGCCTCTAGAGTTTGATTTGTGTCTTCTTCGGGAAAGCTCAGGATGAGTTTGCTGATGAAGCAAAACTTTCTTGCAACACTTGCATTTAAGTTTAGTAAAGGTATAGCCTCAGGATTTAAACAGTACTTGCTTACAGTTATTCATGCTGCCTTTCATTGCTGCTTGATTCCACACAGCAACGTCTCAGCTGCAGATAATATCCAGTATAGAGTATATATCTGAGTGTATATAATATCCAGTGTATCTAGCAGATCATGTTTCTATTGTCTTAATGTCTGGCTGCAGGGTCTGCAAAATACAACCAAAGAAACCCTGACAAAAACAGCAAAGTATTATATTGACAGCTTCCCTGATATTGTCAGAACAGCTCTGGCGCAGTGTTTCACAGTGTTTGTCCCTACTGAGACAAGACGTGTCATTAAACTTGCTCCTCTAATGCATTTCTGTTTTCAACAGAGGTTAGCCAGTGAAGCAGAGCGGCTCCAGCGAGAGCATCTGTGGCAGGATGGAATAAAGGTAAAACTTCGTTTGTCTGTGTCTCCATTTATTATAAAGCTCAGACAATTTACTTTTTTTCCCAGCATATTTCTGTCAGTGCAGTGTTCATTTGTTGACCGGCGCCATTTTGACTCAAAAGTTTCTTGTCACATTGACACATTTTTCTGTCTTTAGTGGACTTGACCTTAAGGTCAAACAAGTAGAATAACAATGTTTTGCAATCTTTTATTCATCGTTGTTTTAAATTCACCATCATGTTACAGACTATAGTTACTGACACATCCACTGGAGCAGTGCCCTGGGTTTGTAAAAGTCTTATTTTTTTGAAGGCACAGTAGTTCTTATTAGGATTTTCTTTATTTCCTCACCAAACTGTATTTTTGAATAAATATCTAAATTATATTAACCTTTATTCTTTGGTCAATACAAAGAATAAGGATAAATACACATAGTGGAAATGTAACCACTGATGTAAATTCAAACCAGATGGGTTTACTCTCCGAGCGCTGTGACTCTAAATGGGACGACCTGAGACTGAAAAGAACATTTACACCAGTCAGCTGAGCAGATCCCTCAGCGCTCGGCTGGGAGAAACAGATGACTGAGTGCACTCAGCCGTGCGGTTCTGTTGAGTCCTACGCGCATTGGCATTCCGCTTTTCCACTTGGTCTGCTTCATTTGCCCAGCAAAATGAGACGGGGTTAACCTCATCCTCTCACATGGCCTCTCACGTCCTTCTCTGAGGCACTGAATCCCCCTGTCATTTTAAAAAGACTGCACTGGTGGTTTTGCAAATTCTGTCCCATTCACTGAAAGCGGTGTACTTTACTACACTGTCGACCACTTCCCAGAGCGTACCATAAGCTTTTAGACTGATTTCCTACCTTCCAGTGAACTGTTGTATTTCATTCTTTTCTGTATGATATGAAAATTTACGTAGAAAATCCTGGGTGTTTTGCTCTTTTGAATAGGGATAATCTGAATAGGAGGTCCATTATATTTTTTGAAAGCCACCAAAACTTGAGCTTGAAAGTTCTTTCTTGACCTTGAGAATTGTTTCCATTCAGTAGCTGTTGTGGAGATTTCGGTCATATTGCACAATCTCCCTCGGCAGATGGAGTAGCCCCAGTCGTCATGGTTATGTACTTAAAGAATTTCTTTTCTGAGACTGAAAAAAATGTGGACAAAAATGTGCAAAATGGAAATTAAAACATCTATAACTCTTTGAAACCTTGGCAAAATCCACCTGCTGAGGAAGATTGTGATGTGATAAAAAGCTCCATAACAGATTGATTTGTATTGTCAACTGTTGTTTCCAAGGCCAAGAATTAACTTTCAATCCAAATTGCAGAGTAAACCAACACAAGCATCATCATATTAAACAGGTGAAATATTTGTAAGAAGACTGAAGCTCTGCTCACAGGCTCAGATCTAAAGACGCGGAGCTCTCAGGAGAAGTTAACATGGAGGATGAGAAATGTCACTTCTCTGGATTGACTGATAAAGAACACTCGCTGATAATGTCTGTATGTTTCAGAGCTGTACTCTGCTGAGAGCAGGAGATCTGTATAAGTAACAGCAGAAAGACAAACAGCAGACGGGGGAAAGTTGTCATGTTTAGCTGATTTGTAATATAGGCTAAGGCACTCTTTGGAGATAAGATGTGGTAATCAGAACAGGCCAAAAATAGAAACAGATCAGCCTTTGAATAGCTGTCACACTCATTCTGAAGTATGTTGAGTCTCGGCAAAAACTAAGACTAACAGATGGCGTCGCTTTACCCGAGCCGTACCGCCTGTCTACTGATTCATAATGTGACAGTACTGAGCTGAAAACAATAGCAAACATTTGGTGGATACATCTTCACAAATGGGAAGATTTGCTGCTTTTCTCCATTTTGTATCATTGTGTCTTTATGGCCTGTCATCATCCTACGTGGTGTGCAGGATGTTATGTCTTAATGCTGGCATCTGTGACTCTGTTATTGTAGAAACATCATACCTACACCACAGGTATGGAGCAGATGATCTGATTAGATTTTGGAGCACCTTGCTGCATATTAAGGAGGTGGCACAGATTTTCCAGAAATTACTGTGACTCCTTAACACTTTAAGCTAACAAGTGTTTGAACTTGTTAGCTTGATGACAGATATACAGTACGCAAAGACAAACATGTTGGTGTGAAAAATCTTTGCTAATTAATGAGCTACTTTGCTTAATTAGGATGAAACTGATATTTCTTGTGAACACGATAACTCAAGAATGATGCACAGTAGAAACTTCATACTTACACCATATGGAGTAGATTATATGATTTTACTGTGCCTGGCTGCATACATTTATACAATAATAAGGTAATAATAAAGATTTTTTTAAACTTCTGCTGGTGACAAACTGCCACGTCTGTGACTGTATGTGTTATTTTGTCATGGAGATTGTAACATGTCTTGCTTGTTTTTAAGACATAACTTCAGGGTGTGGTGACTGTCTTTTGTTAACATTTTAAAGATTGAATAATTAATTCATTCATTGATACTGTTGATTATGAGTACTACCATTTAAGTGAGGTTTATGCATGAACCCACTGGTCTACAGTATCTTGTTGGCAATCCGCGCGTCAACAGACCTGTTTCTTATGAGGAAACAAGCCATGATGTATGGTTGCTCTTCTTCTTTGTGTTCCACTCTTTTGAAAACAAAGAATATGCTATAAAGAGTTTCTCTCCACCAATATAAAATCAGAAAGGTTAGTGACTTGGATTGACTTGAGTAAAGCTCGAGTATAAGTTACTTTGAGTAAAGGTTTGTTGTTACGCTGCATCTATTCTCTTCTGTTATTTATTGGGGTTGATGCTGTTTGAAGCATCCATCATGGTTTTTGACTGCAACTATTCATTTGTGAATAGTCCTGATTGTCTTGAAAGAAAATGGCAGCTAAATGAAGAAAGTTTTTTAAAAAAAATGCTGTTTGGCAGGTTTTGATACAGTTAATCGATAGTGAGGATAATTATAATCAACCAAATAATCTTAAGATGCAGCCCTGATTTTGTACCCTCTGTGTGTTTAGAAGATGAACTGAGCAACATACAAATGATTGTCTATCCTCATATTGATTCATAGTTGTCTGTTTTCCTCCAGGAGTTGGACATGGCTTATTATGACTCTAAGGCTGAGCTGGATTATGTGAGTAAGAAACAAATAAACCAGTTTCTCTGCTTTATATACATGTGTAGGGGTTTTTCAACAGAGGGAAGATTTTTTTTATATGTTCTAAATTAAAAGTGTCTGATTGAATGAAATGATAATGAAATACATGTGAAATTGTGTCTCTTATTGACATAGTATTCGATGGATGGAGAAGGAGAGGTGGAAAATCCCTCCCATATCAAGCTGGAGTTTGTTTATGATCCAAACTTCAAAAACAACGTCAACTATTCCTACACAGCTGTTCAGATTCCTACAGATATTTATAAAGGAGGCAAGTGGATCTGATTCTTATTTTGTAGCTTGTAATGACATAAAATACATGTGATTTAATGTCACTTATATTTGATCATGTCTGTTTTGTCTACTCAGCTCCAGTCATTCTGAATGAGTTGAACTGGACGCAGGCGCTGGAGAAAGTCTTCATGGAGAACAGTCGGGAGGATCCGTCGCTGCTGTGGCAAGCGTTTGGCAGTGCGACGGGAGTCACCCGCTACTATCCAGGTAGGTTTTATGAGGAATGTGAAGAGTGAATTTTGTGTGTTGTTTTAAAAGGAATGAACAAAGCCTGATTCAAATTTACATAAACAGCATAAAGGAAACTTTTTGTTTTCACTGTTACAGCTACACCCTGGAAAGCCCCTGATAAAATTGACCTGTATGATGTCAGGAGAAGGCCCTGGTACAGTATGCTGCTGCTGTATTTTTTCATGCTGGTCTATTACATGTGCAGTAGATTTAGATGGTTAAAGTTTTATATCTTCTTTTTTTCACAGGTACATCCAGGGCGCCTCATCCCCTAAAGATATGGTCATTCTTGTGGATGTGTAAGTAATTGATAATGTTTCAGAAAGTTTCAGTTGGGTATTCTCTTGGGTTTACTAATCAAGTTACATTTGAATATGAAAAGAATATAGTAGCAAAAGTGCAGTATATGTGAGAAGCTTGTACTACTGCTTGCCTCCCTACGAACCAAAGAGCAGAGGAAAATTTCTCTTTCCTCACGGTTTTAAATAATTAATTGCTGTTGAAATCTATCTGTGATTTTTTTTTCTCTGTCTTCCCAGCACTTCCTTCTCACCAACAAGTGAAACAGACCATTTATAGTGTAGTTTCACACAAGTGAGCAGCGTCTTTGGGCTCCTGGTCCTGTTGGCCTGCAATAACTGGAGAAACAGTCTAGATTTAAATTTACATTGTAGTGAGGAAAACAGTGCACCTGGCACTGACTCTGCACTGAAATGAGCTGAGAGTACAGCTCATACTGCTTCTCATGTGCAGACAGCCTAAAGGTTAAGTTAGAGATGATTCAGGTACTAGAACAAAACCTAAATTAGTTTTACAAAAGGGAAAGAGCAAGAAATGTAATGGATACAGTTTGATGAGTCATGAGTGTCACTGAGACCCTTTACTATTTAAAGGACTAGTATGACAGTTTGTGAAATTTATGTATTTTCCCTCTGGTGAAGATCTAGATGAGAAGACTGACACAGCTCTTACGTGTGTCTGTTAAACATGAGCTTAACTAGTTTAACATTTAATGGAGAATGTTTCTCCATCTACAACAGAGTATGTTTTGCTGAGTGTATTCATGCTCATGGTCATGGTTGAGTACAGGAGTCTGTTCCCATGGCTGCTCTTCATTGTGTTGATTCATTTACCTGCACTCTTTGCAAGGTTAATCCTATTACTGCGTAGAATGAGGAAAGCAGGAGAGTAGCCTTTATGAAGGAACTTTCATCAACATGAAACATGTTTGTTTGCTCTTCACGTGTGCGTCACTGACCCATGTGATGTTTTTATCATTATGATTTCTAAAAATCCTGGTGAATAAACTACAAATCAAAAACCTGCTTGCACTTTTAGCAGCACTGCTGAAAACTGGATTTATGCAAACTGTACATCACTGAGGGAATGAAACAAATAGCCGCTAAAAGGGGTTTAAGAATGCTAAGTTCCTGTGTCTGCAATTGAACATCTGGAAGTAGCATGGTTAAAGTTTTCAACACCACTGAACACTTGAGTCAGACACTAAGAGGAAAAGAGAGAGTGTGTTGTAAATGAAGTGCTACATTGATTTTTTCCATAATTCTGAGAGGATTTTACAGTTTAACCACTGATCTTTTTGTTGACTTAATATTTCCCCACATATCCTCCACTGTGGTGGGTTTTTGCACTAATTTGCATAAAATGTGTCCGAAACAGCACAAAATTAGGTCCCGTTTAGCAGCACTTTATTTCTGTCAGCTGCAGCTGGGCTCATATACTCCACACCCTCAGTGTTAGTAAATACTCTGTGACATAATTTTTCAGACCAATATGTAAAATGATCTTCTTGCTCATGCTAGCCTATATCCCTCTGTATGTATTTGAGTGTGTGATTGGGATGATACTTGTGTGTTTCCCCAGGAGTGGCAGTGTCAGTGGACTCACCCTAAAACTGATCAAAGCGTCAGTGATGGAAATGCTCGACACTCTGTCTGATGATGACTATGTCAACGTGGCCAGGGTTAGTATCTGCTAAACTCATCACTGATTCTCTGTCATTTTTACATCTCTCTATCTTTGCTTCACTTGTTTCCTTAATTGTTAAGTCTTCTATATTTGAACCCTGTCTACGTCTCCCGCTGTGTTTCAGTTCAACGAGAAGGCCGAGGCTGTGGTTCCCTGCTTCAAACATCTAGTCCAGGCTAATGTGCGCAACAAAAAGATCTTTAAAGACGCAGTGCAGCAGATGCAGGCTAAAGGCACCACTGACTACAAGTCTGGGTTTCATTTTGCCTTCAACCAGCTGTTAAATGTAAGTGTTTATTTAGAGCACCAACGTCTGCACACACTGTTTTACTGTATTCTCCAAACTCTGATTTATGCTTCCATGCTGGTGACAGCTGTGGCCTTGAGGGAGTTTCCTCAAATTTTGCACAAATGTTAGATTTTATTGGTCAAAGGTCAAGGTCACTGTGACCTCACATTATTGTGAACATGATACATCTGCAACACTCAAAGGGAATTTCATTACATTTGGCACATTCACTTGGTCTGAACTGACTGAGCTAATTAGATTTTGCTGGTCAAAGGTCAAGGTCACTGTGACCTCACAAAACACACTAATTAACTGCAGCTGGACTGGTTGGTGGAGGCAGACAACTGCAAGGTAATAATTCAGCTCTTTCTTTTTTTTTTCTTCTGTTTTTCAGAAGACAAATGTCCCCCGGGCTAACTGTAATAAAATAATCATGCTGTTTACCGATGGAGGAGAAGACAGAGCTCAGGATGTCTTCATGCAGTACAACTGGCCCAACAAAACGGTTGGTTTCTTCTGATTATTTCACTGCTCAGTTTCATCCAGCTTTTGAACAGGACACATTGTGGTGAAAACCTGTGTTTAATTTTCTCTATTTTTCACTCCTAAGGTTCGAGTGTTCACCTTTTCTGTGGGTCAACACAACTATGATGTCACACCCTTACAGTGGATTGCATGTACCAATAAAGGTGAGCCGAATTTTCTCTGCACAGTAATTCATTCATTTTACATTATTCCCCATCGTAATCTGGCTGTTATTTGATGCTGTTAGTTTAAAATTTTATATTGTTTCTCTAAACAATGCTTTGGGCAATTTTGCATTTGTATTTGTTTTACTGAGAGTGTTAGTAGCTGGACATTACAACCATTTATCCATTACTTTATGCTGACAGTTTTGACAGTTTATTCATTACTTTTAACTGTTTTCTCTGCTTGCTTGCCAATGAGGTTTCATATACTTTGGCATCTTACTGGTTGCTGTTTTTACTAAAGATCACTCCTAATCCTATTTGGCTTTTTATTTTCTTCTTCATTACAATATGTAGGTTTGTTGAGCCTTCCATGTACACCCTGGTATCTACAGAAGTGCCCTCTAGAATACAAGTGCCCCTGGTTGGGAATCAGAAGAGTAATAAAATGACACAATATAGATGGAATTGATAGAAAGATAGATAGTACAGAGGGTTTTCCAAAGGTAACATGTCTGTGATTTGCAGTATCACAAAATAATAAAGCCAATAATAATTGAGCCCTTTTTGTGCTGAGTCCAAATTGGATCATCGTTATAAGTTGGACTTAAAGCGCTGGTACATAATGGCTTCCCTGCTACATGTAAAGCATCAACAGTAAATTGAGTGTATGTATTTTTAGCTAAGCCAATAATCTTTAAATTCATTCCTATAATAGCCCCACTCACTCAGTCTATACTTTATAAGAGTTGTATACTTTAAATCGATTCAGCAAAGGCTAGACAAAATTTAAAACGTGCACAAACAAACAAGCAAATAAATAAATCACAGAGCCTAATGGGACTGGCTTTCCGATCAGTGTTGGTGCTCACTAGACTCTGTTTGCTCACGCAGACGTCAGTTATTTTTATGTAGATCAGATTTACTCTTAACTGAGAGAGCTTTCCAGAAGAACTCGTGTTTGTGAGGATTTCCTTTGCTTGTGCGCAGGCAGTGACTTAACTGACACTGAGAATACTTCTGCAAAAAAGTTGCATTTTGTTCATACAGAGCTGCTTTCAGGCAGGTTTTGTTGTTATTCTGATATAATAGACTGGATTTAGATTTATTTAGTTATGCTGTTTGGGATTATTCATAAAAAAAAAAAAAAGAAAGATAGTTAAATGATCATCATCTATGTTGGTCATAAAATATGTTTGTATATGATTTGAAAGATGCCGTTTTAAAGCTCAGTGATGTTCCTCTTCAAGCTTCCTATCTGTGGGATTTAAGTGGCTGAGTCACCAGTCTAGTAACATCTAGTAAAATCTGGAATATTTATGAGCACCACTCCTGTGTTTTTTCAAAGCATCGCTCACACATGCTCTCTCTCTCCCTCTCTCTGTTTGTCTTTTTTTCTCCATTGCTTGCCAGGTTACTATTTTGAGATCCGTTCCATCTGTGCTATAAGGATTAACACCCAGGTGGGTTTGTCTAGTGCCTCTGACACAGCTGATCCCCGTTCACTGTTTCTAGTTCTCCTTGTGGCACTCGCTCACTCTGTGGAAACATCTACCTCCATTTATTTGCACACCTAATTCTCCCTGTGGCCTGACGTTGTTGGTTGTTGTGAAGCTGAAGCCGGTCACGTTTCTCTTTTGTTTTGTCAGGAGTACCTCGACGTGCTGGGGCGCCCCATGGTTCTGGCAGGCAGCGATGCCAAGCAGGTTCAGTGGACCAATGTATATCAGGATGCTTTGGTGAGACTGCATGACCCCACTGGGTGGACCTCATAAAACATAATAAATGCATTAAAGATACTGTACACACACTTAAAAAGTCATAATTTACATTATTTGTGGCTTTGTCTTTGGAATCTGTAGGGTCTTGGCATGGTAGTAACTGGGACTCTTCCTGTATTTAATCTAACCATGGATGGAAACTCACAGGTAATGGTAATAGCATGGCAGGTTGAGTGTTTTTATGTTTGCTTTATGTAATACAACCTTTAAAAGGCAGAATTTAGCTCTATTGTGTAATATTGCTGAATACCAAATGACTACCTTTAAAGGAAGCGAAGATAACCAACCTTGCTTCCTTGTATTTCCTAAATGCCGAACTATTCCTTTAACTATTTAAATGTATTGTTGCTGTCTCACCAGAATCAGCTGATATTAGGTGTCATGGGCGTTGACGTGCATCTTGATGAGATAAAGCGACTGACACCACGGTACAATGTATGTGCATCACATTAGCTCCACTATTAGTTACATAACTCTTCATTTGTGCTTGCACTGGACGTTAGACATGGATCTCCATTATCTCCATTTTTCACTTTTTTCTGTCCCAAACAGCTTGGAGCAAATGGATACATATTTGCGATCGACCCAAACGGATATCTTCTCCTACATCCTAATCTCCAGCCAAAGGTGATCTATATTTAACCTGACAAAAAGCATTGTATGTACACTGTGTGTAGTTGTTTTGAGAAGCAGGAAGGGATAGCCATTACAGGTGCATTTACTGTAAACTTTAGGTTTTACAATTTGATGATTTGATGTTTTATATTTGATGTTACTATAATTTAATGTCTTTCCCTCTCTTGACTCCTCAGCTTGTGAACCTCCCTGAACCTGTGACGCTGGACTTCCTAGATGCAGAGGTGGAGGACGGTAATAAAGAGGAGGTGAGCACTTAGTGCCAAGTGGAACTGAAAAGTCTCTGGTTTCAGGCGTTTTCTGTTCCTTGCTGTTCATGTTCAAAGTTATTGCCGGGCCAGTGAACAACATTGTCTGCCTCAGGACAATCTGCCTACCAGTCTGTAGTGTCCTGTGCAGGTAACTGAAGGCCCACGCAACATGTTTTTGCAACATGTTTCTGACTGATAACACTGTGTTTTTGTGCTCTAGATCCGCCGACAAATGATCGATGGAAGACCAGGCGAAATGCAGGTCAAAACTCTCATCAAGTCGATTGACGAGGTAAGTAAATTCTCCCTCTGAGAAGCTTCATACATTTCACCTTTATAGTCTCATGGTAGCCATGGTGTGGAATTCACCAACACGTTTAACAATGATTTATCAGGACTAATCTGGGGTATGATGGATATGTTAAAAGACAACCTCCTATTTTTATAGAACTAGCCTTAATGTTTCAGTTACAATACAGCTAGCTTCCATTACATTTTACTCATCAGTTTCATTGTACAGACTGGTGACACCACATACTCACACATATACTGTATTGTTTTACAGTGCTGCTCAATGGGTCCATGAAACCAGCTGCTCAACCAGTTAAAACACGTCCTATTTAACTTTTTTATCCAAACTACCTATCTGGAAATGAGCAGTAAAATTTGGTAAAAAATTAAAAATATTTATCACTGCAGAGCTACTTTTTAGGTCCTACTCTACTCGCAACTGCACACAACTTTATGTGGAGGAAATTATGATTTAAAGTCCAAATCCTAGTAAGCCTCCTGTTCTGACTTATTATAAAGAAGAGACATGTAACCAAATAATGGTCTAGGTTTAATTTGAACAAATTTCGAATACTAAGTTTTTTATTAGTCTCATTCTCATTGGCTTGGCATTGGCTTAAAAGCATACTGCAATCATCATCTTGTGTTTTCTTTCTGTTCCTCAAAGTTGAACATATAAACCAGTTTTTCTTTAAATGTTATTAGTGTAAAAAAAAAAGCGTTACTGGTGTCAAATGTTTTTGCATTTTGGTATTAACATTTTGATCACAGATTAGATCTTTAAATTAACTGAATCAAAAAACAAAACTGTATTACCAGAACATACATATTAAAGTAAAAGTGGTTAAATCTCCTTTATTATCTCCTTTACTGTAGCAATACATCGATGAGGTGTACAGGGGTTACACCTGGACTCCTATCAATGGTACAGATTACAGGTGAGTGGTCACAATGTTATGAATTACAGATAATAACTAACCATCTGTGGTCTGGTGAGTACTGCACACAGGGATGGATTCACTCTAAAGACCCTTCCTTTTTCTGTGTCTCCTCATTCATGTCTCTTCTTGTTGGGATGCCGACACCTGCAGTCTCGGTTTGGTACTACCCCCCTATAATGAGTACTACATCCAGGCAGACCTGAGTGATGTGATGCTGCAGCTCCAATGTGAGTACCAGGGAGCTTTCAAGTTTCTGTTTTTATACGAAGAAGTAACACATGCAGTAGATGAGATGAAAAAACGTGGATCACCTCCTCTCTCTCTCTCTTTTGTTACAGATATGCAATCGCTGCTGCCCAGCTCCTTTGAATCATCAGGACATGTGTTTCTGGCTCCAAGGTGGCTGCAATCCCTCTTCCCTCTTTTCATTCCACTCTTTCTCTGTCTGTTAGTAAAGGGAAAGTTATTATTATATATTTGTGTTCTCTCTCTGCAGGGAATACTGCAAGCGCCTGCAGCTTTCTGACAACAACACCCAGTTCTTGCAGAACTTCCTCTCGCTCATGCTGGATATATCTCCAGAATCTGATGAGTGTGAGTTACATGGTGCTTTAACAGGTTTTTAGTAGAAGTTTATCTGCTGCGGTGCAGACACACCAATGAGATTGTCTGCTTTTCTTTTTGTCCCAGGTGACCAAGGCCTCATCCACAACCTGATTTTGGATTCTAGGATTATTGGGCAGCTGGCCTCTCGTGTATGGAAGAACAAGGACCTGAATTCGTGAGTCAGATTGTTGTTGCTCTATAGAGTGTACACACCATCTACTATGGCAAAAAACTTGCCTTTTAGAAAGAGATTCATTGTGCAAATCACAGAATTTGCTAAGTCAAAATTAATTCTTACAGGTACGGCTTCCTGGCTGTGTTTGCGTCCACAGATGGAGGAATAACACGGGTTTTCCCCAACATGTGAGTAAATTTAAAATGCGTACTTTCTAGTATAATAGTAATCTCACAGATATTATGTCTGTTTTTAATGCCTCCGCACCAGCAACAGGCTGGAGGCATTATGTTTTTGGGTTGTCCGTCCATCCATCACATTCTCGTGAGCGCAATATCTCAGTAATCTATGAGGGAATTCCTCCAAATTTATTTTACACTTGTACTCAAGGTTGGACTGCTTAGAATTTGGTGGTCAAAGGTCAAAGGTCAAGGTCAAGGTCACTGTGTATGACAATGCAAAGGAGGCATTAGGAGATTTTTGAACAAAGCTTTTCTGTAATGAACCCCAAAACTGTGGGATACTGTGAAGGCAATCATGACTGTGGCTCCAGCTTAAAAACATCTCAGTACCTCTGATGAGCTGCAAAAAGCAAATGAATGAAATCACTTTTATCTGTCTAGTTATCTATCTATAAAAAACACTTTTTATACCCAAGACCGGGGAATTGACCAGGATGCAAGGGTGCTTATTTCCTAAAAAATAAAATTCCTGATTCTTCTGGAAATTTGACACAACTTTCAAAAACACAGGACTTGTAAATAGCTAATCTAATGGCCACTAGATGCTGTGGCAATAAGACTCTAAAATATCTACACTGAACTGTGTGTGAAAACTTCCAACAGCACTCTAGAAGAACAGCCTCCACACAAATTTGACACAAATGAATTTTGAGGTTGCAGTTCAAACACTGACAAGCTCGGCAGTGTTCCAAATATTGTGCTATTTTTGCTTTTTTTTTCACCAAGGACATTGAGCGCTGTCATCACTGAACAGCTGCCTGTGGATGCAGGCCCTTAGTCCCACATAAACAATGAGCAAGACGACTACTCTGATGTTCTGAGATCAAGCATTCAACCCTTGTGATGCTCGCTATGTTTTGAAGCTCAGGGTTCGAAGGAAAGAGTCAAAAACTCCAAGGAACTGAGTTCAAGCATGTCTTGTCAAGCAGCTCATTGTTTTGAGGTTGTAGCTTCAAGCCTTGAATTTTGAAGTCCAACACCAAGATGAAGGACATAAGAAAAGAACTTCAGGTGTTTCTGGCCTATTGCTAAAGGAGAGAGAGAATTATTCTGCCTCATCAGGTGTCAAATCAGACAGAATCAAGAGAAGTGGTTGTAGAATCATCTCAGAGTTTTTGTTTTAAACCACACTCTGCTCTGGCCACACTCTAACTGTAGAATACACCACACCACGAGGCCCCTTCACGTTGGGAGTTACTTCCTGAGCGCTTTTCAGTCTTCACTTTGGGTGTTGGACATGATATCTCTACAATGCATTGAAGCTCAAAACCCAAAAATTCCCTTGGACACAAGGATGAACTAATTACATTTTGTGGTCAAAGGTCAGAGGTCAATATTACAGTGACTGCACAAAACACATTTTTGGCTATAGCTACAGAATTCACACGCTAATTAAGTGCAACTTGACTGGTTGGCAGAGGCATTCAAACGCAAGGCAGTAATTCTAGTTTTTTTGCAAAACAACGAATGATTTGTGTTATGTTTCTACAGAGCTGCAGAGTTATGGGATGAAGATCCTGAACCCTTTAATTCAAATTACTATAGAAGGAGCCTTGACAACAGAGGTTACATGTTCAGAGCTCCATCAAAATCATGTGAGTACCTGAGAAAATGCACTTTATTTTACTAGATTTTAATTTATCAAGTGAAACTGATACTGATACCCGTATACGCATCTCAAGTTAAAATCCATGTTCAAGTTTTTGTCAGACAACTTCAAAATGATGGTTAATTTAAGTTAAACATGAACTTCAACTGATAAATTCAGCGTTTATACATCTGTTCAGACTGTGAGCTGTCATCAGTTTTTCTAATCACGTTTTGTTAATGAACAGCCTTGGACGACCCTGTAGGTGCAGAAAACGGCACTGTTGGAATCCTGGTTAGTTCAGCTGTAGAGGTTAATTTAGGAGGCAAACTGCTCAAACCTGCAGGTAAGAAAAATGCTCTCATGTGGAAAATCTCACCTTCACATATTTCAGCTACCTTTGGTTTAACTTCTTTTGATTAAAATGCTGCTTCTTGCCTCCTTGTTACCGTCTTTGGTCTGCTCCTGTGCATTTTTTCTCTTAGTGGTTGGAGTGAAGCTGGACTTGGAGGCATGGGTCGACAAGTTTAAGATCCTGGCCAGCAACGTGTCAGACAGTCGACAGGGCTCCCACAAGGTTCAGAGAGATGTCACTGTTTACTGATAATTATAAACCACCCAAACAAAAGTGACATTAATGTCTCATTACACATTTTGTTTAACAGTGTGGACCATCGAGAAGTTGTGAGATGGACTGTGAAGTGAACACTGACGTGAGAACCTTTTTAAATTTTTAATTTTACTCTCATATTAACGCAACCACCAGACTTTAGCAGACCAGCCACTCTACAGCCAGACAGTATCATCAGTTCAGCTCTTTGTAACAGTGCATGTATGTGTACCACTCCCTTGAAGTAAACTGTGCTGTTCTGTTGTCTGCAGGACCTCCTCTGCTATCTCATTGATGATGGTGGGTTCCTGGTTATGTCCAATCAGAGAGATCACTGGAGAAAGGTATGTCCATGTGCGGTAATGTGCTTACACAGTATGCCTTATTTTGTTTGTTGATGCCAAACAAAGGAATCAGTATTCAGAATCATGTTTTAAAGGTCTCTTGTTGGAGACATCTTCAGTGTGTTTTCAGATTTTCTTGTGAATTCGTTTTTGGGGTTTTGATCAACCCAGAGTGATTTTTGTTTTCTTGATAGCCCTCAGTATTCCATGTTTGTATCATGTCTCTCACTGCATCAATAAAATATTGATGCAGTGAGAGACACAAAATATTGAGCTCAGCTGAACTCAAGAACCAGGAGGAGAATGAAACAAATACAAACCAGTAATAAACTTTAAGTTCAACCACCATATGATGCTGATGCTGTTTCCCTGATCAGCTTTCTTCACCTGACTGTAACTGTCCATCACAGATCGGTCTTTTCTTTGGTGATGTGGACCCGTACCTGATGCATGCGCTCTACAACAACTCAATCTTCACCCGCCGTCAGTCTTTTCACTACCAGTCTGCATGTGAACCGGTCAGCAGCAGCCACACCGGTGCAGCTCCGAGGGGCATCTTTGTGGTAAGAGACGACCTGCAGATTTTAGATGGTGGGACAGTTTAACATTTGCCTTCATCTCAAACTACACTCTGTTTCTGCAGCCGTCCATCGCTGACATTCTCAGCTTGGCCTGGTGGACGTCCACAGTGGCATGGTGAGACTTTGTTTACTGCAATTCAGATGACACCAGGAGCATGTGAGCTGCCCTTTAAAACAATCTAAAGACTACTGCACATGAAACTAGGAAGGCAATATTTTTTTCCTGCTTGGCAGCTGCCCCTCAGTGCTCAGCTATTTTCAGCTCAGTGTTACTCTAGCTGTGACATGTGTTTACTGTTATTTATTGATGCTTCCAAAATGTAATTCATTCTTTAACAAGGTGCAATGTTACCACTTTTTCAGGTCTGTGGTCCAGCAGCTACTGTATGGACTGGCCTACAACAGCTGGCTCCACCAAGGTGATGTATCGACTCAGTCTGTGTGTGAGGAGATGTGTGCATGAGCTGATGGATTAATTACTTTCTGTTTTGATTTAAAAATGATAGAAAATTGATTTCAAAAAAGTTAATTCTACAAAAATCTGTGTGTAAATTGTTTTAGCACTCTAAGTTTTTATTTACTTTGAGGGACTCACAGTATAATCAGCAACTTATTTGCATTTTGGCCTCATTTTTCCCCTCATACTTCTGTTACCAGAATCATGTCCTGAGCTGTCCTCGTTAAAAGAGGACTTAACAACGAACAGGGTGTTCTTGCACCAGGAAACAACAAATTTTGGATGAATATATTGTGTGCGTAAAATCTGGGTGAAAACCAATTTAAACTAAAGCACAACAGCTACTTCTACAGCTAAAATGATGATCTTTAGGAGTGTTTTACAAATACCACATAAAATGCTGAATTTATTTATGTTTGTCTTTTAGATCGTGTCCTAGTTGAAGGTTTTGAGACAAAAGAAAGCAGCTGTGTGACCATCCAAAGCCAGTTCTACTTCACAAACACCACCAACTCCTACAATGTGCTGCAGGACTGTGGAAACTGCTCACGGTGTGTTTTCTGGAGCGTCAGCAAATTATGTTTGCGGTGTGTTTTGTGCTCTCAGACCTGCACCGTACATATGGAGTCAGCTAAATATCCATCACTGTCTCTTATAGGCTGTTCCACGCAAAGCGGATAGAAAACACAAACCTGCTCTTTGTTGTTGCTGAGACTCTTCCCTGCAGCTCCTGTGAGATCGAGAGATTGACCCAGGTCAGGACAGAGTGTATCCTTTCTGTGCTCGCACGCTCTGTGGTGCTTTCATTTGTGCTGAAGGTGGAAAGCTCATCCATCTTGTGTGGCAGGTTGAGTTTGCTGTTACTGTTGCCTCCCTTAACTAAAAACAAACAGTTCAAGAGGAGAATCCATGTGAAGTACTGAGTAACGCACGATATCGTAAAGGCCCGACTTCCTGCTTTGACTACAGTGCCTTAGTAAGTAGATACACTGTCTCTATAAAGCCATTATACACTCAGTTGCCAGTTTTTTGGGAAAACCTAGCTGAAACTAATATGATCTAATAAAACAGTCCTACCTTCATGAAGTTATTATGTTCACTAACTGTCTTAGAGAGGTGTTGATTCAACTTCATGGTCATTTTGCAGGCTGTAGTCTGTCATTTAGTTGAACTCTATTGTGTTATACAGAGAGGTGTTTCTCATATTTAGCCTACTCTCACTGATATAAATTTCTTGGGCAAAATAATAGAAAGACCATCTGTCCATCTGATAAACTTTGCCTTCTCTCAGAACCCTAGCTCTGTAAACTGTAAAGTTACTCTCTATTTAACTATCTAGGATTGCAGCTAGTGAACTTCAGCAAGCCTACTTCTGCATGCTGTGACTTAATCCTCCCTGTGTTGAATTATTCTTTGTGTGGCAATAATCTCAAAATGTATATATGTGAAAATAATAATTTCCTCAAAATGTTCCAAATCATACTGAGGACTAAGGCACAAATTCTTTTTATGAACTGCAAACAACCACAAGGATTGGTTCATTCATTGTTGACTCTCTTTGCAGGAAAACACGTCAGAGTGTGGACGGGGTCATTCTCTGCAGTCCTCCATAGGAGTCCTTCTCTGTATTCAGCTTATTCTGCCTCTCTTTCATCTCTGACACGTGCAAACACTCCGACATCTTTCATCTCTCTGGGTTAAGGCTTGGATCTACTGAAGGTCAGATCAAACAGTAACTGCAAAATTCTTTTTTGATCTACAAACAGCACAAAGCGCATCGTGCTAAGGGTAAAAAAAAGAAGAAAAAAAAAGAAAAAACTATATCAGCTCTTAGTGTTTTTTGCCTTATTGCTTATGCATTTGTAGGTGTTTCAGGGCTTGAGTGCAAAACCTAGGCAAAGAATGTGTTGGGTATGCATGCCAATTACATTAGGACAAGCATGTTTGAAATTCTGTGCACATGGGTTCAGCCGCATAAACAATCACCCAAAAAATCAGGGAGGCAGCCGAAATGTACTTTTAACAGGTCAATAAATTACCAACCAGCTGGAACAGATTTCCATCAGTTTTTGATTTTGGGTGTGGTTGTGATGTTACAAAGGACCTAAAAACTCAGTTGGATTCATTTTGAGTGTTCAGATCTACTTAAGTGAGGTTGCAATACCATACTGTTGAAATACTCTGCTACAAGTAAAAGTGAAAATTTTACTTAACATAAAAGGTAGCGAGTATTGGCAACAAAGTGAATTTGTCAGTGTTATATTACCTATTAACATGCATTTCAGTGTTGTGGCTTGTCAACATGGAGCTAATTTTCACTATTTTATATGATACTGAGTAGTGTTAAAAACTCATCATAGGTGTTCTGTGTAAAATTGTAAAACAAGATCTAGGAACTATAGCTGACAGATAAATGTAGACGAGTAAAAAGTGCAATATTTTCTTCTTCGATGCAGTGAAGTTTACGTATTAAAGGTGCTCTGTGCAGTTTTCTTGTAAACAAAGCTTCTGTTTACATGCACGGTTCAAAACAAGGACCCCCTCATAAAAACACTGGTCCATAGCTCTAATAGTGGTAGCATAAAATGGAAATACTTAAGTAGAAGCAACTGCAACACTGCACCCAAATGCAGTACTTGGGCAAATGGTTTATATCTGAATACAAAGCTGCACACATGCTGGCTTTTATTTAGAGGAGATCTGTGATTGGCTGAACACAGTTGAATGCTACAGCAACTCTGATGAGACTTTATTCTGAGTTTTTAGATCTTTCATTGTGTAAAATTGTTGAGCAACTCAGAATATACTGTAATTATATGAATTTTTGTTGGTATGGATTTACAGTTTCCATACAGTACAACTGCTGCTTTACACAACTGATAGTTTTACATTGTGCACACCACACATTAAGCTAACTGCTACAGCATGGAGATGTAAATAAATAGACAATAAATAGACAGAATCAGCTGCTGGTCGAGCTTTATGGTTCAAACTCCCACCTGTAAGTTTGCTCAGATGCTGCTTGTGGCAGCTCTTGCTTTTGTTGGCTTTAAATTAGTTTACTGCTCCTGTTTTCTTTTGCATGTCTGGTCCTGATAAATGTCTTTGCACATAGAGGAGCTACTGCACTTAACAACTATTTTTACATGATAGTAGATCCGAGCCTTAACCTCACATTCACTTCAGTGTCTTTCAGTCCACCTCTGACTTTTGCCAAGACAGTTTTAGTATTATAAATTCTATCATACACATGACACGACCCAGAATGATTTCCTGCTGCCATCTCAAGTACCGTCTGTCTCTTAAATCTTTTGATCCATCAGATTTTTGACAGAATTTAGATGATTTTTTTCCCCTAAAATTATTTTCTGAGAGCACTTTGACCTATGGGACAACAGATGAGAAAAACCAGAATGATGGAAAATACCAGTGTTAGACTTCCAGCAAGGTTTTGCGACTTTTCATAACACATATCAATGATGAAACATTCCTGTAGTTTCATTGTGATACAAGGATTGTACAAGTCAAGGTTTGTTTTGATGAAATGCTTCCATAGATACTTGGTATGATCTTGAAGTGCTTCCAGTGAAGTGAGAAATTGTTAAAAGATGTAAAATCAAACAACAGAGACCAAAATCATCAAACGTTAATCAATTTTGTAAAGTACAAGTGTATCCTCAATTGACCATAATATTTAGGAACACTGAGTGTTTAGTGCAACAGTGCTATTATAATTGGACACTTTATTCTACCGCTGATATTCGGTTGCAGTGTGTACATGTCTTATAGCACAAAATGTGCAGACTTCTGTGTGCAGCCGACATGTTTTAAATGTATACCATTTGTTGTTTGAAACTCTTTGTTTTTTGTATCTTGTATCATCACTATTTGTCAAACCTGAATTTATGCACTTATGTATGCTTCTGTATGGGGAATGTAGCTTCTGAACAGCTTTCGGTGTTATCGGTATATTATCAGTATGTGATGCTTTTTGATCCTCTGTTGAGATTCCCCTGATATCTCATTGAAAGTGATGAATCTCTGTGGCAGAATATTTTCATTTTATCATGCATAGCTCCTCATGACAGCGATATCTGATTCAACTTTTTACTAAATTATTAAGCTGGAAGACGTAGCAGTTTAGTCATAGTGAGGCATCTGGCAGTACTGAATATATGGTTATAGAGGTGTTGCACCATGTGCTAGTGTGCAATTTCTTTTTTTCAGTATCAATTACTCTGCCCATTATTTATTCTCAATTAATCGATTGGTTGTTTTGTCAGAACAGAAAAAGGCCCCTCATAGTGTCCCAGAGCCCAAGTGGAGGTCTTTATAAGATTTGTTTTTTCTGATCTACTGTCCAGAAATATTCAATTTAAATAGAAAAGCACCACATCCTCGCACAGGACAAGCTGGACCAAACAAATGTTTGGTATGTTTTGCTTGAAAAATGCCTCATTTATTCTCACAGTAGTTCTGAGCACTGACTAATTATTTCAGCTCTTTCATATATTTTATGTATAAAGCTGTGTAGTTGTATATGTTATGTGAGTGTTCAGTAACCTGATTGACCTTTTTACCAAACTTATTTACAAAGCTATGGCATATGTGATGTTAAAACAGAGCTATAGAAACACTCTGCTTGGAATAATGATATATGTTTGATATGATTTTATTCACATAATATTCATTTATCAAATTATAATTAGTTTAAATGACATTTTTGTTTCAAAAGTTTAAATAATGGATACAGGATGTCTCCTACGTTTACTGTAAAGTCCATTCTCAGTGTGTGTGCACTGGAAACTTCACGTTTCCACATCACACATGACTATTAGACAATGATTGGCTACAAACTATTTGTGCTTCATGCTTGTATATACTAAAGTCCGACTGAAGAAGAAAGAAATGTTACTTCTTCAAAAGATGTTTGTGAATTGTGTGTCAAACTCTGCACATACATCCTTCTGCACAGTGAAGGTCAAACATCCAAGTGAAGTGGAGGGTGACTTTAAAGCAACAAAGAAGACTGAACAGTGACTCTGTAACCTCACAGCGCATCAGTGTTTGATTCCTAAGGAGTTATGCATGGTAAAACCCTGAAAACATTTTCCCACAGTTACTCAACAGCCCCTGACTCTGGTTACAGAGGTAGCAGAGGATATTTTTAAAAAGCTTTTTGACAAAGTATTTGTAAACCGCTGTATTTTTTTTTTCTGTCTGCCTGGTGTTCCACCCTGCAGTGCCTTGTTGCACTCGTTTTTAGATGGCAGGAAGATTTGGATTTTTAGCTGTGGACGCTCCTCCTGCAGGCCATGTGAAGGACACACTTGAATTTTCAAGGGGTTGCAACGGTTCAACTCTAAATGGACTTCTCTCGGTCAGCGAATATATAAAAGAAGATGCTCTTCATGAACTTACGAAACATTTCTAAAGAGCACAACATGAAGTGTGTTGAGCAGCTGGCCTCCCCCTCCTGCCTTCTCATGGACAGATGTTTTGTTGACGCGATGAGAACAAACCCTGCTGCCCTTCTGCTACGTGTTGTTTATCTCTACACTGTGGTTCAGCCTTGAATCAAAGCACAGACACTGTCCATTTTCATAGATTTCTACTTCGTTCCATCTGCACACTGTATATTCTATATTTGAAGCCTGTTGGAAACGTACTTTTCCATTAGGACTGACTGAAATGAGTGAATGTTTATGTACAGTATACCTACTGTCGTGCATCTCTGCTGTACCCAAGCATGGTGGGGACCTGGAGAAGCAGATTAAAGCTCAACACTGTTTGGAGACCTCAGCAAAAACACTGCTTACAAAAACCAACAACAACAACAAAACAAAAAAAAAGCTTTTACTCTGAGACCTGCAGTATGTACATTAGGTCATATTGCATTATTCAAACAACACTGTTGTACATTGAAGGAAAGACATTTTGTGGAACTCTTTATAGCCTACAATATATTACTACTGTTGAGGTCAGTGTTGTAGTTTCGTTTTAAACTACCGGTATTTATTTGCATGATATATTTTGAACAATTTACAGATTTGTGTACATAGCCTGATGGATATTTTACATTCCTGTCCACATCCAGCTCTCCAGCACCGTGGGGAGAGGCGATGGCGCCCCTCTGTGGATATTTTTGTGGGTGATGTGGAGGCCTCAGAGCTCTTTGCTGTGTGTAACCGAATGAAGCTGAAAGTTTGACTTCAGTGAAGCCTACAATAACTGTCAGTGTTTGCAATTTTAGGTGTTTTGCCGCAAGTAAAAGCAGAGAAGTTTAGAGTTATGAGCAACATACTGCCTGATCAAAACTTTTGTCATTTATTTATGAAAAATGTCTCCAAGTGACATAAAAAGCTAATGATGATGATTTATGCATTTAAAGGCTGTATAACAACCAAACAAGGCAGTGGCATGTGAGGGGATGCCCCTTTATTGATGAACTTTGTTTATGAAATAGATTTAAGTGTTGCTTATTTAATTTATTTATGTGTTAATTTATTTGTTTGTTATTTATTTGGGTATTGTGAATAATATTTGTACCGAACAGGAAGGAACTGAATGTGATCGAAGCTTGCGTGGGCACAATAAGCAGTTTACAAGAAAATTTGCAAAACAGACAAAAATATCTATATTTACTGTATGTCTGTGTCCTTTTATTTACTGAGTATCAAAAGATAAGAATGTTCATGTTTTTCGCTGTAACTTTGCTTTTCATTTCGCTGACATTGTCGTTTACTCGGGACAGTTTTCCTTTCTTTGTGCCAGTCTCCAACGCCACCTCATTTTTGTACAGACGATGTGAAGCAGTCAGCAGAAGATGAAGGTTAACTTTGTAAAGATTTTGTCAGTCACATTACAAAATGGATATTTAAATGTTTATATCTTTGGTGATTAAATGCTATTGATATTTTTCACTTCAGCTCTGAATCGTTATTGTTCCTCACCTCACGGCGTTACGCAGGGGCAAGAGGGTGTATGTATTGTAATACATCCATGTATATACATTATAATACATCCATGATCCAGACCTTATCGGTATCTAACCTTCCCCAGTGGATGTATTATGGGAACAGAGTCAGCTGGCCAATTGCCGTTTTTTCTGCCGTTGTTGGCTTGCATGCGTTGTCATTGGCTGCGTCGTGTGTCGTCATCCGTCATGTGCTTCCGGGAGGAGCGCAAAGAGGCGGAGAAACGAAGTCGGGGAAACAGTTTAAAACGAACGTTTGAACCATTACCTCGGTTTGTCAGTACTGTTAGAAAACGTTATTACCGAAGAAGCCTGTGTGCTAAAACAAACTTTGAAGCTGCTTTTTTGTTGAAGACGAGTGAGGCTGGACACGGAACACACCTGCGGCGCGAAGGTAAGGCTCTGGAGCAAACTAGCTAGCAGCTAGCGTTAGCATTTCAGCTAGCGGCGAGCGGTAGTATTAGCCTTCTCTTTTAATCGCTTGTTTTGATCTTATTTCCATTTTCGTCGTTTTTATCGCATGGAAAAGAGTGTGTTTGTGTTTCCGAGACTGAGGTGTCCTTGACATGAGTTGTGGGCCCCTAAGGTGGACAGGTGAAAACACAAAGAGCTCTTGATAGCCTGTTAAAACCCCTGTTGTGATTGTCTACCCTACCGACATTTTGCACCTCTTTGTAACTTTGTGTTCCATCCTGGTCATTTTAACTCAGTTTATAGCGGTCTATCATGTCGTTGTCATCGTTTTGTGTCTATTTGTGGTCAGCCAGGTACAGCCGCCATATACGGCTGTATCACACCACATCCTTTGACGATAACTCAAGCTTTTGATAACTTTTAATCATAAACGCGTTAACAGTATACTGACTGAGTTTGAAGTCGATATGATTAAACTATCCAGGAGGAATTCGTTCAAACACAATGTCCCCAAATGGTGAAAAGTTAGCAAACTTTGTGTGTTAAACCAACTTCCGGTTGGTTTGAGGTCATGACATCAGGAGACTTTTTTTGTACATTTGGGCATGTTATATATGTGGTCCGAAGTTCGTCCACCTACGACAAACTAAGCCCAGTGGTGATCACTTTTGAATGTTTCCGGGGGGCATTATAGGGCCATTTTGCACTGCCCATGGACGAGACCCCTTAAGTACGTACATTTTCACCAGGGCTGACGCATGTGCAAAGTTTTTGAGCAATTGTAGGCCCTCAAAAAGGCGATAATAATTATAAGAATCGACTTAATTCCAATAGGGCCTTTGCCCGCTTTCGTGTTCGGGCTCCAATAATTAAAGTAATATGTAACGGTAAAAGTAATCTAATATTAGAGGTAACACTAAAAATAATCTGCAGTATAAGAGCAATGCATAAGTACTAGTAATCCAAAATAGAAGTTAAAATGTCACTTTATAGTAAGATATCCAAGATGTCATATTATAGCATAGTCAAAGATGTAAAAAAAATGCGACAGTATAGGAAGGCATAAAAATGTATTGTAATGTGTAATGTAATAATGTGTTGTTGAATGTTCTGGTTCAGCTGTAGTGTTGAATATTCATCTGTGTTTTCATGGTTAAACTGTTGATGAGGAATAGGTAGTAGCGTATTGATCATTTTCATTTTCACAACATCGTACATGATTCCACAGATGTCGTCCATGATCGCAGAGACCATGTCAAAGATGAGAGAGAAGTTGCCCATGATCAGAGAGATTGTCCATGACTCGTAGAGAGACCTGCGCAAGAATCTGCAGTGACGGGGGTCCCCGATTCGACGCCCGCGATCAGAGAGACATTGTCAGTGATCACAGAGACACCGTCTATGATCTCAGAGACATTGTCCGCAATCACAGAGATGTAGTCCACGATCACAGAGAGTCTTTGTACAATGAAGAAGTTCTTTGAGACCAGGACAGAGGCCTCCAGGTAATTCACAAACAGGTTTACATCAACCGTCCAACACAGAGCACTGACATTAAACTGTTTATGTTCAGTATTCAGTATAGTTGTTCATAAGTGTGTTGATTTTGACTGTTGGTCAGATGGTGATTTTAACAATATTTTACAGTGTGTAACGACCAGTTCTACACTTGTTTAATTAAAATTTTTCACATAAGCTGCTGTTGAGACCTTTGTAAATTTGGTTAGTTGATACACAAAATTAACAGTCATTTTAGTTTTACTCAAATGTGTTGTTGTGTTGTCCTGGAGATGATGACAGTCAACTGTTCATTTTCTGACATTAAATGCTCTGGTTCAGCTGCTGTGTTTTCTTGTTAAACTGTTGATGAGGAATAGGTAGTAGTGTATTGATCCATTTTCCTTTGTATGTTTCTCTTTGATTTCCTCCAGGTGTCACCGCTTCATCCACGACATCGTCCACAATCACCAAGACGTCGTCCATGATTGGAGAGACATTGTTGAGGATGAGAGAGACGTCCATGATCAGAGACATTATCCATGACTCTTAGAGACCTGCGCTAGAATTGGCGGTGACGGGGGTCCCCGATTCAACGGCACCGTCTGCGATCACAGAGACATTGTTCATAATCTCAGAGACGTCGTCCACAATCATAGAGAGTCTTCGTACAATGAAGTTCTTGGAGACCAGGACAGAGGCCTCCAGGTAATTCACAAACAGCTTTACATCAGCTGTCCAACACAGAGCACTGACATTAACTTATGTCTTCAGTAACTGATCTGAAGTCTGAATAGTTTGATATGTCATGAAAAGACTTCACTCATTATTAAAGTTTATTTACATAGTTCATGAATGTACAGTTCAAAGAAAATGAAGAATTTAAACATCAGCTCTCTCTCTGTCTCTTTCTCTCTCCCTCGCTCTTGCTCCTTCTCACTTTCTGTCCCTCTCTCTGTCTCTGTCTCACTCTCTCTCCCTCTCTCTCACTTTCCCTTGCTCTCCCTCTCTCCCCCTCGCTCTTGCTCCTTCTCACTCTCTCTCCCTCTCTCTCTTTCTGTCTCTCCCTTGCTCTCCTTCCCTCTCTGACTTTGTCTCTCGCTCTCTCTCCATCTTTCTGTCTCACTTTCTCTCTCCCTCGCTCTTGCTCTTTCTCACTATCTCTCTCTCTGTCTCTCACTTGCACTCTCCCTCTCTTTCTGTCTCTGTCTCACTCTCTCTCGATTTCGATTTGGTTGGCTTTATTGGCATGACGTTATAGATCAAACATGTTGTTAAAGCATCTCTCTCTCTGTGTCTCTCACTCTCTCCATCTCTTTCTGTCTCACTCTTTCTCTCTCTCGCTCTTGCTCCTTCTCACGATCTCTCTCCCTCGCTTTCTGCCTCTGTCTCACCCTCTCTCTCCCTCTCTTTCTTTTTATGTCTTTCACTTTCCCATGCTCTCCATCTCTCTCCCTCTCTCTGTGTTACTACATCTTACCTGATGTAGAAAATTTGAGAGAGCACACACGACACAAATAATGTCATATTTCATTTATAGTATGTGGTGAGCAAGGAGAAGACCAACACAACACAGCACACCAAACACACACACAACAACCCACAACAGATTAACCACCACCAACTAGAATCTGGCCTCTTAAACATAATGGATGACGATGTCTCGTTTGTTGTGTTTCTGTCTTCAGTCAGCTCGCTTCCTGATTGTTTAACGCCTGTTCCACGTGACAATCCACAGAGAGCATGCTCGGCTCTCCTCAGTGTTCTCCCCACACAACAGGATTTTCACGCGTAAATATTGAACATGTGTAATATTTATTGGGGCGGCCCTGATCATCTTCGGAGCAGATCGGTGAGGGTAAAATCACTTTGAACACACCTCACACCACAGGAAAATCTGACAAGATAATTGTTAGAACCATCCGATAATTGGGCCTTTGCTTACTTTGATTGGGATGGGGGATTTTGGCCGATAATTGGCCTGATTATCTTTTGGTGTGTACCCCACTTATTCAGTTCAGTGTCACACAAGCAACACTGTTATTTTGCATCATTTTAGCTTCTATCAACCAAATTAAGTTCACATTTTAGCTGAAATTGGAAAAAAAAACATTTTCATCCACTGTTAGACTAGTTCTGATTAGTCCAGAACCAGTTAGTCCACACTCTGGTTTCTTTGTATATTTAGTGTCTTTTATTTCTCTATCTTTTGACAGTTTGAAGTTCAATACCCAAAAACACTTGGTGCTTTTATTTTGATGTGTTAAAAGTCACATCTTTATATTAATGATATGTTTTTCTCCACAGGATTCAAACTTTAATCATAAAGTCACAGAGAGAAAAGACAGACATGAAGCCATTTCCAGAAGGTCAGTGTTAGTTTCTTCTTCATTCTGACTCTGTCATTATCTCAGCTGCAGTTTGACTCTTGAAAGCCTCGTCTGGAACAAATAGCAACCAGCCAGAAGTTAGGGTTCTGTTTAGAGCTTTCAGATAGGGGTTAGGGTTAGGGCTTACTTGCAAGCTCCAAGTAGAGAGTAGTTGACATACATTACGAAACCTTTTCGTGATATTAATTCAAAAATAAAGGAACTCAACTCAAAAGGTAAGATAGGACACTTTATTGATTATGTTCAAAACAACATTTAACAAACCACAGCAAAGATGACAGATATTTGACCATTTGAAGACACTGATTCTTTCACCTCACATATAATGTAATGATGAGCACATGTAGAGATATGCTTATTAAAGTCTTCCAACATCTTTAAAACCATTTAATTACTTTTGTTGTCCTCTTGAGGTGATGTCGTCTTCTCCTCCTCCTCCTCCTGCAGAGACAGAACACGTCAATCAGAAACTGTTCATTTTTTGACAGTTTTGGACACCTTACTATAAGTGGCTTTTTTTTGGACCATTTTTGAAGCCTTACTATACTATGACTTTTTTTGACCATTTTGGAAGCCTTAGTATACTATGACTTTTTTTTGACCATTTTGGAAGCCTTAGTATACTATGACTTTTTTTGAGCAGTTTTCATGCCTTACTATACTATGACTTTTTTTTTTAACCAGTTTTCATGCCTTACTATACCATGACTTTTTTTGACCATTTTGGAAGCCTTACTATACTATGACTTTTTTTGACCATTTTGGAAGCCTTACTATACTATGACTTTTTTTGACCAGTTTTCATGCCTTACTATACTATGACTTTTTTTGACCAGTTTTGAAGCCTTAGTATACTATGACATTTTTTGACCAGTTTTGAAGCCTTACTATACTATGACATTTTTTGACCAGTTTTGAAGCCTTACTATACTATGACTTTTTTTGACCATTTTGGAAGCCTTTCTCTGATATACCGATTACTGAACATAAACATAAACAACTGAATATTAGAGCTCTGTTTTGGACAGTTGATGTAAAGATGTTTGTGAATTACCTGGAGGGTTCTGTCCTGGTCTCAAAGAACTTCTTCATTGTCTGAAGACTCTTTATGATCATGGACAATGTCTTGGCGATCGTGGACGATGTCGTGGACGAAGTGGTGACACCTGGAAGAAATCATGGAGAAACATACAAAGGAAAATGATCAATACCCTACTACCTATTCCTCATCAACAGTTTAACCATGAAAACACATTTATATTCAACCTTACAGCTGAACCAAAATATCTGAGGGTTTTACATGCCTTAGTATACTATGACATTTTTATGCTGTGGTGGAAAATCAGTGTTCAATGTTTGTGTTCAAATGTATTCATTTGCAGTAGTATGATTGTACGTGTGACCTTATATAGTTACAATGTAATTGCATTTGTTGAGTGTGTCCTTGTTATTCACAGTTAGAGTATTCCATCTCACAGCAACAGAGGGTTTGTTTTAAGAACAGGAAGGGTACATCAGTGTCACATGACAGGCCAGTTTGACCTAGTGTGATGATAAAGAGTGTTGTTTAGTAGGAAGGTGCCTTAGTGTAAGCCTATGATCATCAAGCACCAGACGTTTAGTAACCCCCAAACTGTGCCAGAACTGTTGTGCCAAACACCCTGTGTGCTCAAACCTTCTAAGCCATATTTGGTAATGATTTGACCATCAGACCAGGCCACTGAACATGGTCAGGTTCATTAGAAATACATGATGTCATTAGTGTATCAAATTATAATAGGATGATAGTATAAAGGGATCAAATGGCTACTGGAGGGTTACTCTGTGGTAGTTCCACCCTATTGGTATAATAATTTGACACCTGGCTCAATAAAGTTTGTGTGAAGACCCTCATCCTTTGTTGTTATTTTTGGAATTCACTACAATGCCTTTTGACATTTTTATTACAAATTACTTTTACTGTTACTTCTAATTTAAGATTACTTTTACCATTACATATTACACATTACTTCTAAATTTACAGATAACTTTTACTGTTGCAAACTACATCTAGTAGCAGATTACTTTGACTATTACATCTTACTTCTGATATTACTAATTACATACAGATTACATATGCATTATTTTTATATTGCGGATTACTATTATTACACTTTTCTGATATACTGAATACTTAACATAAACAATTTAATGTTGGTGCTCTGTGTTGGACAGTTTATGTAAAGCTGTTTGTGAATTACCTGGAGGCCTCTGTCCTGGTCTCAAAGAACTTCTTCATTGTACGAAGACACTCTGCGATCATGGACGATGTCGTGGACGCAGTGGTGACACCTGAAGGAAATCAAAGAGAAACATACAAAGAAAATTGATCAATACACTGCTACATATTCCTCATCATCAGTTTAACCATGAAAGCATGATAAGAAAAAGCATCACATCTTTAAGAGTCAATAACAATAAATATTTGGGGAAAATTAACTAAAATTATTAATTTTAAGTGTTACATTTCTATACTAATTGTCTGTCAACTAATCACTGGAGGAATCATGTATATTACTGTGTAATACATAATAAAAACTTTCACTTCAGTAAATTTTTGAAAGCAGGGTTTTAACTTGTTTTATTTTTATTTATACTTCACAGGCAGAAACTATTTTGATTATTTAATGTTATTATAACTAGTACTATTTTCTGACAATATATAGACACAATCAATCAGTAATTATTATATTCAGTACTAAACTATTAAATACCAAGGATAAACAATAACACTAACATGAATACTAGCATTAATAATTAAGCTCATTAACACACTGTTTTCAGACTGGGTAAATCTTTAGGACACAGACCTGGTGTTTCTGTCCAGGCTGCAGCAGCTGAACCAGTAAACCTGAAAAACACAAGTATAACACTTGAGAAACAAATAATCTAATTAACAAAGAACAGCTCACGTCCAAAACTTTAGCAGAGTAGGAGAATACAGCACAGACAACTAGACACTAGAACCTTTACAAACACACTGAGTTTTGAGGTGAAGAAATTAATTACGTTACTAGAATATGACTTGATCTCATAGATAAACTAAATTTTAGCAGTAATCTTGGTTCATACATTGTGACCTACTCTTGAGGCTCAAAAATTGTGGAGGTGCACAGAGTTAAAATCTAGTTTTCAAGCTTGTATTTAACACAAAACTAAGCTCAATAACCACGACTACAAACAAATTTCTAATCAATAATACGCACAACAGGGAATCAATGGATGGCGCTGGACAGATTACTACCACAAAGCTACAAAGACACACAAAACGACAGAGGCAAAAAAAACTGAGTCGCAAAATGATTACAATGAGACGCTTAACTGCCACACTGAAACACAAAATGGCCACAAAGAAAGGTTAAGTGACCTGGAATAAACACAAAACTACAAAGACACAATACAATGCAAAACAACCACAAAGAAGCTGACCATAAGTACAGCCAGCAAGAGACGCAAAGCGATGCCACCAATACCACCACAAATAAACACAATATGATCAGGTCTGGTCTGCGGAGTAACTAAAGAAATGCAAGCGGAGTCACGAGACAAACTGACTACTAAACAGTTACCAACCTGAACCCTCTCATGGCCTCAGTCACAGAAACACAAACACACTCTTACCCACACGATATAAACGACTGATAATAGAATTAAACGATATCATTACAAGGTAATGCTAATACTAACGCTAGCCGCTAACTGTTTGCCTTACGTTCACGCCGCAGGTGTGTTCAGCGTCCAGTCTCACTCTTGTTCGTCAAAAACGGGGCTCCGGAGTTTGTTGTAGCATCGAGACTTCTGCTGTAACGACATTCACTCATAGTACTGGCAAACAGAAGCAATGTCTCAAACTTGATTTAAATCTGTTTTCCGGCTTCCTTTCTCCGCCTCTCTGGCTCCTCCCAGAAGGCCGTAGCCAATGAGGAGGCACGTCACAACCAAATACGACATACGTCAGCTAACATTGGCAGATAAACGCTGATTGGTCGGCCGATTCTGAACCAGCCCTGATTTATGATGTTCTACACTAATCTAATTACTCTGTTAATTACCCTGTATGAATGGTTTGACATATCCTCATACCAGAGTAACGCTTTATACATTAGAAGGATTCTTAGTCCAATCTACTGAAGTACAGTCATTCTAATTTAAAGCCAGAAACACCTCCATATTGTGAAAGGTTTTGCCTGTTTTGACCTTTTACATTATATGCACTATTTCAGATAATTTTTTGTTGCTCCTTTCTTCATTAAAGATGCCTCTGAATGCAAATGAAACAGAAAAGACAAGAATATGAATTTTAAAAAAGTGACTCAACACAGAAGAAGAAAGAGAGAGAAAAAAGTTCTTTTATCCACAGGATTTGTACATGAAATGTAAACAGTGGAGAAACTCAGGATTCTGGCAAAATTCACTGTAAAAAGGAGCCTTTAAATATTAACTTAGCTTATACTGAATTACTGGCATGATTTTATAGTATAAAGAGAAAAGTACACAGTGGCTAGTGGCAAGTTTCCCTCAGTGTCCAAAGTACAGGTATAGAAGGTCAAATTTAACACTGCTCTGAAGTGACTGACTCACTCCAGTATATTCTAGTGAGTGGTTCTTCCATTATCTAATGCAGAGAGACTTCTGTGTCAGCTGCAGAGGATTAAAACATGAATTTTGGGTGGCTTGGTGAGGACCAGAAAAGAAATCCAAGAGTCAAGCATTTGCTCCTAATGTCAGTCAGTAAGGATATCAAACAGTAGGCTGGAGTCTTCAGAGGAAAGACGATAGGTCGCTGGATACTTCCACAGACACAAACAGCTCTGGAAGGGGGTTATGGGATGTTTTGGCTTCTCTTATTCATTAAACCAACAGCCCTGCAGGCCAGCTGCTCTCAGTAGCCGTGTTTGGATAGGTGATACCTTCTATCCAGCAGGCATAGTGCCTTGTTATGTGGCTTAACGAGAAATACACTGTCTGATTTAGCAATGATATCAGAACATGAGTGTTTGGCAAAGCAGGTTAAATCTTATTTTCATTTTAAAGCATCATGTGAGGTATAACCAGCAGAGCTCAGAGGCTTGTCTCTCACAAGTTGAACACAAGACTCAAGAGAGGAGGTGAAGCTTCCAGGAGGGATGAGGTTTGTTGCAGCAGAACATGACCTTTCTTTGGGTAAAACCATTTCTACTTATGTTTTATCAAGGACAAGCTAGCAAGTATAACAAGCAGGTAGACAGAGAACTAGTTTCAGCATCAGTTCTGTCTATAACCTTTATTTCTTAATCTTACAAATATGATACTATACTTCTATATTAATAAAAGTTGATTTAATTTGAAATAATTTTTCTGAGCATATACATGCAACATTGTGACTTTCAAAGTCTGAGCTAATGTGATGTTAAATTGGTTAATGACTGACAGGACTAGCGTGTAATTCAGGATACTGAGGCACTTCTAAACAGTGGGCATATATGTTAGTGTTTCTTTTTAGTGCATTTAAAACTTCTCTCACACTAATATAATTACTAAGGGTGGGATTTGAGCAGATGGTTATTCACTACTCAGAATAAAAGTAATGTATCATCTTTGGCTGCCTGTTGATATATACGTATACCAAAATACACATTTTAAGTAGATAAATACTCATAAAGTGTCCAACTGTCTCCTGTGTGTTCAGCACAGAGAGTCCTCCAACAATAACTGCACAAGTATAAAGTCGTGTCTGACTCACACTGTGCCAAAGATTCAGGAGCAAACAGGTGCAGTAAGATGAGTGGTGGGAGAAAAACAGCTGTCATTTGTCACAATGTTAATGAAATAGCTCCCCAAAGAGGAAACACATAGTAGTGAATGGCTGCTTTGCCCCAGAGGATAGTGGAATTTATTTGTTTATTTTTGCTCTACTGTCAGAAAGGGCAGTGATGTAACAAGCAAAACATAAAAAATATTGATTAAATCGTTAACTACAGGCCTGTACATCATCTGTGTAGAATGAAGGAAAAACGAAAAATGTGTTTTTTGTCAAAACATGGACATTGACGGCAAATTCTATTAAAGTGAGTGCGTTTATGCTTTAAATTCAGATCTTGAGCGAACACAGAGCACATAAACCCACAAACTTAATGGCATAATATTCTTATCTAATGTTAGTTTCCTATAAAAAAGTGTTTTTCAGACCATAAGTGTGTGTTGACAAGACACATAAACCTGTTATTTTTCTTTTCCTTCAACCCAATGGTAGTGCTTTTTGTATTTATTGTGGTAAGAAAAGTTTGAAGGCAGCACACTGGCAGCATATATATTATTTATTGAATGTACACCTACAATATTTAGAGAGAGCGGTTACATGAAAAATCATATTTTATGATTCTCATTTGCATCTGTCAAAGATGTTGCAGATTATTCTTCTGCCTCCTTTCCCTAAAATGGATAGAAATAAAGATAATGAATGATCCAAAGAGGGAGGGAAATTATTCTGTCATGCAGCATGTGTTGTAGTTTTAACTTGTGCTATTCAACATGCCAGTTAAATTAAAATGAAAACAGTCAGAAATTTGCAGCAGTCAAACCAGGTTATCTTGTTAAGATCATGTATGTGGCTTTGTTGTAATTGATGACAACTTGACAGATAGGACAGCTTGGTGCTTGAGTTTTATGTCTCGCTTACTTTTCCAATTTCCCGACTTTTCGCCCTCAGCTTGTTGACCTGAGACTCTGCAATGTCGGCACGCTCCTGAGCCTCCTCCATCTCATGCTGAACCTTCCTGTATCTGGACAGGTGAGTGTTGGCCTGCTCCTCCTGTGAGGAAATTCAACAGCGGAGTCAACATCATGAAGGCTGAGGATACAGAAATTCACTGATTCTGGTTTTAACTATATTTTACAAATATAACAGAAGAGTGTGGTTATATTTTTCAGTTTCAAAGTCTGAAGAGGAGTGTGCTGCATGTAGATTTATTTGAGGCAACACAATGAATAAGTTTAAACAAGATTCTGACTCACAGCCTCCTCAGCCTGTCTCTTGTAGGCCTTCACTTTCAGCTGCAGCTTGTCCACCAGATCCTGAAGTCTGCTCACGTTCTTCTTGTCCTCTTCAGTCTGCAGTAACATTCATGATTAAACTCAGTTCATACACATCTTTGTCACATGACTGTACCAATCAATTTAAAAAAAAGAAGAAATACCTGATAGGTGAGCTCCTTTACTCTCCTCTCATATTTCCGAACGCCTTTGACGGCCTCTGCTCCTCGTCTCTGCTCGGCTTCAGCTTCAGCCTCAAGCTCACGCACCTGAAATATAAACAATAACAGTCTGCTGTTACTTGGAGGTAAAATTTTAATACTGAAGCAAAAGTTGAGATTCAGCCGGCAAGCAAATTCATCTGTACCCTGGCCTCCAGTTTCTGGAGCTGCTTCTTGCCGCCCTTCATGGCCAGATTCTCAGCTTCATCAAGGCGGTGCTGCAGGTCCTTCACGGTCACCTCCAGGTTCTTCTTCATTCTCTCCAAATGAGCGCTGGTGTCCTGCTCCTTCTTCAGCTCTTCAGCCATCATGGCAGCCTGTAACACAACAACCATGACTACAGACATTGCTCCAGTACCAGAAAGAAGTAAAGAACTGTTTCTAAATCATTCGGACTCACATCAGTGATGGCCTTCTTGGCCTTTTCTTCAGCATTTCTCGCTTCCTGAACAGCATCTTCCACTTCACCTTGGATTTGAACAAAGTCAGCCTCCAGCTTCTTCTTAGTGTTGATGAGGCTGGTATTCTATTATGAAAGAAGTCACAATGAAATTCCACATATTCAATGGTGGAAAACAAATGTTGAAATTCTAGTTTGTCAGGCTTTGAGAGTACCTGAGAGTGCAGTAATCCCACACGCTCGCTGGCATCGACCAGCTCCTGTTCAGCCACTTTGCGGCCTCTCTCCGTCTGCTCCAGTGCGACTCTCAGTTCCTCGATCTCAGCCACCATCAGGTTGTTCCTGCGCTCCACCATGGCAACCTGCTCCTTCATGTCTTCCTGACTTCTAATGGCTTCATCAAGATGAAGCTGGGCATCCTAAATTGTAAAACATTGATAGCTATATGAGCGAAAACATTCAGCTGCCTTTGCAGAGAAGATGCTCAGCCACAAATTGTCCAGCGGAGGTACCTTAAGCTGTCCTTGAATGTTTCTCAGCTGTTTCTGGGCTTCAGCTGCCTGGCGGTTGGCGTGGCTCAGCTGAATCTCCATCTCATTGAGGTCACCCTCCATCTTCTTCTTGACTCTCAGGGCATCGTTCCTGCTCCTGACCTCAGCATCCAACGTGCTCTGCATGGACTCGATCACTCTCTGGCTGTTCCTCTTGATCTGTTCAATCTCCTCGTCCTTCTCTGCAATTTTCCTGTCAACTTCACTCTTGACTTGGGTGAGCTCCAGCTGAATGCGGAGAATCTTGGATTCCTCATGCTCCAGGGTAGCCTGTGAACAAGTGTGACCTTTATCAACTGGAGTACAGAGCTGTTCCTTCATTAAAAATACAGAAACTGAGGCTGAGTCACAGTGAAGAAAAATAGCACTGAGGTGTCAAGTCTGACACCTATACAAGATGAGTCTCACACAGGTGTGCTCTGAAGTTTTGCTGATATTTTAAAACTGTCTTGCAGCTAAAGCAGAAACAGGAGCAGCACTTTTTCTTTCTGCAATATTTTTGATTTTGTATCTATATTTAATATTCATATCTAAATTTGATTGAGCATTTTGCATTTCAGTTTTATTCATGTCTCTTCCACTTGTACAATGACTGAATGATTAGGACAAGGCAGTTCTACTGTCACTGTAACTCTAAGGTATAATGATCAATAAGATGATTCAGTTTTACCTCTGCCTCCTCCAGAGCAGTCTGGATCTCTGATTTCTCACTTTCCACTGTCTTCTTTCCCTTCTCAAGCTCATGAATTGTCTTTCCGGTCTCACCAAGTTGCTCACTCAGGTCTGAGATCTCCTCTGTGGGATCAGGAGTATAAAATTTTGATTATTAAGCAATGTAAAAAACATTATGTAGTATAGGTAGCTCAGATAAACTGAACTAGTGTTTAGAGTGTATATCTGTTTGGGAAAACAGAATGAATTTTCTTACGTTGCAGGTTCTTGTTCTCCCTCTTCAGGGTCTCCAAGTGGTCCAGCGCTTCTTCGTATGAGTTTTTCATTTTGAACAGCTCAGTACTCATCGACCGAGCCTCCTTCTGAGCTCCCTCCAGCTCCGCCTGGCTCTCCTCATACTTCTGTTTCCACTCTGCAAGAACCTGAAAGTATAACAAACAGGTGAGTGTTTTTGTCACCTCATGCTACTAGTCAAAACCAAATCTAAATTCAAAATTATCTAACCTTGTCAAAGTTCCTTTGCTTTTTGTCGAGGTTAGCAGCCAGAGCGCTGGCTCTTCCAGATCGCCGATCATCAGGTCCTCCACCTTCACCGCAGTTCCCCTGTTTTACCTTTCCAGAGGCACACATTTGCATTCACAGCCTGGCGGATTCTCTGCATCTGAAGACGCTATGTTTCTCCTTGTTAAAAAATACGGTAAAACAGGTTTTGTGGATGAGTTACAGAATCAAAAGTATGGGAAACAGTGCGGATTTCAGGACTGCCATTACTTTGCCTCTCCAGCTCCCTCAGGCGCTGAATGGCATCAGTCTCGTATTTGTTTCTCCACTGAGCTGCACTGTTGGTTCTTGATATGGCGCGGCTGTAGTTTCGGGTTTTGGCTTCCTGCTCCTCCCTCTATATCAAGCTCTCTGAGCAGGTCGAAGTCATGACGTGGGTTGATTGAACAGCATTTCAGAGAGCCGTTTTGGCCTGTATAATCCAATGAGAACCCGATTGCAGTATTTGATACCAATCTCCTGGGTGACCTTTCTGTAATCATCTTCATAGACTGTTACCCAGACTTCCTCCCATGTGCCTTCAGCTCCTCAATCTTGCTGGGTATAAGCTTCAGCTAGTTCTTGTCAGCTGAGAAACAAGAGCTTTTCTCCCAGCCGACAGACACTTCAATTCTAATCAAAGACATCAACTAATATCAGAGCACAAAATTAAAAATGTCATGTGAAAATAACAGAGGAAAGGCAGAATTATTATGCATACCTGGCAATGTGAAACAAAACTTAAAATTTAGGTGGAATGAATTAGAAGCCAAAAAGGGAACAACAATGGAAGCGTGTTAAGGGTTTGATTTAGAATCAGGACACAGCTCATTACCTTACAT